>JAYKQN010000068.1:132500-235000 GCA_036785175.1 Eupleurogrammus muticus | reverse complement strand
AGCAGGTGGGCATGCAGGCATGATGAGCAGAGTCTGGTTCAGCCTTGTCCAACAGCCAGGGGTAGTTCTGAAAGAGTAGGTGGTAGTTCACACACGCCGTCTTTGTTCCTCCTGCCCTTTATCTCTTCCTCTTTCCTTCACCCTGTCTCTCCGTGTGTGTGTGTGTGTGTGTGTGAGGGTTGGCAGCCAGGGATCCAGAGGTTACATAAAGTGGATGTGGATCTGGGGAAGAAAGCACAGAGATGTTACATAAAGAGCTGTAGCCGGACAAAGGTTAATAAAAATGGAGCGTTGTACTGTAGGCAGGAGCCATGGGAGAGAGAGAGAGAGAGAAAGCTTGGAGGGAGGGAGAAAACACACAGAGAATGGCAGTTACATAAACAGATAAAGATGGGGAGAATTATTGGTGGCTTTGCTTTGGTGTTACATAAAGAGATGGGGCCATCTATCAAAATGAAAGACGAAAATGTGTCACACTTGTCTGACAAAATCTAGCCCCAGAAGAGAGATTTATTCCTGATTCCTGACCTTTCTGTGGACACATATGGATTTAGCGAAGATAAACGCGTACGGCGTCCACAAAGGTGTCTCACACACACACACCTGTCAAACATGCACACAACTGCTCACACACACACACACACACACACTCACAGGCTGAAAATAGACCAACAGATCTGGCTGCAGGGGCGGGGCGACGCTGCATACATTAACTTCTGATCCCTTAATTGTTTGTTTATCCCTCCACAGCAGCACTCTGCTCTGCAGCCCGTCCATCGCTGCTTCTCATTTATCGTTTTCTCTTTTTCTCACCCCCCCCCCCCCCCTCCTCCCCTCCTCCCCTTTCTGAGTCTGCTTTGTGCAAATGTCATACAACACTCTGTAATATCAATCATTAGGAGTGGGGAGGGTGGGGGGGGACATGAAAGACTTGTGCTTATTAAAGTGTGTGAGTGCATCTGTCATAGCCTCAATGACTTCAAGAACAACGTTATATTTTTAAATGAGGTGTAGATTTGTATTTGTTGATGGTTTACACCTGAATTTTGGCGTAAGATTATATAAAATAATTGTAATAATAATAATAATAAATGTTGTATTCTGTGTGTTTACCCCGTTTATTCTGTGCTCCTTCTTAGATACTACTACAATAAGAGGATCCTCCATAAGACCAAAGGCAAGAGGTTCACCTACAAGTTCAACTTCAATAAGCTGGTGTTGGTCAACTACCCTTTCATTGACATTGGTTCCACTGGTAAGACTGGACAGATTAGTGGTGTGTGTGTGTGTGTGTGTGTGTGTGTGTGTGTGTGTGTGTGTGTGTGTGTGTGTGTGTGTGTGTGTGTGTGTGTGTGTGTGTGTGTGTGTGTGTGTGTGTGTGTGTGTGTGTGTGTGTGTTTAAATATCTCTAATCCATGCATCCATCAATAGCATGATTACACAGGATTACACAGGAGAACATTGTGTATTGCTTATAATAACATGTCCTTGTTTTTTCCATTTTTTTCTTTTTTTTGCCGGCTCCAGGAAGCGGCGTCCCTCAGAGCGCCCCGCCCGTCCCCACCGGTGCTGGGACCCACTTCCGCTTCCCCCCCTCCACGCCCTCCGAGGTCCTGTCCCCCAACGAGGACCTGCGCAGCCCCGGGGGCATGTTCAGCTCGGTGGCGCGGCGGATGGCGCGCGGCTCCGTCAGCGACTGCAGCGATGGCACCTCGGCCAACTCCGAGATCGAGGAGGGCAACATGGGGGCGGGGGAGGAGAGGGGAGAGAGGGGGGTGAGCGGAGGAGGAGGAGGAGGAGGAGGAGGAGGCGGCTACCGGAGCATCATCCATCCCCGTCTGTCTCATGAATCCCTGTTCCGGATGTACGGAGGACCGGGGAACCCCGCCGGGCACCGAGGCCCCGCCGGGCACCGCATCCACCCGGAGTCCCTGTCCCCGTTCCCCGTGTCCCCTCTGCCCGGGCCGGGAGGGGCCGGCCTGCTGGCGCCGCCGCTGTCCCCGGCGCTCAGCATGACCCCCACGTCCCACCTGCCCTACACCCCCTCGCCCACCCTGTCCCCCATGCTCGGCTCCCACTTCTCCTTCAACCCGGAGGACATGAAGCGCTACCTGCAGGCCCACACCCAGTCGGTGTACAACTATGGCCTGAGCCCCCGGGCCTTCCTCCAGTACCCCAACATCATCATCCCCCAGCCCCACCGGCCCGCCGCCGACAAGGCCGGCCTGGCCGGGGAGAGGGGGGCGGTGGACCGGACAGACCGGGCGGCGACGGCAGGGGGGGAGAGGGGCGGGGAGCGGCACCACCACCCGCCCCTGGCCCACTCCGCCCACCACCACCCGCACCCGCCCCACTCCGCCCACCCGCACCCCCACTCCCACCCCATGCACCACCCGCTCCACCTGGGCGAGGAGCCGCCGCACGTGTCCCCCTTCAAGTTCAAGCTGCAGCCGCCCCCGCTGGGCCGGAAGCAGAGGGACGGCCAGGGCCACGGCAAACACAGGCAGAGCTCCGTCTCCTCGGGCTCCGGGTCCGGCTCCATGTCCTCCACCTCTGGACTCGGCTCCTCCATGTCGTTCGGCAGCGACCTGAGCTCCGCCAGCGGCTCGGGCCTCATGTCGGCCTCCTCCTCCACGCAGTCCCTAAACAGCGCGGGACTCCCCAAGATAAAGGTGAATAAACATCATCCTTCATGCACAGGGGTCACCAACCCTGGTTCTGGAGGGCCACTGTGGCTGCAGGTTTATGTTCCAACCAGGTATTAACACCTGATTCTACTAATGGATCCGTAGCATGGGCTCTGGTGGTTGATGAGTGGAGTTCCTGCTTAGTTGGAACACAAACCCACAGTAGCCCTCTAGGACCAGGGTTGGAGACCCCTGATGTTCATAATAAAACGGGCTCCATGGTTTCTTTTCCAGACTAACTTGTTCCTGTGTGTTTGTCTCTTCAGGTGGAGCCGATCTCTGACATCGAGTCGGAGGAGGAGGTGGAGGTGACTGACATCAGTGATGAGGACCCGGACGAGAGAGATGAGGAATTTGAGCTTTTCTCCAGTCGCCACTCCAGAGCCACTGGCCCCCACCCCCACCACCACCACCACCACCACCTCTCCAACGGCTCGGCTGCCTCGCATCAACCCCACCCCGACGAGGACCTGGAGGAGGACGTCTTCAAAGCGCCCGCCCCGCCCCCGCCCGGCCTGATGCCCTTCTTCACCTCGCAGCACGCGCATCCCAACGTGCACCGCATGCTGCCCGCCCTCAAGACCGAGCCCGTCGACCCGGGGGACGGCCACACCCCCCCGCCCCAAACCGGCTCGGCGGGCGCCCCCCAGACCAAGTGCATCCCCCTCAAGCTGCGCTTCAAGAGGCGCTGGAGCGAAGACCAGCGCATGGAGGCGTCGCAGGAGGAGTCGGACGACAAGAAGGTCCGGCCGCAGGAGGGGGGGGGGCCGGAGCAACGGGCGGATGGAGACGGAGGAGGACGGGACGGGGAGCGGCGAGGGGGACAGCCCCCCCCCGCTGGCCTACGAGGGCTCCCTGGCCACGCCGCTGGCCTCGCATCGCAGGGTGAGCGCCGAGCTGCATCGTGCCACCGCGCAGCTGTCTCTGGAGAACAAAGACTGCTGATGAGCTGATGAGAGATGCCCCCCCCCCAACACTACTGCTCCAGTGGCGCTGGAGGTGGTACATGTGTATGTAAATGGTTCCTCTGTAATCCCCCCTCCCTCCCACGCTGACAAACTAGATCCGCGAAGCCTCTCGTAAGAGCACAGTCTAACAAAACTAAACCTCAGAGACAGCCCAAAACTATTCTGTCATGTCATAGTACCCCCCACCCCACCCCCACCCTCACAAATCCCCAGTCTGGATCAGGGTTCTTCTGGGACACATCCTTTGGGAGGAGGGACTCGCTCCGATTCAGCCGTCCTAGGCACAATGACTGTTACAGGGCTGCAATCAGAGGGGGGGTCCCTCGCTGAGCTCCAGATCACCTCCCGCCTGGCCAGTGAAGCTCCAGATGCTCTGACCCAGTAGCACAGCCCCCCCCCCCCCCCCCACACACACCATCAGCAGCCAGTCAAACTTTCCTCGGGGGGGGGACTGGTCTCCCCTTACGACCCAGCAACAGATCAGGAAGTGACGGTGTGCACGATCTCCGCTCCTCGCTCGCTTTCCTATAAGACGACGGGACTTCGATAAGTGCCTGTAAAAAAACAAAAAACAAACCCACAGCCCCAGTGACACAGAACAGAGCTCAGAAGGAGTCGGGGGGGGGAACGCTATGAGTGATCATTCTTTACAACCAGTTTTTGTCAATTTTTTTTTTTTTTTTGGCGGATACTGAAAAAAACATGTGGCTGTTGGGTTGTTTGTCTGACGGACAGAACTGCTCTAAACGTGTCCCACTCCACTCAGGGAAGCCTATTGCTGTATGTTTGTTGGATTCATGCACACACATAAAGCAAAAAAAACACAGAAAAAAAGAGAGAGAGAGAAACAAAAACAACGCAGCCAAAAGTGAATGGGACTCACATTGGAAACGTTGCTTATGGACACTAATCAGTGTTCATTCCATTTACACATAAACACACACACACACACACACTTTGACTATTGCACACTGTTCTCTCAGAGCTTTTGACTTTGACCTATGACCTTCCTTCTGTCTCTCCTAACCTGCCCCTCTTTCTCTGGCGACCACCTGCAGAGTCCACTCACTGACATCATTTCAACCAGAGGGAGATGTGAGAAAAGGAAGCAAAGGTGAGGAAGAGGAGAAAGGAGGAGGACTCAGTGTAGACGTGAAGCTACTGAGGGGACCAAGAGGAGGGGGGGGGGGTAGCTGCTAACTAGCCTTCTCACCTCACCTGACATTGGCTTGTATACTGAAATTTGTTTCCCCAGCAGCGCAGAATCCACCAGCTTGAGCTCCTCTAACAATCATAGATAGTGTTAAACTAAACCAGCAAATGTTCATACAATGGCACACACACACACACACACACACACACACACACAGACTAACACACACACACACACATGCACAGCACTGCCTTTTAGCTCCTAAACATGCTCCCTCTCTCGCTCCGTCTGGACTCTCCCTGTAGTGGCGACGTCCCGGGGTAGTGTTAGACTCCTTGGACTGCACACGAGCGCGAGAGCCTGCGAGCCAGGGATCACCTTAGACCTCACACACACACACACACACACACACACACACACACACACACACACTGCCTCCCTATGCCTTGTTTTTATAGCATGTACAGAAGTGCAAACTGAGCTCGAATAACACACATATAGACTATATCTTTATATATTCTAAATAAAATTATTAAAACAGGTGAGATTTTAAAGAAGCATAGCATTTTAATGAAATGATTGATTCAGGACTTCTTTTTTTTTCTAAGTGGACTAATTTGAGTGTCATGCCTCCCATCAGATGAAATGACACGGAGCAGGATAAAAAAAAGTTTTTTTCCTTTTACATTTGTTTCATAGACAAACAAGCCACAGAGACACCACAGGCCAGTCGACTACCAGGAGACCAGCAGACACACAGAAAGAGAGGGAAACAAAAAACACAAAAACATGAGTAATGG
Organism: Eupleurogrammus muticus; assembly: GCA_036785175.1. Classification (NCBI taxonomy): domain Eukaryota; kingdom Metazoa; phylum Chordata; class Actinopteri; order Scombriformes; family Trichiuridae; genus Eupleurogrammus; species Eupleurogrammus muticus. The sequence continues at coordinate 229,392 of JAYKQN010000068.1, read as the reverse complement.
CCGCTAATGATTCAGAAGTGTGGTTCTGTCGCTGTTCGCTCGCAGCCCTTCTATCAGAACTCTGCTCTGTCCTGTCTGTACAGTCTCAGCTCAGCGGGCTTCTTCACACTGAGCTGTCCTGACCTGGTGTGTGTGCGTGTGTGTGTGTGCGTGCGTGTGTGTGCGTGTGTGAACCCGGTCGGCTCATGGTTTATTAATGAAGTAGTAATCCTGTCTTTTCTCTTTAGGCCAGTTAGCATAATGCTCCACAGTTCACAGCAGCCCTGGATTGGGGCAAAGGAGAGAGAGAGATGAGGGGGTTAAAGGGTTAATCATTACTGTAAGCTAGCCTGGAAATAAAACTCTCCTTCGACTATGCACACACACACTCACACACACTCACGCGTTTATGTTTGTGATGAAAGTTTTAACGTCCTGCAGCTTCTGGGCCGTCCAGGCGTCTGATTGGTCGACCAGGCCGGCAACAAGACAGATCTATGGCAGCAAACTGTGAGGTAGATGGCCTCCAGGCGGCCTGCGTGGCCGCGATGATCGAATTTCCTCATCAGACCCCTGTGGTTTGGACTGGAGCATGTCACAACGCGCACACACACACACACACACACACACACACCAAGTCCTGTGTCTGTATTTTTTGAACTGACAGCTGCCTTATTACGACTTCTTCATATCTCAGCAACAGACGAAGCGTCGGTCTAACCCGCTCTTTGTCGTTCTTTTTCGATTTCATTTTTTTTCCCCCTCCTCGCTTACGTTACAACCGCGGCGTGATCCGACTCAGTCGTGATGCTGCGGCGTGAAAAACAAAAGTGGACAAACGGCATGAAGATGACATCTCTCCTTCATTAAGGCTTTCCTTCTTTATTTTCTGATGTTGTTGTTGTTGTTGTTCTTATTGTTCCATCTCCACCGGCATTATGATTATTCCATGGCTCTGTTAGCTGTTGCTTTTTATGTTGTGTACATCGCCACTGAGTGATGCTGAACACCCCCCCCTCCATTCCCTGTTTTAAACCATCAACCCCCCCCCTTAAATCATAACCTCTTTCCCCCTGTCTTTAGTTTCTACAAATGTAATATAACTGAAATGTGTAATATTCATTTTGGGAGCAGTCTATTTGCTGACAGGAGTAACATGGGGGGGCTTTGGGGTCAGAGAGGGAGTGATTTTATCTTTTTTTGTCATGTATTGTAATTTTAATTTTATAATGTTTTTCCCACATGTTTTTATTTCACTCTCCCTCTCTCTCTTTCTCTTGTATATTTTTTTTCAATTTTATTTTTTTGGGGAGGGGGGGGTTGTACCGTTTTAAAAGAAGAAGAAAAGGATGTGTATTGTTTTACTATGTAAAGGTCTATCTTCTCCCTCTTTCATTCTCTCTTCTTTCACCTCATCTCGCCCGAGCAGTTACGTAACACTCGATGCAGCGATGAGTTAATACCATGATGTAACATTGAATTTCTCCACTTCTTTCGTGTTTTTTTTTTTCCAAACTTGTAATTAAAGCTGTAATCAGGGTTAAATAAAACCGGTTAAAAGCCAATATGAATATCACCGTGTTTGTTTGTGTCTGCTCTTCTTCTCTCGCATCCATATTTATTAACGGCGCGTTTTAATCATGTGGTTATTGGTAAACAAAAAGATTAACCCCTGACTCGTCAGCATTACAATTAATGACAATTTAAAACAAGCTTAAATCTAATTTACTTTCAGCCTTCTTAAAGGAACACCTTTAAATGTGCATTAAATGCTTGGAAATGTGTGTCTTATCAGTCTTTTAAGATATAACGTATATTTTTTAATTAGAAACGAAGATCAGGTCATTACATGTTTGTTTTAAATGTCAAATGGGTTTTGCAGGAAAAATAACTGAGATAAAGTCGGGAAACGATGCAAAACGGCATCAACCTGTAGATACACGCTTAGATTCACAATTGTGGAATCATCCTAAAAAAAGAATAAAATAAAGTTTAATCTTTCTGAGCAAAATGATTCATATTTATTTAGACTTCTATTTATTAAAATAAATCCTTGGATCAAATGACATTTGCTTCTGTATGAAGATGATGAGATGATGAACTATTACACAGTTTGAGGTTTATGTTTGTAGGAATTCCTGCAGCTCATTCTAGAAAGTTTAGTCCCATATTAACTCAACGTGGCCTTTGCACAAATTACCTTCTAGAGCATCGAGAGGAAACGTCCCTGTGATCAGTCACTTATTGTGACTCATTCTAGGCGACCTCTGAGATTATTAACAGGTCAGGAAACCGTTTTCTGCTGCCATTCAAATTCACTTTTCATGATTTTTCTTAAATTTGTTATATAAATTATTACATTTTAGGGTATAAAATGTTTTACACGCAGTACAAGCTGAAAGTGTGGAAACACCTTGTTTCTTTGAATGAGGTGTGTCCAAGCGTTTGGCCTGTACTAAAACTACAATATGTGATAATATTACCTGTGATCCAGTAGTGCCTTCACAGAACATTAACACGAGTCAATGAGGAATGCTTTTTAAAACTATTTCCAGGAAGTTTCAACATACCAACCTGGATTTGTCGCTGACCCTTATTCTACATGATGATATTATGACAGTGATATAACAGCAATAGTCCAGCTGTTTCAGTTTATCCTAAATATTGTTCAAAAATGCTTCTAAATCTGTGATAGTTGCTGAGATAATCGGCCCCACCTCCTAGCTATGGCATAGCAACTGTTGTATTTACAGGTGTCCTCAGACTGGCCTGAATAAAGGACCAGTCTGAACCAGTTGAGTTTTATTGGGGGTTTCTGAGGGAGTCCATCTGGTTTGACCCCCATAGTCACACACACACACACACACACACACACACACACACATCTCCTTCATGGAAATCAGGTTGTTGATTGTGGAAATGTTGGTCCACGTGTTGGAGAAATGGTGATTCCTACATCTGTGGATGTAGGAAAAGTTTTCATATGTCAGTGTGTGACATGACTCGCCTGAATAAACCTCTCTAAGTTCGTGTGTGTGTGTGTGTGTGTGTTCATCTCTCTGGTGCTTCATTCACAGCAGAGAAGAGAGAGACAGACCACAGGAACCACTCTGCTCTCTCACCTGCGCCACATCCCTCCTCCTCCTCCTCCTCCTCCTCCTCTTCCTCTCCTCGCCTGCTTTCGTGGAACCGGCGCAGCGCGCGTGCACGCGCTCCGTGCGTGCACCACATCCCCCGGTGCAGCAGCAGCAGCAGCAGTGTTAGCAGCAGCAGCAGTGTTAGCAGCAGCAGCAGCAGCAGCAGTGTTAGCAGCAGCAGCAGTGTTAGCAGCAGCAGCAGCAGCAGCATTAACAGCAGCAGCAGCAGCAGTGTTAGCAGCAGCAGCAGTGTTAGCAGCAGCAGCAGCAGCAGCAGTGTTAGCAGCAGCAGCAGTGTTAGCAGCAGCAGCAGCAGCAGCATTAACAGCAGCAGCAGCAGCAGTGTTAGCAGCAGCAGCAGTGTTAGCAGCAGCAGCAGCAGCAGTGTTAGCAGCAGCAGCAGTGTTAGCAGCAGCAGCAGCAGCAGCATTAACAGCAGCAGCAGTGTTAGCAGCAGCAGCAGCAGCAGCATTAACAGCAGCAGCAGCAGCAGTGTTAGCAGCAGCAGCAGCAGCAGCATTAACAGCAGCAGCAGCAGCAGTGTTAGCAGCAGCAGCAGCAGCAGCAGCATTAGCAGCAGCAGCAGCAGTGTTAGCAGCAGCAGCAGCAGTGTTAGCAGCAGCAGCAGTGTTAGCAGCAGCAGCAGTGTTAGCAGCAGCAGCAGCAGAACCCGCACAGCGCTGCGGGCTTTGCACAGCGACGCGACGCGCACGCGGCTGCGCGCTCCTTCATGTGGTCGGTTCGAAAGTCGCTGCTCGTGTTTCCTTTTGCTTCCTTCCTTCCCTCTCTTCAAGTCTCTTCACGCTCTGACCTGTTTGCCCTGAGACATGCATGTAGGAGTCGAGCACAATGTGCCTTTATAAATATATAAAACAGAATAAATGTGTGAAACAGAACTGACACAGCAGTTTAAGGGTGGACGTCTCCCCCTGCTGCTGGAAACCTGAACTGCACATTAAACACAAAGGTTAGTAAAGTGCGTTAAAGTGTCACAATAAAAACATGGGACCAGATAGTTCAACTCTTAAAAAGGTTTCTAAAAAATGAAAACACATGCTATCAACTAGTTTCATATTCTAGGCAGAAATATTCATAATTTATTATGAAGATTATTATTCGTTTTTGGTTGCACCGTTTGTGTTAACAATAAAAAAAAATTGAGAAACACCATGGACGCTTCTTAAAACTGTATTTAAAAGGTTTCTTCACTTTCTCATCAGACATACTTATTTAAATTATACGGATGTAATCCCTATTATTTTTCTGTTCGCGTGTCCAGTCGTATAAACACAGAGAACATGAGCGACATGCGGTGAAAAGACCAAATGTGAGTGAATAGGAACACAAGACCATTCTTATGTCGCCTCCTACACTATTACAGGATGGAGACTAATCAACTTCCACTAACTGTATTTTATATCTGATAACATAAAAAAATGAATCTGGGGTTGAATGGGCCTGATGAAGCTGATATTATATATACCATATACATTATATATATAATTTTTATTTTTACTACTAAAATGTAGTTTTGTGTTGCAGCGTCTTCTTGAGGAGGATCAGGTAGGACGGCTTCTTACCAGGATGCTGCACGGAAACACTGATCTGGTCGATTCGTGGATGAGTACGTTGGTAAGTGAAGATTGATTTAAATATCACTTTTCAACCTAAGAAGCTAAAAAGTGTTTCATATAAAAAGCATCAAGCAAAATGTGATAGCAATAAGAAGAGTTGTATAAGATAAGAGAAAAATATTGTGTTTGTTCCAATAGAAAGTAATATCATAGTGTGCATTTACTTTATTTCTACTTAAAAAAACTGGAGTAATACAAGTCTGCCACCTATAATATATTTATATTCTGCTTATGTAACACTAACCCTAACCAGTGGCGTGTTATAATGTTTTTAAGGAACAAACTCTAACCTGCGATGATAAAACAGTCTGAATGCACATGCGGCCAGGCTTCCTGTCTTTAATGCATCAGGAATCTGTGCGTTCAAGGACGCCGTTCCGAGGGAGTGTCCTGGCCGCTTCTCCGGGACGTGACCTGGACCCCCCAGGAACAGCTGAGCGGTGTAAAGTTACTGTGAACAAGAATGCAGCAAGCACAAGAGCTTACTGTTCTCCATAGACGCACACATGTCGGACTTCAGTGACACTGCACTGTGCTCCCTGCGCCTTTTTCTACACATGTATCCCTGTCGTCGAGCCGATCAAATTCACTTATAGTGCAACGTTTCTTCTGTGGTGACCTTATGCGTGATCTTATGATCTCAGTCCTTTAGCTTGCACAGTCTGTCATGTATCAGACATTACTGGACCTTTAGGCCACTGAGCCTTGGGTAACACGTTCTGTCCCTAAACGCCTGTGTTAAACAGTGCATTATGGGAAAATGGAACCAAAGTAAAATCACAAATCTATTCAAAGCCCTCTGGTCCCACATGTAAGAATGTTTTTGTAGAGTCTAGCCAGTCTGGGGGCTAAAAGCAGACGCGCTTAAATGCCTATAAAAACTAACATTAACCAACATCAGACATCAGGCCTAAATACATGCAAATGATATGTTCAGTAGAAACAGTGACTCCAAACTAAATATTGGACACATAGACTTGGAGTTGTGGCCTGCATTGGATTGTCAAGGCCATACATCATTGCAATCTGACCCAGCAGTTTTTCTGAAATTTCACCCATATCCACGTAAAAAAAAGTCATTAGGATTCATCATCTGATAACCATTAATGTTCAGCCTGTTCTGTGTGGGTGTATAAGTATGTCGCTGTGAGCTGCTGCTGCTGCTGCTGCTAACACTGCTGCTGCTGCTGCTGCTGCTGTTAATGCTGCTGTTAATGCTGCTGCTGTTAATGCTGCTGCTGCTGTTAATGCTGCTGCTGCTGCTGTTAATGCTGCTGCTGCTGCTGCTGCTGTTAATGCTGCTGCTGTTAATGCTGCTGCTGTTAATGCTGCTGCTGCTGTTAATGCTGCTGCTGCTGTTAATGCTGCTGCTGTTAATGCTGCTGCTGCTGTTAATGCTGCTGCTGCTGCTAACACTGCTGCTGCTGTTAATGCTGCTGCTGTTAATGCTGCTGCTGCTGTTAATGCTGCTGCTGTTAATGCTGCTGCTGCTGTTAATGCTGCTGCTGCTGTTAATGCTGCTGCTGTTAATGCTGCTGTTAATGCTGCTGCTGCTGTTAATGCTGCTGCTGCTGTTAATGCTGCTGCTGCTGTTAATGCTGCTGCTGTTAATGCTGCTGCTGCTGCTGCTGCTGTTAATGCTGCTGCTGCTGCTGCTGTTAATGCTGCTGCTGTTAATGCTGCTGCTGTTAATGCTGCTGCTGTTAATGCTGCTGCTGCTGCTGCTGTTAATGCTGCTGCTGCTGTTAATGCTGCTGCTGTTAATGCTGCTGCTGTTAATGCTGCTGCTGTTAATGCTGCTGCTGCTGCTGTTAATGCTGCTGCTGCTGCTGCTGCTGCTGCTGCTGTTAATGCTGCTGCTGCTGCTGACACCGTTATTAACATTCATCTTCTGGGCACCATGAATGTCTGCACAAAAAGACGCCGCAGAATTTAAGCTATTTGACCAGCTTTGCCATCCATGATGAAATGTGGGACAACTGCCTAAAACCAAATTGGTACCAAATAGTTTAACCTTAATAAGGTTTTTAAAAAATCCAAAACACATACTATCAACTAGTTTTATATTCTAGGTGGATTCAATATTTTAAATTCATTCGTTTAACATTCTGTGTGAGAATCACACAAAATCGTGATTTTTTGTCACTGAGCCTTGTACAGCTATTAGTTATTAGTTTTGTTAGTTGCTGTATGGGATCTTTGTGGCTGCTAGTAGTACCTAGTAGTAGTACCTAGTAGTAGTACCTAGTAGTACCTTAGTTAGTAGTGCCTAGTAGTAGTACCTAGTAGTAGTACCTAGTAGTAGTACCTAGTAGTACCTTAGTTAGTAGTGCCTAGTAGTAGTACCTAGTAGTAGTACCTAGTAGTAGTACCTAGTAGTAGTACCTAGTTAGTAGTACCTAGTAGTAGTACCTAGTAGTAGTACCTAGTAGTACCTTAGTTAGTAGTACCTAGTAGTACCTTAGTTAGTAGTGCCTAGTAGTAGTACCTAGTTAGTAGTACCTAGTTAGTAGTACCTAGTAGTAGTACCTAGTAGTAGTACCTAGTTAGTAGTACCTAGTAGTAGTACCTAGTAGTAGTACCTAGTTAGTAGTACCTAGTAGTACCTTAGTTAGTAGTGCCTAGTAGTAGTACCTAGTTAGTAGTACCTAGTAGTACCTTAGTTAGTAGTGCCTAGTAGTAGTACCTAGTAGTAGTACCTAGTTAGTAGTACCTAGTAGTAGTACCTAGTAGTAGTACCTAGTAGTACCTTAGTTAGTAGTGCCTAGTAGTAGTACCTAGTTAGTAGTACCTAGTAGTACCTTAGTTAGTAGTGCCTAGTAGTAGTACCTAGTAGTAGTACCTAGTTAGTAGTACCTAGTAGTAGTACCTAGTAGTAGTACCTAGTAGTAGTGCCTAGTAGTAGTACCTAGTAGTAGTACCTAGTAGTAGTACCTAGTTAGTAGTACCTAGTAGTAGTACCTAGTAGTAGTACCTAGTAGTAGTGCCTAGTAGTAGTACCTAGTAGTAGTACCTAGTAGTAGTACCTAGTTAGTAGTACCTAGTAGTAGTACCTAGTAGTAGTGCCTAGTAGTAGTACCTAGTAGTAGTACCTAGTAGTAGTACCTAGTTAGTAGTACCTAGTAGTAGTACCTAGTAGTAGTGCCTAGTAGTAGTACCTAGTAGTAGTACCTAGTAGTAGTACCTAGTTAGTAGTACCTAGTAGTACCTTAGTTAGTAGTATCTAGTAGTAGTACCTAGTAGTAGTACCTAGTAGTACCTTAGTTAGTAGTATCTAGTAGTAGTGCCTAGTAGTAGTACCTAGTAGTAGTACCTAGTAGTAGTACCTTAGTTAGTAGTATCTAGTAGTAGTGCCTAGTAGTAGTACCTTAGTTAGTAGTACCTAGTAGTAGTACCTTAGTTAGTAGTATCTAGTAGTAGTACCTAGTAGTAGTACCTTAGTTAGTAGTACCTAGTAGTAGTACCTTAGTTAGTAGTACCTAGTAGTAGTACCTAGTAGTAGTACCTAGTAGTACCTTAGTTAGTAGTGCCTAGTAGTAGTACCTAGTAGTAGTACCTAGTAGTAGTACCTTAGTTAGTAGTATCTAGTAGTAGTACCTAGTAGTAGTACCTTAGTTAGTAGTACCTAGTAGTAGTACCTTAGTTAGTAGTATCTAGTAGTAGTACCTAGTAGTAGTACCTTAGTTAGTAGTATCTAGTAGTAGTACCTAGTAGTAGTACCTTAGTTAGTAGTACCTAGTAGTAGTACCTAGTAGTACCTTAGTTAGTAGTGCCTAGTAGTAGTACCTAGTTAGTAGTACCTAGTAGTACCTTAGTTAGTAGTGCCTAGTAGTAGTACCTAGTAGTAGTACCTAGTTAGTAGTACCTAGTAGTAGTACCTAGTAGTAGTACCTAGTAGTACCTTAGTTAGTAGTGCCTAGTAGTAGTACCTAGTTAGTAGTACCTAGTAGTACCTTAGTTAGTAGTGCCTAGTAGTAGTACCTAGTAGTAGTACCTAGTTAGTAGTACCTAGTAGTAGTACCTAGTAGTAGTACCTAGTAGTAGTGCCTAGTAGTAGTACCTAGTAGTAGTACCTAGTAGTAGTACCTAGTTAGTAGTACCTAGTAGTAGTACCTAGTAGTAGTACCTAGTAGTAGTGCCTAGTAGTAGTACCTAGTAGTAGTACCTAGTAGTAGTACCTAGTTAGTAGTACCTAGTAGTAGTACCTAGTAGTAGTGCCTAGTAGTAGTACCTAGTAGTAGTACCTAGTAGTAGTACCTAGTTAGTAGTACCTAGTAGTAGTACCTAGTAGTAGTGCCTAGTAGTAGTACCTAGTAGTAGTACCTAGTAGTAGTACCTAGTTAGTAGTACCTAGTAGTACCTTAGTTAGTAGTATCTAGTAGTAGTACCTAGTAGTAGTACCTAGTAGTACCTTAGTTAGTAGTATCTAGTAGTAGTGCCTAGTAGTAGTACCTAGTAGTAGTACCTAGTAGTAGTACCTTAGTTAGTAGTATCTAGTAGTAGTGCCTAGTAGTAGTACCTTAGTTAGTAGTACCTAGTAGTAGTACCTTAGTTAGTAGTATCTAGTAGTAGTACCTAGTAGTAGTACCTTAGTTAGTAGTACCTAGTAGTAGTACCTTAGTTAGTAGTACCTAGTAGTAGTACCTAGTAGTAGTACCTAGTAGTACCTTAGTTAGTAGTGCCTAGTAGTAGTACCTAGTAGTAGTACCTAGTAGTAGTACCTTAGTTAGTAGTATCTAGTAGTAGTACCTAGTAGTAGTACCTTAGTTAGTAGTACCTAGTAGTAGTACCTTAGTTAGTAGTATCTAGTAGTAGTACCTAGTAGTAGTACCTTAGTTAGTAGTATCTAGTAGTAGTACCTAGTAGTAGTACCTTAGTTAGTAGTACCTAGTAGTAGTACCTAGTAGTAGTACCTAGTAGTAGTACCTTAGTTAGTAGTATCTAGTAGTAGTACCTAGTAGTAGTACCTTAGTTAGTAGTATCTAGTAGTAGTACCTAGTAGTAGTACCTAGTTAGTAGTACCTAGTAGTACCTAGTAGTAGTACCTAGTAGTAGTACCTAGTAGTAGTACCTAGTAGTAGTACCTAGTTAGTAGTACCTAGTAGTACCTAGTAGTAGTACCTTAGTTAGTAGTACCTAGTAGTAGTACCTTAGTTAGTAGTATCTAGTAGTAGTACCTAGTAGTAGTACCTAGTAGTAGTACCTAGTAGTAGTACCTTAGTTAGTAGTGCCTAGTAGTAGTACCTAGTAGTAGTACCTAGTAGTAGTACCTTAGTTAGTAGTATCTAGTAGTAGTACCTAGTAGTAGTACCTAGTAGTACCTTAGTTAGTAGTGCCTAGTAGTAGTATCTAGTAGTAGTACCTAGTAGTAGTACCTAGTTAGTAGTACCTAGTAGTAGTACCTTAGTTAGTAGTACCTAGTAGTACCTTAGTTAGTAGTACCTAGTAGTACCTTAGTTAGTAGTACCTAGTAGTAGTACCTTAGTTAGTAGTACCTAGTAGTACCTTAGTTAGTAGTACCTAGTAGTAGTACCTTAGTTAGTAGTACCTAGTAGTACTACCCTAGTAGTAGTACCTAGTAGTACTACCCTAGTAGTAGTACCTAGTAGTACTACCCTAGTAGTAGTACCTTAGTTAGTAGTACCTAGTAGTAGTACCTTAGTTAGTAGTACCTAGTAGTACCTTAGTGAGTAGTACCTTAGTTAGTAGTACCTAGTAGTACTACCCTAGTAGTAGTACCTTAGTGAGTAGTACCTAGTAGTACTACCCTAGTAGTAGTACCTTAGTGAGTAGGCTAAGTGGACGGGGTTAAAGGTCAGGCGAGGGTCGGGGGTAATGCTACTGTGGGTGTGACGCCGAGGTGAGAGACAGAAAAGAGAACAAATGAAGTAGGACAATTTCCCTTTAAATCATAAATTCAATAAAAGAGCAATTGAATTCTAAAAATGCCTAGAAGGAAATCAAGAAATCAAGAAATCAAGAAATCGGAAATAGCGTAGACAGCACGAGGCCTCGGGACGGCCCTCACACCATCTGCCCCGTCTAAACTAAAGCTCAAGAAAATGATGCCTGCCTTATCATTTCATTCTCTGATATATGCTCTTTCACAATTGATATTTGACACTTGCAATTTTGCATTCATATTTTAATATTACATTATTTTATGGATTCTAAACCAACACATATTACTTCTATATTATTTATCTTTATCATACTCATTTTTTCCCAGGCCACATACAGTATACATATATAACATTATAGTTCATTTCCCTCAAAATACTGTTTTTAAAGATTATATATTTGTATGGTGTTATCATATTTAATAATTGCCTCTGCATTTATAATAGGGGCTGAATACATAATAATGTATTAATTAAAATCTCAATAGAATTGCCATGATTTTAGCATCTAATTATTACAAATGCTGTGGAAAACAATTACATCTAAGGATCTCTAGAGACTATTTGTTCAATTGAAGATTTGAATCTCTGGTTTTGCCTTTTCCAGCTGAACATTTAACAAACTGCTGTGAAGAACAAGAAAGTAATGACAAATGTATTTCAACAAAGGAAAGAAATGGGAAACTTTCTGTTTTAAAAAGAACCCTTTCTGGTCAATTGAGAATAGATTTCCAGGTGAGCTTAATGACCGCTTTGTCTCTAATAAGTTTAAACATTTATTGACTTTCTTCACGCAGGTTGTGGAAGCTCTTGAGAGGCCACAGAAAATGAGATGCTGGACCATTACATTTATAAAATATTAATTTATTTTACTTTATTTAATAAATCATTTTATGGTATTATTGAATTATATTATCACATGCCATTTATGCCATTATATAATATATAGGCCATTGGTTGTTGGAAGGTTTGTTGGATGCTGCAATGGATCTTATTACCTCATCCTCCACATACACCACAATTCAGTTTATCTTATTCTCTTTAATGTCTTATACAACTTTTCCTGATCTAAATGCATTGTTTGGATCCTGTTCACTCCATCTATTGCACGCCTGGCTGTCCTAGAGGAGGGATCCTTTTCTTTCCCATTAAAGGGTTTTTAGGGGAATTTATGTTGTGGTACTTTGTGCAAACCTTAAAGCCCAGTCTGCGATTTGTGATTTTAGGCTTTACTTGACTTGACAATATAACATAATGCATCGAACTGAAAACTGATACGCTTGCTGTTGAGCATGTTTTAGTGATTTTATATCATCTTTTTCTCACGAACTCGTGGCATTTTTCCACTTCTCCCTCCCCTCTGCTTTTCCACAGCTGCCGTCTGTACCTGAATCCCGACTGACAGCACGGCCCAGCGGGGGGGGGTCTCTGGTGTTTGACTGACAGACCAGTGATGAGAAGGTGAAGGGTGAAGGTCAGAGGTCAAGCTCCCATGGAGAAGGGGTAAAGGAGGCCGTGGGGGAGGGGGAGCCTGCTAACAAGATGGGGCGGTCACACGGGCTGGATGTGTGTTTAATATCTTTGTAATAGGGTTATATTTGTATTTTAGACTCTTTTTTGGGGTTTAAATGAGCTGTGTGTGTACTTTATTCACAAATGGGAAATAATTACAGGCCTGTATTTTCTACCTTTCTTAGTGTTTCAGTGTGTTCCAGGATGTCCCTGTTTACCACTCTTCATTTAAAGTAAGACGTTTGTTTTTTTTCCATTTCTTTGGCACCTTCAAACTATGTTACAGAGCTTCACAGAGTGCAAAAGACACAAAGTCAGACACATAACACAAGACTACAACACAATGGTGATTTAAATAAAGATATGGTGACCCACATAAAATATATATGGTCACTTTATCAAACTAATGGTTTAAGTCAATTACATTTTTTGGGGAAAGACAAAAACTTTATCAAATGCAGGGAATAGGGCAGAGAAGTCAAGTCATTGTCTTAGGGAAAAAAGGGCCTAAGTAAAGTCACCATTTTCACATAAGGGCATGAAGAGTAGGATCTTTTTACTAAGAACTAAGGTGATTTTACCAGACGTGGCAGCATCATTGAGAGATGATTTAGGCCCTGAAGTCACTTTTGTCAAAAAATGACTTAGACCATGATTCTAATAGCAATATGGTTGAGGTTTTGTCTTTATTAAAATGTCCTGCTATATACTGTATAATTATCAAATTTGTACAACTTTTAATATTATTACCACTCAATCGGGCTATAATTTGTGTTCCCAGAGTCTCCTGCATATAACTAGCTGCTGATGCAGTTAACACCAATACAAACATAAAACACGTACAAATGAATCTCCTGACTTAAGAGATGTTTGAAACTTCTTCAGTTGCAGTTCTCCACAACTGCAACTAGATGTCGCTCTAGCTCAAGATTTAATCAACATCCATCCTTCACTTTCATCCGTCTTTTTCCTTCTCTGTCTACACACTCACACACACACAGGTTACAAATACTTCGGAAATGCACCGCTCATTTTACCCAATCGTGAGTCTGATGTGTGTGTGTGTGTGTGTTTTCTTTAGATCTAAACATCTCTTCTCCATCACATGCCTCTATGGGGGATCCGCGTGCATGCGTCGGATCACACCGACAGGAGGCGCTGGTGAGATCCCGCATGGCTTGTCGGTCTCAGTGAGTCCAGTCCTGTCTACTACACACACAACAGATGATTATGTAATGTTTACTATTAGGCCACTATATCTTTGTCAGGTAGTGTGCTTTGTCTTCTTCCGTAGGAAAAAGAAAAAAAGCTAAGGGTCACACTGCAGAGGCCACATTTCAACAACACGTGCAGGATGCCACACACGTGCCATCCTTTCAAACATTGCACACTTCCAGCCGGTAATCACCGCACCGGTTCGTCTCCAATGCTGCCTGCAAGTTGGAAACACGGGGTTAGCCGAGTTTACGCCAGGCCACGCCCCCTGTGTCCAGCTGGTGGCAACACTCGTGATGACATCACCGCCGCGCGCGTCCATTGGCCCCGGGACGCCGCACACCTGTCCAATCGCTTGCCGGTGAAGTGACGTCAGCGGAGACGGCTCCCGTTCACTTCCAGCGGAGTGGGCGGGGCGGAGAGGTTACCGACGTCAGAGGCCGCGCCGTGATTGGCTGCGCGCGGAGAAAGTGAGCGTCTGTTGCTGAGAGAAAAGGGAGAGGGAGAGCTTGTTTGCAACGGGCACCGATGCGTCTGCTGCACCACACAACTGATATCAGCTCAGAGACCAAGTTTCTCAACATGTGCATTCACGTGCCCTTTTCTCCTCTGTGCACGCGCCTCCAACTCAAATCTGCCTGAGTGGCGGTTTTTATGAAAGAATGCACTTCTTCAACACTCCACCAGTTCAGGTGCTGAGTCACAGAGTAGCAAACAGCCGCAATGTGGGGCTTTAATCCTGCAGCAGCAACTTTATTTCTGGGCAAGCAGCGGAGTTGATGCATTATCGCCGTCTGCTCGGGGATGGCACTTGCGCTGTCAATTATGGTAAACATACTCCTTTTCAGAAGAGGGGGGGGGCATGTGTGCCTTTCTATTGGCTGCCGGTCACCTGGCCCCTCCCCCTCGGCCCTCCCCCGTGCTGTTCCTATGGTTCCCGAAGCTCTGATTGGAAACTGTAAAGTTTGGGACAGGACACCGGTCTGGCTCTGAATCCCCGCGCCCATTGGCTGGATCCCCCCGTCTGTCAACCGGACTTTGACAGTCAGTCACGCCCTCGCCGCCGCTGAGTGGATACTGTAAGTGTCAGCGGCCGCTCATTGGTCGGTTCGCCCAGCTGTTAGTGTTTCATTCACCATTTTGTGACTGTAGTGGAAAAGAAGACCGATAGTTTTTTATATCCTTGTTTGAGTTTCTGTCGGGAAAGACATGTTTAGCGGAGGAAAAGTAAAGTGTGACTCCGAAGCGCGCGGTCGTCAGAGCCGGCATCCGGGGGACGTTACCGGGAGTTGTGCGAGCCGCCTCACCAGCAAAATAAGACCATAAATCTTTCTCTGGCGAAGGGAAAACGCTCTGTTTGGGTGAGTTGAAACTTAAGTTAGCGAAGGGCGCTGCAGCTCAACTGACATTCGTTTAAAAAAAAAAAAAAAATGGAGCGTTGAGTTAGCGCGAGCTGCCAACGGTCGCTTCACCGTCCGAGGAGCGGAGTGACACCGCTGGAGAAGCCGAGAGAAAGGGGAGGGGTGGGGGTGTAGCAGCCTCAAACTTTCTCAAATGTTTCGCTACGGTCCCGCGGGCGAGCGAGACACGTTTTACCGTCGGTATCACCACCCGGTGCTTGACGCTGAGCACTTTTCCATGACCTTAGTTTTTTTCCTCCAGCGTAGTAAAAACAACCGACCTATTTGCAGCACTGCAGCCAAATGTTTACTAATAGCCACGCAAGCTTATTCTGGTGTTTATATAAGTGGACGTGGGAAAAATTCAATAGAAAGAGAGAGTGTAACATCCTCCTCCTCACGGTGTTATTATGTGCGTACTAACCACCGCTGCGTACTACGACTACTACATTACAACCACTACTACTAACGTTTCTGAGCTGCTTACTAGAGCGAAACACCAACACGAAAGCTTCTTTTACTCTCCCCTCTTCCTGCAAGTTTGTAAACCCCTTTAGACAAAGTGTCCCCGTACTGGCTGCATGGAGGCAGCTTGTGGAGTGTGTAACAACAGCGTGTGTGGTGCTGGGTATTTGCATGTCAAGCGTCGTAACGACAGGAAGAAATAGGCCCTTTTTCCTAGTTTGGGTAATACGGCGTCACTTGAAACCGGTTGTTTTCGTTTGTTACCGAGCAGACCGGCTGACTGCCTCGAGTCATAATACTCCTTTGACATTGTGCATCTCCTCCGTAGTACTCACACCGATCAGCGCAGTGAAAACCGGGGGATGCGTTCGGCTTTTCCCTCGTCGACACTCCACTTTTTCTGCACCGCAATCTCAAATCAGTGTCGATGCACCCTTGACATCTCTGACTGGGCAGTTTAAAACTATCTTGTCGTCTATGTCATTTATTATATTATCAGTAATAGGCATTCATGCTTATTTTTTTATTTTACGTTTGCACTATTAATGTCATCATCTGTGGCATGCATGCATTTTCCTCATATCCTCATAATTTCACTTGTGCATGCAGAAGACAAAATCCCTAATGGTGTAGGAATCTTTGCATAGCTTGTAGAGCAGTTGGCCATTGATGTGGCATTGGCAGTTCTGTCATTTGGTCCCAAACAGGAACATTCACCTCTGATCCATGCTACAGCCTCCTGATCAATAGGGGCCAGAATGCACAAATTCCAGGCCTCGATGTTTCCCTTTTTATTGATATGATATGTATAATCGGATATGCCAATCCGCTAAACAGCTGCCAGTATTTGTACTACGTCACATTGAACGTTCTCCATAACAAACGCACTCACACACACACTTGCATGCCCGCACATACACACTTCACAGCTCGCCCTCTCCATTCGTCTAAAATACCCCGACGGAGTGTTTTCTTTTACTTGTGTCATGTTGCCTGTACGATCACATCCTACTCACTCACGAAAGCATAAACCAAAATGTGTGAGTAAAACAGAGAGCATCTTTTTTCCTTTTTTTTGCTGTTTCATGTATTGAACGTGGTCCCCGGTGACCCAGTTAAGGGCAAAGCTGCCTTGCCACGCTGCCATGAGTGTATAAGGGGGCCATGGTAGGCTTTACTACCACGGCTCTACTCCTGTTTTCCTCTGTTGTACCATTGCACGTTCTTCTCTCTCCATCCCTGTCCCCGTCACTGCAGCCCTGCGCCCATACAGACACCCATAAAACGCTTTTAGGAGAGGGATGAGCTGCAGTGTGCCTGGTAACTACGTATACACTCACACCGACATGTAGTGCAAATGCAGCACTGACTAAGGTAGGCACAAGCCGAAGGAAGCCGTATACAGTCCTATACGTTGTGCTCTACGTGTAGCTATGCCACACCATCGCCCACACACGCACACACGCTGTGCCATGTTGCGGTGGGGCATAGGCTAAATTCTCCACGACCGGCTGTTTATTAGGGCTCTATAGGCCAGTAATAAATATTGTATAAATGCTCCTTCCTGTAGTGTTGACATTGAGAAGAGATTTTCTTATGAATGACCCTTCTGTATATGTATGTGTGTTCTTATACTCACATTTGGCGCATGCATTTCACCTTTGTCCAACCTGTGAAGGAATCACCTTCTTGCATGAAAATCTTGATTCATATTCTTAAACTTTAAGAACATTCACATATATTTAAAATTATTATTATTAATATTTCTTTTTTTTTTTGCATGTGCTTCTACATCATTCGAAACTTGTTCTGCTCAGAGTGTGTTGTGTGTGTGTGTTTGTGTATGTGTGTGTGTGTGTGTGTGTGTGTGTGTTTATACGGCACAATGAATATGTGAGTCTGAGACAATATATAGGTCCATGGGAGATTTTAACCGTATATACATGACTGCATGGTGAAATCCACGGAGAAGGTTAAATGTGTGTGTGCTAAGTTTGATGTTTCTATGCTGGGGGGGTTACATTGCGTTCTCTGGTATATCTTTTTAGGTGAAACAGCATCTTTTTGCTGTTTTAAGGAGGAGCATGTTCCAACGCCATGGAAACGATGGCCGTTGATTATCTGTCTATTCGGGGTTTAGCTGCAGACCAGATCAGTAAATATCTCACTCTAAACCTGCTCTAATGCTGGAACTTACAGACTTCTAGAATTTCTTAAATTAAATGCAATGACCAAGGTCCCCTCGACTTCTGGGTTGAGCCCGTAGGGCAGTTAGCATTTCACAATAATTTTTAAAATATATTTTTACATAATTTCTTATTAACAGAAAACAACACCCGTGAGAATATAATTTGACAAAGGCTTTGTCAAAGCATCTTGTATTGTAGTTTACAAACAATAAGAGTTAAAAACCTGCGCTTTTTTCAATTAAGGGGATGTTTGTTGAGCAGCACACATGCAATTCTTTTATCTTTTGGACTAAAGGACTATGTCAATATTCTAATTCTATATTCTAATCCTAAATGTAATTTATTATATGGCAGCACCCCTTCATCACATTTAGAATAATACATGCCTCATGCAGAAATTCATTCAATTTAATATAACATATCTGATGACTTTGGGAACCTTGATATTTAAATTTAAATTTTAAAT
Organism: Eupleurogrammus muticus; assembly: GCA_036785175.1. Classification (NCBI taxonomy): domain Eukaryota; kingdom Metazoa; phylum Chordata; class Actinopteri; order Scombriformes; family Trichiuridae; genus Eupleurogrammus; species Eupleurogrammus muticus. The sequence goes on along the minus strand of JAYKQN010000068.1, from coordinate 211,495 downwards.
ACAATTCAATGGACAGCAAAGATGCTTGTACCTGTAAGTTATTCCCTTTTTGGTAGAGACCTGCAAAATCAATACACAAAACACAAACTAAAATGTTTTTTTGAATTAAAAAAAATATAAGACTTGTGCAGGGAAACTGCTTAAAACAGACACTGGATACTTTGCACTGAAAATACTGATAGGTCTATGTCTTCTTCTAGAATTTTCTTTGTTATCTACATGTTGTGCACATACTCAGTTGTGGTGTCCAGTACCTTCAAAGTTACAAACACACACACATGCCTGCTCCCAGTTTATCAGCCAAAGCATAAAGCATTTTCGGAGGCCATGAGCATGACCAAACACATTTTTCTAAGCTAAGATCAGATCCTACGGAGTCATTCAGTCAACCAGTCAGACGGCCAAGTGGCCCTGACTCCTTCCTGTCTATCCCAGTGCACTACAGTAACTACAGGACCAGCATTCCCAGTCCAGACCTAAGTGTCTATTCTCATGGAGCAGTTGGCCTGGTGCATTCCTGCAGCCAGAGTTTTCTTTCCCTGTTTCCCTTTCTTTGTCTACGATTGGTCAATTTGTTTGAGGAATTTCTAAAACTTTGCTGTAATTAGAGAGTGAATGATGTGATATATTTGGAGTTTCTCTTTATCTTCTTCCGTCCATATTCAAATGCATCCAATATGTTGATTTGGAACTGCATATAGACAAAATTTGCCATAGAAATGATCAATTTGTAAATGGCCTGGTAAATAGCCTGCATTTATATAGCGCCTTTCTAGTCTTTCTTGACCACTCAAAGCGCTTTACACTACACTGCCCATTCACCCATTCACACCACCGACGGCACATGCCATCGGAGGCAAATCGGGGTTAAGTATCTTGCCCAAGGATACAACGACATGCAGCTTGGAGGAGCCGGGAATCGAACCACCAATTTTCTGACTGGTGGACGACTGCTCTACCTCTAAGCTACAGCCGCCCCCATTTGTGTAAGTTTCATTATTGTGCATTGGCATTCTGTAACAAAAATAGTGAAATTGTTATTCACTAATGAAAATGACAACCCCCTTTTTTGTTTATACAGTAAGTGGTGTGTGAGGGCAGAGGTCAAAGTGACTCAGGTTATTTATCATTCAAGATGTGGTAAGACATGCTTTTCTCTACAAGAAGAAGGGGACGTAGTGTCACTGGTTTACGTTGTGATTCGTTGATTACAGCAAACAAACAGTTAACAACAAGGTCACCTTATGTTTGTGTGATGAACTTTTTCAACGTCGAGGAAAGGACGCGTGTGTAGTGAGAAATGTGTGTTGGTGGTTTATGTTGGTTGGTTACTCGGAGGAATGTAGGTATTTCCACATGTTAGTGAGTTGCTGAGTTTAGTCGGAGGGAACATGTGTGTGTGTGTGTGTGTGTGTGTGTGTGTGTGTGTGTGTGTGTGTACTGTATTTAGCCTGTAATCTTGCATCAGTGGGTGTGCCTGATCCTGTGTCAGCCTTTTAATTTCTCTCGTTTTCGGTGTATCTTACCATGGAAGATTATTTCAATTATATTTTCTTTTTGTTGAATTGTGTGTGTGTGTGTGTGTGCGTGAGTGAGAGAGAGAGAGAGTGTCAGTGAGACAATGACAAAAGACGACTGGGGAAAGACTGAGACATCGAAAAGTGAGAGAGGGCCGGCAAGTGCTAGAATGACTGTGGAAATTCCCGATGACTACACGAGAACACTCTATTTGAACAAACAGCCGCATACTCCTACCTCTGTCTCTGTGTGTCTCTCTCTTTTCTGCTCTCTCTATCTCTCTCTCTCTCATGTTGTAGGGTGACCTCACCCAGGCCACCGCCAGCCCTTCTCTTCTTGATTGAAATCCTAATAAATGCAGTGTTGTTGTTGCGATCCCAAGTTGAAGACGGAGCACGGAGCCTACGCTGCATAGCGTGAGAACGCCTTGCCCTGTCGCATGTCCAAGTAGCTGGAGGGAGAGATCAGGCGACCTGTAGTAGTGTGTGTGTGTGTGTGTGTGTGTGTGTGTGTGTGTGTGTGTGTGTGTGTGTGTGTGTGTGTGTGTGTGCATGGTGCGTTTTAGTCTCTACACGCATTTTAAATTTAAAAGATGTTGGCCTCATTAAAGGCTGAAATTTGGTTACTGTGAGACACAAATTGAAATGAGTGACCTTGGATGTTTTTCTTTCTTTCTTTCTTTCTTTCTTTCTTTCTTTCTTTCTTTCTTTCTTTCTTTCTTTCTTTCTTTCTTACTTTCTTTCTTTCTTTTCTTTCTTGTTTTGCTAAGCTTTCATTTCATATTTATATCAGGTTTAACAGGTTAAATACCAATCTCATATTTTCATACATATTTACCCTGGATTTCCTGAATATTTTTTTTAGAAAAGAATAATGGTTCTTTTTAAAATAAAAATTTCCTTCTTCATGAAAACAACAATGGGCGACACGGTGGTGCGGTGGGTAGCACTGTTGCCTCACAGCAAGAAGGTCGCAGGTTCAAGACCGCCTTGGGCCTGGGTCTGGGGCCTTTCTGTGTGGAGTTTGCATGTTCTCCCCGTGTCTGCGTGGGTTTTCACCGGGTACTCCGGTTTCCTCCCACAATACAAAAAACATGCTCAGGTTAATTGGTAAACTCTAAATTGCCCATAGGTGTGAGTGTGAGAGTGAATGGTGTGTGAATGGTGTGTGTGCCCCACGATTGGCTGGCGACCATCTGGGGTGTATCCCTGCCTCTCGCCTTAACGCGCTGGGATAGGCTCCAGCAGACCCCTGCGACCCCGAAAGGGAATAAGCGGGATAGACAATGGATGGATGGATGAAAACAACAATATTTTGTTGTTATATTTTTGCAATATAACATTGCTGTCACGTTTCAAAATGTCAGATAATTAATGATGGAATACTGTGTCCAGTATTAAAACTCACACTTATAGGCAAGAATACAGACGCATGCATGCACACACACTTTAGTGGATTGGGCAGAGATGGAGGGTGAATGAGAGCATACGTCACATATTGAGTCAATGTGATAGCTAGTGCAGTGTAGCACACTTCCAGGTATGATGTCATTTTTATTCTCAGCAATTTTTGATCATGAAGATAATAAATGACCACCTGTCTTCTGTGTCTCCCTCTCTCTTTCCAGCGATACACAGAGGACAACGGGACGGCAAAATAGAAGAGAAGCAGAAAAAGACAAAGGATAGAAGTAGTGCCTTAGAAGTGAGAGAAGAGGATCGCCACACAATCTGCTGCACTTTGTGAACAGTAAAGAAGAGATGAGACCGTTAAAGAAACACAGAGGGCGTTCACCTCCGTTAACTAGAGGCAGAGGGGGGAGAAAGAGAGGGGGCTCTCAGCCCCCACAAGAGAAGGATTCCAAAAGAATCAAGAGGGAGACACTCGCCAAAACCACACAGCACACACCCAACACTTCCTCCACACGCAAGCAGAGCCCACCAGCAGTGGACAATTCTAATGAAGAACCAATCGTAAACAGCAATATCCCGAAGTCAGAGGAGTCTACCGAGCTGAGGAAACCTGTTGAGTCGGCCGAGAAGGACGTACAAAACGCGGAAGAGAAGTCGGGAAAGGAGAAAACTGTGGGTGTGAATGGAAATGGAGCCATTTCCACTGATTCCGTAGCATCTCCTACCTCTGCCCCCGCGCCACACTCCACAGCCACACCCCCTCTGACCACCAATCACAACTCCAACGTGGGCTCAGTCTCAAGTAGGAAAACAGCCACGTTTAAGGCTCGCGTACCCAAGAAGAAATACACATATGAGCACTTTGCTAATAACGCAAGTGCTCTGACTACCATTCCTACCTCCAGCCCTGCACTTATACACAACAGTTACTGCAATGTCAACAGCAAAATTAGTGATAGTCTGAATATGACCAATAATAATTTCAAGAATAGTAACAATATTAGTGATATCATTAATAAAAAGCTGAATGTTAGCATCAACAATAGTACTAACAGTAACACTACAAGTAGTATTAACGATGTGGCCAACAGTAGTAACAGTAGTGCTGGGAGTCATAGAACTTTTAACAATAGCATTAGTAGTAGAAGTAATATTTGCTCAGGTAATCAGCCATCAGTACAAACTGTGGATAGTAAAGCTACGGAAGAAAGTTATTTTGTTTCTGTGGAGGATAGGGCTCTCAGGACAACACACTCCCAGGAAAAAGAGTCTCAAGCTGGGGAAAATGAGTCGGAGGGGGCCCCGAATTCAGTGCGCTCTTCGTCCACTGATACGGCAAGCGAGCACTCGGCTGATCTCGACGCGATGGAAGCAACTGGACCAAGCCTTCATCAAAAGAACTCCCACATCCCAGCTCCCCTCCATAACTCTCACCCCAAAGGGGACAGTCTTTCAGAGGGACTAGCCGAAGCTCTGGCCAAAGGCATGAAAAACCAGAGGGTTCTGGCCCGTCAGATTAAGAGGACCAGGGAGAGTGGCATCAGGGCTGCAGCTGAGGGGGGGTCTAAGGAGAGAGAATCCTGCACCCTGTCCCCTGTGTTTAGACCTGGAGTGGTGCGTAGAGTGAGCGGAGGGACTGTTGAGGTTCAGCTCCAAGGACAGGAGACCCTTGTTAACTACCCTTTTCATGGTGGAACTGTGATGGCATCATCGTCGGGGGGTGGGAATGTCGTGGAGTTAATTTTGGATGCCCCCCCACCTGGCACGGCACCCGTGGCTGTAAGAACACAAGTGTGTGTGCCCTTTGGTGGAGAGGAGGGGGGTCCTTTGCTCTACAGAGAAGGGGTCGTTTCTCAGGTGGACCCCCACCCAGGTGTCTCATTCCCTTACCAGGTGCTCCTGAGTGAAGTCAGAGAGACTTTGGATGACGGAGATTCGGGGGAGGGGGGAGAAAAAAGGAAAGCCAATGCTCAGACTGTGTGGGTTTCACGGCAGAGCCTAAGACTGCTCACCCCTCCCTGGGAGGTCCCACATTTGGATGGCGGGAGGGCAAGAGAGAGGGAGCGGGAGAGGGAAAGGGAAGAGAGGGAGCGGAGGGAGGAGTTGGAGGTGGAAAGGGAAGTGTGCCAGTTGAGTATTGGAATGGGGGTACTGGGAGGGGGGGCAAGGTTGGGCCATGGTTTTTCACATCAAGGTGTTGCAGCTGGGCATCCCTATGGAAATGTACATCCACCTCCCCACTCCTCCACTGTGACTTCTAATGCAGTGGCCAGCACAGTCCATGGCTGCAGGGACAACTATTCTGACATGGAGAGACAGAAACAGCCAAACACCCCGGAGGAAGATGTTGAGGTTTCTCGTTTTAATATGGGCTTGTCCGTAGGCTCCAAATCTAATGCTGGAGCCTCTCAGCACAGAAATATAATTTCCAAATCCGGTGGCTACCCTCCCTCCTCCCCCCACCTCTCTGCAGTGCAGGGTCTGGGACCCCCACACCTCTCCACCCTAGCTAATCCCCAGCCACCCCCTTCCCCTGCCTTACTTGGGTCTGAAATGATCAACACCACTTCAAACCTACCTCCAAGCAAAACCACTCCCAACCAGACCCCTACTCCCACCTCTGCTGCTGGGTCCTCCTCTACCTCCTCTCGCTCCAGGACTCCGCTGTCATTGGCTCAACAGAAATACAAGAAGGGAGACGTGGTGTGCACCCCCAATGGTATCCGCAAGAAGTTCAATGGTAAGCAGTGGAGGAGGCTGTGCTCCAGGGAGGGCTGTATGAAGGAGTCTCAGCGTCGCGGATACTGTTCTAGACACTTGTCCATGAGGTCCAAGGAGATGGAGGCGGCCGGGGGAGAGAGGGGGGGAGGGGGAGGCAGCAGCTCAGGGACAGTCACCCCCTCTGACCTGCGGGGCAGAGCGAGCAGTGAGTTTGAGTGGGATGACACCTCGAGAGAGAGCAGCGAGGCCAGTAGCCGGGGTGACTCCAGGCCCCGCCTGGTCCTCCCCTCCATACTCTCCCATGACCTGTCGTCACGCTTTGACTTTGACGAGTGTGAAGCTGCTTCCATGCTCGTGTCGTTGGGAAGCTCCCGCTCCGGCACCCCTTCCTTTTCTCCCATCTCCAACCAGTCGCCCTTCTCCCCTGCCCCTTCTCCCTCACCCTCCCCGCTGTTTGGCTTCAGGCCGGCCAACTTTTCCCCAATTACCGCGTCCCCGGTTCTGCAACACCGGAGGCATCGGCAGCCCAGTGGTACAGGGGGTGGAGGGGGAGGGGGTAGTAAGGGAGCGACCTCGGCTGGAGGAGGAGAAAGGGAGAGACACGCTTCAGGCATCCAGCCCTCGTTCCACAGCAACCTGACGTTTACAGTCCCCATGAGCCCCAGCAAACGAAAGCCAGACGCACCACCTCCGCCACCCCTCCCCTCACACCACCACGATTACACACCCAAGACAGAGTTGGAGCAAGGGGACCTTAACAACTCTTTTCGGGTGCTGTCCCCACAGACACCAGTTTCTCATTCCCGCACGCACACACCCACCTTCCCCCGGCCGAGAGGAGTAACCACCCCCTCCTCGAGTAGACCCCCGTCCTCCACTGCTGTCTCCCCTCCTCCCCTGCTGGTATCTCCAACTCCCCCTTCTCCTCTCACTCCTGACGGCGGGCCTCGTCGTGTGGTCCCCGTATCCCAACAGGCCTTGCGGGACTCCCCTGTCATTGTGAGGAATCCTGAGGTCCCACTGGCAAAATTTACGGAATGTCCCTTGGGAAAAGCAGAAGGAGAAGGGGGTGAAACTGAAGGCGGGATTGAAAAACCATTATCTAAAGACATTGGTCTCACCACTTTCAGCCCCCAACCAATTTCTGGCCTCCAGGTTCCCGTCCCTATTAACGCTGCTGCAGCCACCGTACACAACGGCACCATCCTTTTACGGAGCCCGGCCCAAACTCTGGTGCTCGTTTCACCTTCACCTTCCTCCCTGCCCGCCACAGACATCCCTGCCGCCCCGCTACAAGCCCTCTCAGTTACCGTCAGCACAACGTTAACAGCTCCCGCTCAGAGCAGCGCAGACGGCTCTGGAGAACGGGAGGAGACCAGGGGGGCGGGGTTCGGGGGTGATCTCCAGCAGCCGGTTCCCTGTCACCCCTCTCCCACCGCACTGCTGCCCCTAATCCTACCGGCAGAAAGCCTCCACCCCGTCCCGCGGAAGGAAATCATCATGGGACGTCCTGGCACAGGTGAGGACTGCTGCATATATGTCAGTGTATGTTGTAAGTGAGGCCATGTAAGGAGTGTGTGAAACAGCTCTTTGAGACGTTAGGAAAACAAGAGTTTTGTGGAAATAGAATAATGAATTGTGAATACTGTGCAGCTTAAAAAAAAAGAAAAAAAAAAGGAAAACTAAATAATAATATATAACTAATAATCAGAAATAGTAATGTAGATTCTAACATTATTTGTACATTATATTAATAAGGGAAATCTAGTTGAAAAATGTTTTTTACTGTGTATCTATTTAAAAGTGAGGAAGAATTACACTAAACAAAAACTGTTTCAAAAACAGCATTCTTTACGCTGTTCATATGTTGTTTTAAAATATAATTCAAGTCAAACTTTATTCCGACACGACATATAAAATTGAAGGAAATAATTTCTTCTAATAAATTTTTATTGAAACCCCATTTTTGGAACTTAAAGACATTTTTTACAGCATCCCTGGTAGTGCGTCAGAAAGAGTTAGAAGCTCTGTTTTTATCTTTCTCTATTAATATATTGTGGTTTATTTTTACAATTTAATAGTATGTTCTATATCTACAACATATATTCACTGAACTCAGTTTTTAGGTAGGTATTTAGAATTCAACCTATAGATTTTTTGTTAGGTGTGTGTTTAGGGTAACTACTAAAACACACAGTGTCAACTCAGGATGGATTGAAGATGCTCTTTTTACAATCCATGAACTAACAGGTAAACTAATATTTTTCAATATGATGGAAATGACTTGTTCACTAACACTCCCCTTAGAGAAGCAGTGATAGTGCAGCTATAGATTTATAATAGTTCCAAAGACAGAAGAATCATTTTAATCATTAATGTTGATTCTACTGCAAGTGGTATTAAATAATAGGAAGAAAAGGCGATTGCGTGTGACGCAGCTTTACTAGTTTCTCTTTTTAATTCACACACACACACACACACACACACACACCGACACACACACACACACATACACACACACACACACACACACACACAGGAGTTGCTTTGAAGCCTGAAATTTAATTTAGTAAATTTAAATGACCTCGCTTAGTGATTTGTTTCTCTCTAATATTTTTGTGATCAATGAATACCAGCAAACTATCAATATGTTGTATTGTATTTCAATCATTAAGGGAGGCTAATTTAATTTAACAACCAACAGTCGGTAGTCTTGAGAAAAAAACACTACAATGCCCTGTTTTATTTTATTTTGTATTAATTTATTTAGGAACATATGAAACCCACTATGTGTAGAAGGTTAGCTTCATATGAACATGCCATGACCTGTGTGTGCTGTGGCCCAGTTGAAGAAGTTCCTGTTAGCCAACATGCTGCTGTCCCATATGGCTTCCTGTTGTCATCTGTCCACCATCCTCTTGTCTGTTGGTAACACTCAAGTAAACGCTAATGCTAATCACATGGCTCATGTAAGCCCTGGAACAGGCACCTATGATTCACCAGGTCAAGAGTGTGATTATTTGAAGGATTATTCAAATTATTCATAGTTGATGATGAAAAATTCATTATATTGACTAGAATTTTTAATCAGTACTCAGTGAGATAAGAATAATCCACACGATCTTTTGCAGTAACTGGGATTGAGAGAGAAGAGGGACTCGGGTTAATGTGGTAATTGGTTTTGGGAGTGGTACATATTATATTTAATAACCTAACACTGTTATTTGTAAAACAAAATTACTTAAGTAATAAATAAATTGTGGTTGGCTTGGACTTTTAAATGAAAACTGAAAAGGGAAACACTAGATGGGTTAAAAAATATCTATGAGAAAGAGAGTGTGTGTGTGTGTGTGTGTGTGTGAGAGAGAGAGAGAGAGAGAGAGAAAAGAGTCAGTCAGTAAAAGAGAATATGTATGCATGGGCATGCCTGCTTTGGTGTTTTTGTGTTTTCTATAGGGATCAGATGATGCGTTATACAGGATTAACTTTGACGATATTGCAGAGACCCACTTATATTACAAGTCGTTATAGACAGAAACTTTGTGGTTGAGTGGTACCGATCATACCAACAGAACAGTGTATGGACACAGTGCAACAGTACAGGTCTATAATAGAAAATAATGGATATGCTTGATAACAAAAATATGCAAAAGAAATAAATGGATGTAAAAATTAAGAGGAATAGGGTTTCTGAGGACCAACTGTTTTCTGCTTTCAATCGGTACCACACAAAAATAGAACCTTTTAAAAACACAAGCAAAAGTGTGTATGAAACCTCGGTGCTAGACGTATGTAGGCCAGTTAAGGACCGCTGTTTCCACCAACTTGTGTTTTAGAGAGCGAGAGAAAGAGAGAGAGAGAAAAACAGTGGGGTTTAGATCAGATAGAGAATGAGGCATGCCTCAGAGAGGCTGACAACCATGGAAGAATTAAGACGGAGGAAGGAGGAAAAGAGGAGAGAATTCAATAGCAAGTTTTGTGTAAATGTTTGTTTTATCTCTTGAAAAAGTCTGACCAAAATACTGTGTGTGTGTGTGTGTGTGTGTGTGTGTGTGTGTGTGTGTGTGTGTGTGTGTGTGTGTGTGTGTGTGTGTGTGTGTGTGTGTGTGTGTGTGTGCGTGTGTGTGTGTTTTGCTGACCTGCTGACCCCAGAAACCATTAACGTCTTACTCATTATAAACTATTTCCGCTGCGAATGTTGCCGTGTGTACGTTATCTGTTTGTTTGTTTATCAGTGACTCATGTAACGACAAGGCGAAATAAGGTGTGGGCCGCACTTATGGTCACTAAAACTGAGGTGGGTTGAGGATACAGGCCTGGTCCTATACGTTGTAAATTTTCAGTGTGTCGTGTGGGTGTGTGAAGAATTTGTCTTTGAGGCTCCTGTGTGGGAAAAGGCTGTTCTATGGTGTGTGTGTGTGTGTGAGTGTGTTAGAGAGCATTATTCATCACCAGCCGAAAATAAGAGCCTACTTCAGTTCTGTTATTGTATAGACATATAGTATAAACAAGTGTAATTCTCTTCACCGCGGCCCTTTTGCCCTCGGTGTGTATGAACTTACTGCTGTGCGGATGTTTGCGAGTGTGACAGAGAAGTGGACAGGGAAGGCAGCGCTGTCATTGTGAGTGTACGGTTCCTAGTCAGATCCGCTTTTTTCGCAGCTGAAAGGACGCTGAATGAATGAATAGCACCTCTTTGTGTGAGTGCATGCACGCTCGCCCCGCATGCATTTATTTTGAAGATTTTTGAGAGAGGTGCACATGTGGGTGTTTTCTGTAGAGTTAGAGAGGGCATGTGAGCTTTTGTATACGGTCAAAGCAGAGTGTGAAATACGAGGGAAAGTAAGTGTGGTATGTTTGTGATATTTAACTTTATCCAAGTGTTGGTATTTTTTTTTTTCAAAAAAGCTTGTGAAATATAATCAATACAGTTAATTTTATAATGTATGGAATTCTCAGTCAGTGTTTGTCAAGTTATCTTAAATATTGTTTATGTTAGATTTCATTTCATTTCATTTAATAAAAAAAATCTTGACAAATTTGTATTCTCTAAAGTCACTAGAAAGTGTTTAGCAAACAGAAAAAGGACTCAACATTATAAACCCTCTGCAGAAATAGTGTTGATCTTCTTGGTCTTAAAGTGTATTGCATATTAAATATATGTATATTAATATAATGGTAGTAAACATGAGTACACATTTAGTACCATGGTATTTAATTGTATTTGCACCTAAATGTATACCTATTTGGTGTCAGTCAGAATAATGTTGAATAATGTGAATGTTTTTCACAGGAAAAATCTTCACTGACACAGAGACTTAGGTTAACTCAGAGACTGAGTTATCATCAGGTCTTTGAATTAAATTTATTTGAATTTGATGAATAAATAAAATGTGCAATCTGAAAGGTGCATGTCTTTGCATTCAGGTAGGAACGTTTCATCAGAAGTTAATTAAATTACTGTGAAATATGTAGCAGTTAATTTAGGCTGATATGCCAGCAAACAGATATAGTTCTAACACCTTATAGAGAATTTAGTACAGATTTAGAGTGCAAGAAGAGAGAGACCATGATATCGAAGGATAAAGGAGTGAGTTGTATTAAATTTCATTCGGTTCAGAAACAGATTGTTGGTAGTTCTTCTCTTGCATATTTCACAAACCTATGTTTAACCTACATTAATTCATTCAGAAAGATTGCAACAATCCTCTGAGTCATTTAAGCTCGTCAACTGTCACGCACTTTTAAAAGAGAGCTGTGTATGTGGTGCGCGTATGTGCTTTTCCACCAAAGATGTGCTGATGAGTCAGTTAGTACATGTAAATATCTTCTTGAGAGCCCTCATAAGTTCTTTAAACGAAACTGTTGGAGGAGCAGGCAGAAAACTGTAGCGACAAGGTGAAGGATGAGACCGTTTTTATGGTGTCACGTGTGTGTTGCATGCAGTGTGTGTGTGTGTGTGTGTGTGTGTGTATGAGACAGAGTAACCAAGCGTCAATCATTGAGTACCGGATATGATGTGTGAGCACCAAATGTCTGTTGCCATGGCAACAAAGCAAACATCACACTGATGTAGCCTGTACATAATACAGAATATTCACAAATAGAAAAAGAAGACCCTATGCGCGTGTATGTGTCTGTGTGTGTGTGTGTGTGTGTGTGTGTGTGTGTGCTTGTGTGCCTGTGTGCATGCATGTGGGTGCGTGTGTGTGCGTGCATGTGGCACGTGTGTTTGTAGCACTTTCCACAGAGAGAGGAGGAACTTGAGCGTGCTCACATGTGTTTACACACCAACACATTGTTGTAGGCTGCTGCTTCTTACATCTTGAGTTTTGAGGTGCCTTAATAAACACTGCCTGAAAGCAGAAATTACTCTGGATAATCACATTGGTTACATCTGAATTATTATAACTCACTCAAATGTTTCTCATCCACAGCCATATTTAGAACGTCCTTTTTCACACTTAATGGTGATTTTACTCTATTTTTTTGTGTACATCGAAGGTGTTGCAGTCCACTGGCCAACTTTCATGTTTCTGGCCATGAAATATGTGAGTAAAGAGTGTTTTGTGTTCTTTTTGTACCAAGGACTTGGATGATATTGTTGCTGAAAAGGTCTTAAACGAGTGCTCTGTATTTGTTCACTTAAAAACGAGTCCTGGTTTTAAATGGAACCACAAGATTTTGCTGTATGTCACTGCTCGGCATGTCACATATTGTGCTGCACGACTCTGACTGTGAGCATAATTATTAGTGTTTAGAGGGCCCACGTTTTTTTCATTGCACTTTTTGCCCACTAAATGTCCTTTTTTTCCTCCCTCAACAGTCAATATTACATTCTTCAATATTACCGACTCGTCGATATACCACAGTTATAAATGATGGAAAATAAAATTGCAACACAGCTTTTGTATATTATAAACTCTGTCTTAGTCTCTCTGTGTCACTCACACAGTTGCACATGTACACATAGTTTGTGCAGCACTGTTTAAACATGTCACACTCCCTTAAGTACATGTAAATACACTTTTTTGCATTGTTTTTTTGCACTTGGATACGCGTTTTCTCTGCTCTCCAATCTTTCTCAATGTAATTTTTTTGTTTTCCTAAAAAATTATCACACGTTTGTTTTAACCCTTTACACCATCGCATTGCAGAGGCTTCGTCTCCCCTCCTCTCCACTTCGCTCTTCTCATCCTGGTCTACCCGGATACGGATACCCGGGAATAACATCCCCACTCCCTCCCGCCCCTGCTTTACATAACGCTTAAAGCCCTGCATATCCTCCCTAGCCATGGCAACAACCACATCTGGATCACACAGCCATCTAGACTGGCACCAAAGCACATGTGAAGCCCTCAAGACTTACCATAAAAGTCATGTGCAATGATAATCCTATTTCCTATTGGGGCGAAGCATACTTTCGGGAGATTCTCAAAATGCATGGCTGCAGTGGGACTCCTCATTCTGAGGTGCCTCCAAGACTTTGACATTGCATGTAAAGTTAGTAACGAGATTTCGATTATTTCCTCGCTTCATCAGTGTCTGTCGAACTCACATTAATTTCTCCCAGGAAATCACAGTTTTCCTTTTCTTCACATCCCAAACTTTGGAAAGAGAAGAGTTTATATTTTGCCTAGGAATGTCTTTTTTTGCTTCTTCATCCACTCTCCTACCCCCCCTCTATTTTCTTTGCATCTTTTGCTCCATACTAGTCTTTGTACTTGGTTTCTGGTGCTGCGCATCTGCTGGCCATTTATCTGCAGGCTAGTAGTGCCCCCAGATGGCCAAACCTGTACATTACATGTTCTTTCACACACTGGATAGAGAAATTATGGTCTCTGAACAGTGTTTTGAAGTGTGTGTTTAATGTATTCTCCTCAATGGTTCGCTGTCAAGAAGAGAAAATGATGTGAAGTCATGTCAGTCTGAAGTGTGTCTTGTGGGTGATTAGACCTATTATTTCTGCAATAACTGTAATTTCATTCTCCTCTATACAGAATAATGGGAGGCTTCTCAATGCCTTTCTTTTGCAACATTGAACGAAACCAGAAGGAAAGGACTAACTTTCAGTGACACTAGAACAAAATGTCTCTTGAAGTTCAATTTAATGCAATAGTTGGTGATGGTCAATGGCAGACCGGTGACCACAGGCGACACGGAGGCCTGTGCCCAACATAGCTGTTGCCATGGTAACTGCAAAGGACTGGTGGATCGAGTTATAATTGGACGGAGCAAATGGTGGGTTGTGGGAGGGAGAGAGACAGAGCACAGGGGTGGAAGATGAATTAAGGGATGAGAGAGATGGGATGGGAGAGTGAGCGAAGGCAGCGCTCCGCCTGCATCGTGTCAGCGTAGGTAAAGAGGTGGAGGAAAAGTTTCTTGCCCGGGGGTCACGTGGTATTTGACAAATGTAATTGGGGGAGTAGAGACATGCATACATGCGCAAATTAAAAGCATGATGTCTGTAAGCGGAGACAGCAGTGAAACTGCCGAACACCTACACAGATATTTTGCACTGCCAGCACAGTAGCAGGGAGAGATAGTTAAGCTTAGTGTGGGGTGGGGAGGAGGTATTTCTATTTTACTGTTTTTTCACACATCCTCTGTGACTCTTGTCAGTGTTAACCACTTTTTGCTATATATGACTAAGTGCTAAACTTCCGTAATGGCCATAGTGTTCCCTTATGTTATGCCTACTTCCTTTATGCATGCATTTGAGTTTTGAGTGTGCTATAATTTAATCCGTATCATATATTCTTGATGTCCTTAAATGGCTATTGTGCATTGATTTATTCCCTGAAATGACAAAAATGCAACATATTTTACACAAATTTATATGTAGTATTTTGTGGTGGATCAATCTAGAATTTCAGGGTACTTGAGCCAGGCTTAAGGAGAAAGTCATTACTCTGCTCTGAATAATTGTTCCGATGCAGTTCATCATTACTAAAGGCTTGTAATGTTTACTCTGGGCTGTAACCACTGAGCAGTCACTGTAATCCCTCATCTCCACCCCTGCCCTCTTTCACCCTTTTTTTCCCTTTCACTTACTCTGCCAAGCTGTCCGACCCCCCCCCAACACACTGTGTTTGCTGGATTGACTTGTTGAGAGCTCAGTGCAGTTGATAAGCTTTAATCTCTTACTCATTCTGTCTCTTTTTCAGAATAACTATTAGTTTAACCCTTTCTGTAACACAACAGACAGTCAACCCATATTTTTACATGACACAACATGCTTTATTGGTGCCAGTGACCTTAAAAGATAAATGCACATGAGACTTAAAAAGCATATTATAGCAACATTATAGGAACATTCTATAAGGCTAAACAGATTCAATTTATAGTTCTATGTGTGTGTGTGTGTTTTTTTATTATAGAACAATAACCTGAGACTGAGAGGGTTGATCTTTTTTTTACTACCAAGGGCAGGGGCGGCCAGTGGCTCTCACAACCACAATCAGTTAGCTCCCAAGCTTCTGATGAGCTGACTGGCTGCTGCTGGTAATTAGGTCCCTCCCGTTATTGTATTTGTGTAATGGATAGATGAGCTAAAATAAGCGTGAATTCTTACAGTCTGCTGAGAGAATATAATGTATACGCTGCGATAAACTCCTACAATGTCAGTATCTTTAAATACTTTCCCTTTGTCTCCCCATCTCTGGCCTCACACACCCTTCCTCCCTTTAAGAGAAGTTCTGTTTTCACAAGTTGTTTTCTCTCCACCCACCCAGCGCCCTCCTCCTCCTCGTCCTCCTCCTCCTCCATCCCTCCCTCCCTGCCTCTCCTGCTGAAAATGACTCTCTGTCTATTTTTACCCTCTGGTCTTCTCCACTCTTTAGACGATCCACCCATTTTCCCTCTCTTTCAAACCACCCCTCCTCTCATGTTTTCAGTTCTCTTCTTCTCTTTCTCCGTCGGCCCCTTGTGAGTGTTGCATCAGAACATGTAAAAGTCTGTCTGGAGGAGGCACATTTGCATGATGGAGAGATGGAAAAATGTTTGGGGACTTGAAAAGGCTTTTCATGGTGGAAAATTACATCACTTGCCTCTCTGCTCATAGCTGATTTCCCAAAAAACAAAGGTGCTGCATCACTAGCAAAAAAGGTTTAGAATCCTCTCGAAGTGAACATTACTGATTTATGAAATGATCAGGATTAATAATCCAATTGAACAAATTTCCACCAAAGAAAGCAGGTGAATGGCCCTGCATATTATGCTATGTACTGTGAATGTGCATTGTCATGTTGACCCCCAGAGCCATGTTGATCCCCCTGTGCAGATTATAGACAGACCTAAAGTAGCGTGGCAAGTACACAGTAGAAAGCTCACAGCTCACTAGCGCCCCCCTGCATCTAATGGTCTTCATGGATATTTGCTGGAACCGAAGCATTTGTAAGGGGGAGGGCTCTAGTCCTGCTTCTGTAAAGCTATTGGTTGGCCTACATCTTAGTGTTGGCGTTTGATTGGCGCTTTACCGCATCAGCCAAGGTTTACTACGAATCCTGCACCAATGGCATGAGCCGGGGGCGGGTTCACTGAAAGAAACATAGAAATACACTCTTCATAGGGAAATATTGAAACGCCAGCGTGTGTTTCTGGAAGGGCATGATAAATATACGTGATGTTATTTTTCGTACTGGTATCGAGGATTTGAGAAATACTCAGTTTATTGGGTGAGAGCGGCCGCTGACAGCGAAGCCGGGTGAAATTTGCATATGACTGGCATTCCAGTGCACACTCCAACCAATCAGGGCGCGCGGCGGGCAGATGACAGGTGGCTCCTCCGGCCAATGGCCGAGCGGCATTCGCCGAGCGGGGCGGGACAAGGCTGGGCGAGGTTGACAGTCAGCGCGAGAAGGGGAGGGGGGACGAGTACGAGAGCGGGGGGGTGGGGGGCAGGCAGCCTAGTTTACAACAAGAGGAAGAGGGAGGGAAAGAGAAAGAAAGGGCCGAGGCTTACGAGAGAGACAACCAGACAAAAATACGGGAGTAAAGTCGAGCGGAGAGCCGCGGAGGCGCGACAAGGAGGACTTTAGTGGACCAGAACAACGCTCGTAACGCCAAGTATTCGCCGAGCTGGACGACGTGCGCGCCGATGTCGTCCGCACGAAGTGGCTAGCTAACCTGCTGCAGACGGACGGACTTCACTATCGGCTCCAGCCTAACGTAACTGTATCACTTCTTGTAAAAAAGCGCCCCCCTCCCTCTTTCCTCCCTCCCTCCACATCGGGCTCGGCTCCCCCGTATTCATCTTCAACCAGCTCGCTTTAAAGAGCTTGACCGAGGAGGAGGAGGAGGAGGAGGAGGAGAGAAAAACACAACAGCGTTTCATCCTCTTTTTCTCTTTGCAGACTGGAGCCAGGACTCCTCACCGTGGTCGCGTTGTACCGCCGGGTTGTGGTCTCATCAGTTGCTAGTTTACGTCAGGTTTGTGGCCAGATTGGACTGGTGGTAAATTAAGAGACTGTACGGAGATTAACCGAGCAGTAACCGGTGGTGGGGACGGTAGTGTTCCGTGGCTCTCTCGGTAATCAAACGGATGGATAGCGGGCTTTTAAGCGGTGATGGATGAATGCACCAGATTTACAGTCAACGACATCTGCTTCTGGCGTTGTAAATTGGGATGAACTCAATTTGGCTTGCTCTCGTTTTCATAGGTGATTTTTTATATATATTTGGGGTGGGTGGGATCTTGGCAGCTGTTAATTAAACGGTTAAAACAGGTGCATAGTACGGTTTAGTAGGGGTAAGAGGGGAAAACAAGTTAGTTCATGCACTTGTCAAACTGTCCTCACTGGATTATTTTGGCAGCCAGTGGTGTGTATGTGTGTGTGTGTGTGTGTGTGTGTGAATACGCCTTTTGTAGTTGAGACATGAGAACAATTGCGTTTCTTTTGCCTCTGTCTGTGCGGCGGGTGCACGACCAGGGGCGTTCCCGAGAGGTTGGTCCAATTTGGAACGGTGCACTTGAGGCTCCGCTTGTTGCTAAATTAGCGACTCTGCGGTTTATTTTATGAATCAGCAAGTACGAGAGAAAAAAGGTCGGCGTCAAACAGTATAAACAGTGTGCACTTGGCCAGTGATCCTCACGCTGCTCCTCCAAGTTAGACGAACCACCTCACAGCTTTGATCGACCCCCCCATCCCCAAATTTGCTTGTTGCAGTGCTGTGAAGCCTGATCAATACAGCAGCCCCCGTTTGTTGTTTAACACGGGGGGCTGGAGGGGATATATGTGCTTCTTAATAGCTGCCGATCCTACCTGTCCGCAGCCGCGTTTCAGCGCAGAGCCCGGGCTGACATGGCCCACAGAGACTGCGTACTTTCCGGTCTGATGTTGTAATCCAGGCCGTGGATCGGGCTCGAGGCCTCGTTAACCCCTTCGTGGCCAAGCCGCTGTAGTAATGTAAACAAACAGGGAGAGGGCATCGGGGGTAATTAGACCAAAGAGAGGAGGAACCTATCCTTCGACCGCTGTCATCTTCTCAGCGACTCGTCTCTACTTTGTTGAATTCTCACAAATCCAACTCCGTGTTTTATTGAAATCGTTTATAGTACATTTTGTCCACTGATGTTTGATTGCTCGGTGTGCGATATTAGGCTGCGGCATTCTGCGATATGGAGAGATGGACTCTACCTGACAGACATGTTTTATTTATACTCGCGTTGAAATTGAAAAGAATATACCTCTGTTTGCCTCAGCCTGAATCCTCATGATGCAGTGATTATTGTGAATGATGACTGCAACCTGTAGGGATGGAACGGATACAGACACCATTGAGCACTTGTCATCTGTGAGCTTCCCAGCAATATCAGCTGCGAGATTTTGGACTAAAGATGTTTCCTTACCTGGATTTCTGCTTGTTTTAGAGGAGGCATTTTAAAAGGACATCCTTATTATCGTTATTACTATTTTTTTGGAGAAACTTTGGAGAAAAGGATTTCAACCATGTTCTCTTCAGAGAATCCTCAATATCTTCGCCAAGGATTAAGCATGTTTGGTTAGTCTATATCAACTACCTTACTCTTTTTAATGAGATATCGTGTTTATGCCATGCATGTAAAATACAGAAATATTCAATTATTTTATGGTGTACATAAGGTGTGCATACAATGATACAGTAAAAGTACATGCTGACAACATATTTTTAAAAGCTTACAAGGGGGCATATTTTGTGATTTGAAACTTCATGAGACACGTTCTTAGTGTGATATTTTTCAACAATGGTAATAAAAACACATTCTTCATTTTTTTAAGGTTCATATTGTACCAGCTCCTGCTCTTCATCAGGCCTGTTTTCGAGAACAGAGAGTCCTTTTGTACATCTGTTGTTGTTGGACGGACCAGTGTAGTGTTGTGGCAGTACTGGTATTCTTGGTTGCTTTCAGTCTTGATTATTTTATATTCTTACAGATTTTAATAGCATTCACTTAGTAGCACAAATGAAACCAATCTCTAATTAGATGAAAGGTGAAAATCAAACCCAGTAGGCATCTGCATTGTGAGAAACCAAAACCTAAACCATATTTTACAGTCTATGTCTGATTTTACTGTATATAATAATGGCTCCAAAATAATAATAAAAAAGATGTATGGTCTCATTGCAAACTAATATTAAGAAATGAATTATAGTCTGTGATTTGAGTAGGAATGCTGGTGGGAGCATTGCACTGAGGGCCTTGATTACCCAAATAAGGAAATAGCATCTTGGTAATCTGGATGTAAGAAGGCCTGGTTCCTTTGAATCTGATTTCTGAGTAGGACAGCATGTTACGATGTTATGGATATCAGATTCTGTTAGCTGTAAGTACTAAGTGGTACTGTCTTCCTCTGCAGTGTGGACCAATGTAGAGCCCCGGTCTGTTCCAGTCTTCCCATGGCATTCATTGGTCCCTTTCCTGGCACCCACCCAATCAGATGCTTCTTCTCAGCCAGGAGAGGGCCAGCACCCAGTCAACCACCCCCAAGCAGCCAGTCTTAAGACAGGTACTGAATGTGTTTATGGTTGTAGGAAATGTGCTCTCAACACTCTCTTCCCTCATGCTGAATTGCAAATTTCATGTCGTTTACTGTGCCTTGACAATGTTGTATTTCTTTGTTGTTTTTCCCGCAGAGTGTCAGGTGGTGGCAGCGCTGCCATATGAGCCGACAGAGGCACCTCCCACTGTAGAGCGAGGTCCCCAGTCCCGGCCTCCCCCTTCTTCTGATGAGCCAGAGAAGGAGAAAGGAGATGCAGAAAGGGAGAGGCCTGACAGCGAGACAGAGAGTGATGTAGATGACCCGTGAGTGCAGATTTTTTAGTTTTGTATTGATGTTTTTTCGGTTGAAGCGTTGATGTTGTGTAGATGTATAAAGATGCACACTGCACATATAACTTGGCATGCTATAAGTGTCCATATATTAAAGCATTTATATATTTGTCTGAGTCAGCCTTTGCAGTTTTTTTTCTTTGTGGTGCTGTGTACGCAACACATACAGTAAGCGAGTGTAATATTTTCTGTATCCTTGCACTAATTTGGGCAGAAGAGCTCAATGCCAGAACAAAGCACACGGGAACAAAAACATTCCATTTCTGGGCTCTATCACTATATAAAAGGCACTGGCCAGGCTGACAGCTATTGAAATGAATGAGCTATCTGCTAAACCTGCTGATGTGTCTCATGGGAAATGAATCACTTGTACTCTGCATATATCTGATAAACTTGCGTTTCTTAGGTAAATCATGCTTAATATAGATCAATATATTATTCAGTTTTCAAACATTAAAACGGGATAGAGAAACATGTGTGTGCATGTGTGTTTGTGTATTGTCCTCTAGGAAAATACTGTTTCTAATACAGACAATCAACAGAGGGCTGTTTTTTTTGTTCTCTCTAGCTTTCTCCCGGGAGTTGTTCCAGAGCCACCTCTCTCTACATCGCCAGTAAAGCGACGTACTCAGTCCCTTAGTGCACTGCCCAAAGATGGAGACAAGAATAGCCCTGGAAAGGTAGTCTTTTCACTGTTACCGCCAGATCATCAAACTTATCCCTGCTCAATTTACTAAAATATGTGATGTAATATCTCTTTGTCTTTCTTTCTCACCTGCTCAGAGGGAGAAGGACCACATCCGGCGACCAATGAATGCATTTATGATTTTCAGTAAGCGCCATCGAGCATTGGTGCACCAGCGACACCCGAACCAGGATAACAGGACAGTCAGCAAGATTCTTGGGGAGTGGTGGTATGCTCTGGGACCGAAGGAAAAACAAAAGTACCATGATTTGGCCTTTCAGGTACACTGATGATTTTAAGCCTTACACAAGGTTACTCACATGGTTCTGTGTAATTTCTTTTTCTTCTTTTTTTGCCTCAAATTTGCTCTTTCTCCCTTTTCCTAGGTTAAAGAGGCCCATTTTAAGGCCCACCCCGACTGGAAGTGGTGCAACAAAGACAGGAAGAAGTCCAGCTCAGAAGGGCGAGGGGTCCCAGGAGGCAAAGATATCAGAGAGAGGAGCATGTCGGAGTCCACAGGTCGGGCTCCCTCAGCCCTCACACTTTACAGCACATGTCTTAGCAACATCGGCCATTTACAGTTTCCTTCTAACAGTCCCCTCTTTCCCCCTTGATAGAGCCTCATTCTGTGGAGCTGAAGGGGGTCGGTCCAGGTCTGGTAGGTGTGTCTGAGAGGAGCACGGGAGAAGGTCATGTGGGCCAGCTTACCCGTCCCCGAGCCTTCTCTCAGAGTGCAATGCACAACTTGGAGCGGAGTGACAGGGGCAATACACAGGCCCTGGCAGAACTGGCACAGGTAGGAGACCACTGACTACTTGATGTGAGACAAAAATAGTGTTTAACAAAAGCACAGGCATTGTACCTTGTTTCAAAAATATTTCTGCATTAAGGTCTTTTACCTATTGGTTTCAGATGTGTGGGGACGGAGGAAGTCAGTTCTCAAGCCACGCTCCGCCCTTGTCTCGGTCCCAGCGGGGAGTCAGTGAGGACATGACCAGTGATGAGGAGCGTATGGTCATCTGCGAGGAGGAGGGTGACGATGACGTCATTGGTGAGAAATCAGAACTACACTACTCATGAAGCCATATGTTAGATTAAAGATGCTGGATTTCATCCTGTGACACTAAATTCAATACTGTATGCTGCATGTGGGATTTCACTACAGTGGTGTTATCTATCAGAAGTTATATTGCAGTATTTTAGTAGTATTGAATATCAAGTGTAGCTGTAGTGTATTTTTCTTTTCCACAGAGGACCCTTATCCGAGCAGTTCCATAGACCTCAAGTGTAAGGAACGGGTGACTGACAGTGATAGTGAGAATGGTTCTGGAGACGAACATGATCGGAAGGTACTTCTTCAACTGAACTTAACATAGCTATGGCGTGAAAATATTTGAAGCCCTTGATTGTCAATGTCCTTTTTATATCTGTCTCCTTTTTTCAGAGAGTTTTTGCTCCAGTCATCTGCTCCTCTGCGTCGTCCTCTTCATCACATACTACACCTCATGGCAGGAGTGTCTCGCTGTCCTCTTACCCCACCAGCAAGCGTTATGATGAAGGGAGATCAGGAGGTGGAGGAGGGTTTTCGGACCACAGGAGGAAGGGGGGAGGAGAAAATAAGGACTCATTTGGGGGTGAGAGTGGAGGAGGAGGCCTGCAAGGCCCCCCTCTCTCCCTCTCTTCTGGTCAGTCAGTTATCTCCACTTCTCCATCCGGAGGGCCTCCTTCCTCATCACTGAGCGCATTGGGTGCAAACCCACTCCTGGGCATTGGCGCTGTGCGGGTGGCTTCCACGGTGGTGACCAACGTAATGCGTCCCGTTATCAGCACTCCCCTCCCCATTGCCAGCAAACCCAGAGATGGAGGCACATCATCCAGCCCACACCCGCCAGAGAGGAAGTCCCTGACACCTCAGCAGCAGCCACAATTTCTGATTGGTTCAGGATCAGGAGGTGGAGCCGCAGCCACGGGAGGTGGGTACTACTCTTCACCATCACCTAATCCCTTAGGTGCAGGAGTCGGCTCAGGTGGAGTAGTGACTAATTTGGTGTTAGGGGGGGCGCTCTCTGCCCAGCCTGCTGTGCAGCTCATCACTTCCTCCCCTCAGCCCTCCCAGCAGCAGGGCTTTTCCACCACCACCGTTTCAGCACTGCATAGCCAAACCAACGGGCCCCTGCCCCTGCTTCAGCCCCAGTTCCTCCCCGCCTCTTCTCTAGCACCCCCTGGGGGGAAGGGGATCACGCAAGTCCAATACATCCTGCCCACCCTCCCTGCCAATAGCAACCCCAAGAGTCCTCCTCAGCACCTCAGCCAGCCAAACAGTTTCTTCAACCTGCCCACAGCGCCTACTACACACATGTCCTTGGCCAATGGAAAGCAACAGGGTTCAAGTTCACTGACAGGATATACGTCCAGCGCGGCTGTCGGAGTGGTCAGCACAGGAACGAGAGGTGAGACCTGATATGAGTCGCCATGACAGACCGTATGGGACATGGACGCAATAATCTGTGGTGGCTCCAAATTAAACGCTCATTCTCCCCATTTTCTTTTGTCTTTGCCTCAGTGCAAACACAATCTCCAGTGCTCCAAGGTAAAATGATTGTTCCCATGGCAACAGTACGGACTGCGCCAGCCCCTGCTCAGCAGTTTCCCATTGTGGCTCCACCTCTTCCTGTCCAGAACGGTGCCCAGACAGGAAGCAAGGTCCGTGAGCATTTCACTAGACACTGAAATGATAATTGAACTGTTAAAGGCATGTATTTAGTGTAAACTTGTGTGTGACGTACATCCTTCTTCATGGCTCCCCCCCTTTTCCATGATTCTTCAGATCATCCAGATAGCTCCCATGACTATGGTCCAGTCCCAGCTGCCCCAGGGCGGCGCTGTCCATCCCGCCAGCCCCTACCCTGTGACAGTGGGCACGGCTGCTGTGGTGGCTCCAGTGTCGGCCCCCTCCCAGGCCGTACTACTACCGCCTGCACCTACCAGGTACAAAACAACACACACGGTGCTTATGGATCGTGTGGTTCTTAAACCGACACCATGATTTTTTTTGTGGCATTTCTTCACCAGGGCAACCACCACTGCCTCATTCAAATCTGGCAATTTATATACACAGATTTCAACGAGAATATTATGCCACCTCACCACTTTGGCACAGCAAAAACAGTCAAAACAAAGGGCACAGATGTTTTTAACTCTCCAAATTGAGTCAACTTTGTTATATTTGCATGAACCTAAATTCACCCAGTTTTTACTGAAAGAAGTCTTTCAGACATGGAGTTCACCATAAATGTTCTGTTAATTTAACATCTTGGTTTGCTGTGTTTTTTGCGTCAAAGTTGTAATAGCATTCTGCCTAATTAGGTAGCAGGTTAAATAGGTTAAATTCTAATGTTATATGATTTTAAACACAAAATGTTGTGATCTCAATGTGTGACTTTACCTTCTTAAAATAGCTGTGTAATAAAATGTAAAAATCCCCTCCAGACATGTTTTAGGATGTATGGAGATGCTCTCCTTTGATTAATAATTTGTGTCTGACATAGTTCTCTACAAAAAAGGTAAATTACCTTGGTGAATGCTTCTACTCGAATAAAAATCCCACAAATAATAAATGTAAATATAGTTCATGTAGAAAGTGTAACTACTAATCACAGGATTTATTCTACTTCACTATAAAGTCTATTTTTAGTATTTGTGCGGGGCAGGCATACGTTTCTGCATCACATTTGTATAGGTTGAATATTGGACCAGAATTGGCTGCAAACTAGTTGTGATGTCACAAATCATACTTGTCATCATACTACCCCATAAAACTGGATTTTTATTATTGTTCAACATTACATGTGCATCATTATGCCCTGAAAAGCTCAAACATCTAATTGTAGTAACAAGGAAAAATGTATTTTTGAGTGGATTTGAACTTTAAAATAAATTCTAAAAACTGCATTTAACCACTCGTTCAAACGAAGTAATATGAATAAGTAAAAAGAGATGCTCATTTTAGTTTTTTTTTACCAGACAATATTCCCGACATTTTAGACTGCTTTCATTAGAACAGCTTACAGCCTAAAAAAAAACTTCTGTGAACTTGTAATTTCATAATTACGTAGGCACACCCCCCACAGCCATTTCAATCAGCCAATCAGAGGAGAGGCGTATTAATATTAATGAGCGGGACACAAAATTCCCTGTTTTATCTGGAGCTCCAGGGACAAGCTTGACAGGGAAGATAAAACTTTTGAGATTAGTTTCGATGCTGAAAACCACAAATATATATTTTCAGGAATACTTAAAACTTCCTTGGTGCATGGTCATTGATGTCAGAGTCATGCTCTGTAACGGGGACATATGTTAGAAAGCCCAAAAGCGAATAATTAACAGAGACATGAACCGACCAGTGTTACAGATCAGATGGCTGAGAGTGAGGCTATGAACACATTATCGGGTTACTGCTGCGATTTCATTTAAAGCAAAACATTCCCCCCCTCAAGTACACTACTCCCGCATTTATTAAATGAGTGAAGGGGAGCCACTCACGGAACAAGCAGTAATTCAGATTCTCCCTGAAAATAAACTGGATCACTCACTCAAAGATAATTTTCCTGGTGAGCACAGAAAGTGTGTACTCTTTTCAAAAAAAAAAGAGAGAGAGCAATCCGAAGGAACAAGAGTGTTTTCACCAACAGTAAAGTATAGTTACCTCTATTCAACCATTCGAACAAAATGAATAAATAAAATAAAATGGGCCTGCCTATCGAGATTTTATGTAAATCAGGAAGTATAGTTTCCTATGGCAAGGATGTCCACATTTCTAAAGCACAGCGAGCAGACAATGTGAGAAACAAAAAAACTCCAGCAGGGGTGCAGCTGCAGCCGTGTAGCTCTATTCTGGATGCGTTAGTCATGCTGCTGGTGGCGAGCTGCCTCTGCCTGCCACCCCCACACTACCTCTCAGCTCCTGACAAAAACACACACTGCACTAGTCATCCAGTCCTGCTCACTGTGATGTACACTCGCCCTCTGACCCCCACTGCAGCAGTTCTCTTTTTGTCTTCCTCTTTCCTTCTAATCATGTTTCTGTTCCCTTTACTGCTATTCCGCCTCATTGTTATACCTGAACGCCTGAACAAATTTCAATCTTCCTTTTTACGCTTCTCTTTCTTTGCTGATACATTTTTTTTGCATTTTTATTTATATCTCTTCTGATCACCTTCTCCCGTTCTGTGCATCCAGAATCACCTATGTCCAGTCCACCCCGGGGGTCCCATCCACGCTGCCTCTGGTCTCCACGACAACAGGCTCTTCCCCCACCCAGCAAGCTCTGCCAGTGCCTGGACCTGCATATGTTCCATCTCCCCTAGCAACACTGGGGTTCACAGCCATCGCACCACCTGGACAGACCCTGGTTCAGCCACTGATTGCAGGTCAGCGCCGTGGACGGATGTGTTCATACTTTCTGATTCTGTTCATTAAAATGTTTTTAAAATGGAATATATGAGCTACTGTGTCCACAGTTTAACTTTGACATGTGTGAATCTTAAAATATGGATCTCTGTTTTGATGTCCTCTTTTGAAATTGTGAAATTTCGTGTAAATAGATTGCATTGTGCATTAACCAAACTTTATTTGCTGAAAATTTCAAAAGACCACTCTTGACAGTTTTGGAAAGATTGAATCACTTATTTGTAATGTAATCAAGTGTGTCATCAATTAGTGATACAGACAATGGAAAAACTATTTGATCACTTGAGCCTCCTGTCTCCTTCATCCAGGCCAGCCACCGCTGCTAGCTACAGCTCCGTCTCCACAGCCCTCCACCTCAGCCTCGGGCACCGGGGGCCAGATAGTCACTGCAATCTACCCTCCTTCACCTAGTGTCACCATGGCAACAGGGGTGGTCTCCATGACAGCGGTACCCCCCAGCGTCGTCTACTCCGTCTCCGGTCCCTCCAGCGTTTCCCCGCACATCCTGCCCAAACACGCGGCCGCAGTCCTGCACCCGCACCCGGACAGACAGGCAGACAGACACCTGCCCACGACTGACAGACCCACGGATCGACAGACTGACAGGCCGGCCGAGAGGCAGACAGAACTGCTGACGCATTCAGACAGACAGTTGGAGCGGCAGATGCAGACCTCCAGCAGTAGCAGCTCAGTGGCACCTCCTAGTGGCCCGACCATTTCCATCCCCTGCAGTCCTCCCCTCCAGATCCAAACCCCTGGTACGGCTGCACACATCGCATTCTACGTAGAATAAATTTACCAAAGGTTTACAAAATTATTATTATTACTTTTAACTTTCCTCCATCTTTCTGTTTTGCAGCCAGTACACCTGGTACCCCCAAACTAACCCAGCTTCCAGTCAGAACCCCTCAGAAAGTGAAGGCGACAGTGGCAAACATCCCTGTGGGCAGCTATGAAGGAGGGGGTCGCGGAAAGGAGAGAGAGAGGGAGAAGGACAGAGAGAGGGAGAGAGAGAGGGAACGAGAGAGGGAAAAGGAGAGGGAGAGAGAGGCTGCGGCCAACAGTCATTTCTCCTTTGACCCTGAGCCGGCGGGGCAGACGGGGTCACCGTCGACCCAGGCCGCCGAGGACCCGCCCTCCTCCGACAGACCCCCGGAGAACTTCAGCGTAGCGGACTCCTCTGATACACGGAACAGGGAAAGCACAACTACCAAAGAGGTGAGAGAAACCTTACGTGTGTGGAGTTTACCAGACAATTTGCCCAACATTTTCAACAGCTTTTATTAGAACTGCTTGTAATGTCATAAATACATAGGCACGCCCCCCACAGTCATCTCAATCACCAAATCAGAACAGAGGCTCATTAATATTAATGAGGGGGACACAAAATTCCCTGTTCTATCTAGAGCCCCAGAGATAATTTGACAGGGTAGATACAACTTTTGAGATGATATCTGATGCTGAAAATCATATACATATATATTTTCAGGAATATCAAAACTTCAAATAAAAATGCACATTTTTAGGGCTTTGATGCTCTGTAACAGGGACATATGTTTGAGGGCCCAAAAGCGAATCTGTGTGAACTTATGTCAAATAACTAGGTTTGAACTTTTTGGTGCAGGCTGGATGGAAGGAATCCCTGCCCTCCTCTCCTCTCCCCCCTCCACCAGCCACAGAACCCACCCTGCCACCCCCACAGACTGATAAGGACGGCCCCACGCCCAAAAAGGTCAAAGCCCGTCCCCCACCACTGAAGAAGACCTTTGACTCCGTGGATAAGTGAGTTAAAACTTTCGCGGCTGTTTTTTGTCTCAGGATGCAGACGTGAATGCTCGACGGTGTATATATACTGTATGTTGTGTGTATGTGTGTGCGCTGGTCTGGCAGGGTGCTGTCCGAGGTGTATTTCGAGGAGCGTTTTGCTGAGCTGCCGGAGTTCCGGCCAGAGGAGGTCCTGCCTTCCCCCACTCTGCAGAGTCTGGCCACTTCACCCCGTGCCATTCTGGGCAGCTATCGCCGCAAAAGAAAGAACTCAACAGGTCTCATTCACCTGGCAACAAGATATTAGTTAATACATAGTTTCACTGCGTGTGTCTTATTAGTTTATTTGAATGTAAAAATCATTGAGCAATGTTAACCAGAATCTTAGATGCTAGATTTTTGTTGAGAGATTTAAAAATGGCTGTGTGATTTGGTGTAAATCTCACATTTTTTGTGTGTGCTTTTGACCACCCTGTGTTGCCCAGACTTGGACTCGGCCACTGATGATCAAGTCTCCCCAAAGAGGAAGAGTCGGCGGCGCTCGAGCTGCAGCTCTGAGCCCAACACTCCTAAAAGTGCGGCCAAGTGTGAGGGAGACATCTTCACCTTCGACAGACCAGGTAACACACAGCAAAGGGTGTTGGAAGCAAAGCGAGTAGCTACTACATGCGCAGTTTCCATTTCCATATATTTACTAATAAAAAAATGTTTTCTTAATTGAGTTTTTATTTTGTGCAGGTTGTAGAGTAAAGGTGTGGGCACACCATGTGCTAGCGTCCTGTTGTCTTTCTCAGTCTTTTAGCGTTTGTAATCCTGTAATGCTTGAATGTTGACATAAATTGTCCTTCATTTTTGGCTTGGTTTTAAAACTGATTGTTTTAATGAGGAAATACAAAAGGTACCACTTGTGGCAATCAAGTACTTGTTAGGATTAGTTGAGAGGCAATCTGAAAACATGTGGGTCAGATTGCAATCAGGATAAATCACAAAATGTATTATTTTTTTAAATGTATTTTTATCCCTCCCAGTTGGAGAGTATTAAAGTTGATGAGGCCTGAAATAACATGAACAAAAGTGTTGATTGTTGTAACAGGTTTTTCCATACACCTCCTGTATTTACCTTTCTCAGGCACTGATGGAGAAGACCTCCTGGCAGAACTGGAGTTTGAAAAAGTGCCGTACTCGTCCCTGCGACGCACACTGGACCAGAGGAGAGCCCTGGTCATGCAGCTGTTCCAGGAGCAGGGCTTCTTTCCATCAGGTTAGTCACAAACTCTAAAAATCTACAGAAATCACATAACAGCGGTGAATGTGAGAGCGTTTCTACTTGCAGATGTACATTTGTGTTCTTTTTGCTATACTGATTCCAGCTCAGGCCACTGCAGCCTTCCAGACGAGATACTCCGACATATTTCCCACGAAGGTGTGTCTGCAGCTGAAGATCAGGGAGGTGCGGCAGAAGATCATGCAGACGGCTACCCCCTCCGATGCCACCGGTCTGGGCATCCCCGACTCTCTCTGCTCGCTGCCCGGACCCTCTGGCTCCCAGGCGGGGGAGGGATCTGGGCGGGGAGGCGGCGACCTGCAGGATGAGGAGGTGGAGCACGGGACAGACGTGAGCCCGGAGGAGCCGCGTGATTCGCAGGATTCTTCTAGATGAGAAACGCTGATGAGTTAGATTGACCAATCAGTGGTTGCTGAAGTCATATCTTTCCAACCCCAACATGCTTTCACGCTTTTTACATTTCTTAAGCCACACTCTACACTGGTTTTCTTTTCCATCCTCAGCAGCCAATCTTTTTGAGAGTGAGAGACATTTGTGTACAATGCTGGGACTTTTTCTTTTAGTCATGTGATTCCCTTTTACCAAAAAAAAGGACACGTGGAAAAAAAAAACAGTGGCACAAAAACTACCAGATTCCACCACCTTGACGCACATACAGTACACACGCTCTGCAAACTTTTGATTCCCGCACTTGAATTCGCACCCTGTGTTCACCACCTGAGAGAAAGCCCCCGCTGATGCCAGTGAACGAAGGAGCATTGTGTACAGCTGCCTTCGCCTTGAAGAAAGGGTTCTGGCTTTGGACGCAGAGACCAGCTTAACCCCCTCTGTGACAGTGAAAAGTCAGCGGACTTAAAAATAAAAAAAATAAAAAAGAAAGAGGACGCAATGATTTATGTTTTGATATTTGTTTAAAATCTGGTTAGAGGAGGGAAAGCAGTGAACCTGCTGCTGACGAACAACCTGTAGACTTTTACTGTTTTTATGCTTGTCTTGTTTCTGCTGACATTCGGGGGCTGGGCCCCCAACAGCCAGAAACTATTTGATTTGACAGAGTACCCGTTGCTATGGACCTAGGAAGATCTTTTTGCTCAATTTTATCGCTCAAATGTTAGACCTTCAGGAGAGGTCGACCCGCAGTGACGGAGAAATCGTCTGAAACTTAAGTGACTTCTGGCAGTGCCATCATTCCTGCAGTTACCTGCCTGGCCACGTCCTCCCTTCTCGCGACTGACCCCAGCACATGCCAGTAGGTGGGAACCGAGCATTCCTGTGCCTCTCATTCGCTAGCCATGAAGGAAGGAGCTGGGTCAGAGTCACCGGGCACATCCTGGCTCTTTGTTCTAGAGGTCAGGCTGAACAGGCCTTAATCCTCTATTGCCAAGCAGTTTTATTAACTTTTTTTTTAAACGATATTTTGATTTGAATTTAACATTGTCATATTCAGTTTGTTTGTTGTACTATTCCTATGGCTATTATTACTCCTCATATCATTGCAGTGATTGGTCCTCGGTTCTGTTTTTTCTCGCTGGCAGACGTTTCCTTCATTTCTGCCGATTTTTACTTGTTCATTTTTTTTAATTAGTTTTTACCATTTTGAGGAGGCAGGTGACAGATGCTGCTTCTCATCTCTACGGTTCCTCCGTCGTAGTCTTCCCTCGACTGGCCCTCTCACCTCAGCAAGGACCAGCCGTGTGGTTGTTTTTATCGTTCATTTCAAAAGCGGAAGACGAAACAAAACCTGGACCTTTATATTCTTTTAACAGTAATAAGCCGTATGTTTTTAGACAGCCCTGTATGCCTCTGTCCCCGCTCAGTCTGATGCTATAGCCTCAACACTTGTACATCTCCTTTCTCCACCTCTTTCCTTCCCTCCTTCCTCCCTTTGTCACTTTATTGCTCTCTCCAGACGTTTTTAGATGGTTGGAGAGAAAACTGGGGGAAGTGAGGGGAGGGCAAAGAATCAAAGAGCTGGTAGGATATAATACTGGTTGTGTCTTTGTGCAAGACTTGGTTGTGTTGTAAATAATTACTGTAGAGTCAGCAGACTCATATTATTGATAAGGAAAAATGTCACTTAACATAAGTTGACTTCTAAGATGCCCATTACTGAAGGTAAAACGTGAAATTGAAAAAAAATAAATATGGCTATTAATGTTTTGTGTTATACTTCTTGTTTTGCTGTTCCAGTATGCGAGAGAGGAATTTATATGAATAATTTAAGTTTGTATCTGTATCTTTCAGTATGCAAATAAAAATAGGTGTTCAATTAAAGTGATTTTATTGCTGGAAATGTGAAAATTAGCTTTTCCTTAAGAGTAAATACTGCGGATGTGGACGACCTTGAAAAAACATTTATTGATTTCAACATTTTACAACAGTATACTTTGCTTCGACAGCATGATGAAAACTTTGAAAGAGAAGAAAAATGACATCCTTTTCATATAGATGATCAGACGAATCGTACAGGTCATCTGAGGCACAGCCAATGGTCCTTATCCACAATGAAACACTGCATCCTTTATTTGATTAATTTACCATTTCATTCGATGTTTATAATGATCCCTTCTTTGTAAACTAGAGAAACTTTGGTCTGCTTGCTGAACTTAATATGAATTTTGTTGTTTTCTAACACTTATGTCCAGTGCGCAATTATCTCTGAACTGCTCAGTAGTTAATCGGTCTGTTTCAGTCAGTCTGAAGACGAGCATCAGACTCATCGATTCAGTGGTAACTCCAGAATTAACCCTTGTTTCTGTCGACTGCCACCGATCCTCACAGGAGCTGCAGTCCATCCACGGCGACCGTGTCCATGGCGAGTCCGTTCTCCAAAGCCGTGTGATAGATCTCCAAGGCCTGCTCCAGCGGCAGCACGCCGCCCTCGCTGGTCTCGATGATGGCGATGGTCTCACCGAACTCATTACACATGATAGTGGGGGTGCCCTGCGCCTATGAGGGAGGAACAGAATTCAGAATGTGTGCACAGACAAATTCCGAGGCTATTTTTTGTTCTCAACTCCACTGTTGATAAATGGTTTAACTACATAGTACTAAGCTACGTTCTTATGGAAAGGTAACTTCCATTATTACCTGCTGAATATCTGAGGTTTGGATCTGGATGAGCTGAGGCTGCCCGTTGGCTAGTTCCACAGCCGAGGCGTCGACTACCGCCACGGCAGAGCTGGTCTCCATGGCGACCTGGGCCGCGGCCTCCTCATCCAGCCGCTGCTGCCTGGCGTGGGTCTTTTTGTGATTCCTCAGGTTGGAGAAGGTCTTGAAGGCCTTGCCGCACTGGGGGCACACGTGCGGCCGCTCGCCCGTGTGCGTCCGCCGGTGTTCGGCCAGGTGCATGCTCTGGATGAAGCCCTTCCCGCACACCTCGCAGCGGAACGGCCGCTCCCCCGAGTGCGTGCGCAGGTGCTCGCGCAGGTGTGTGTTTTGACGGAAGCGCTTGCCGCACACCTGGCAGGGAAACGGGCGCTCGCCGGTGTGGACCCGCTGGTGAAGCGCGACCCCAGAGGAGGACACAAACAGTTTTCCACAGACTGGGCACTGGTGAGCTTTGGGACGCTTCCCTGTGGCGCAGCGCGGCCGCCCGGGGCCCAGGGCGAAGTGGCTCAGTTTGTGAAGTCGCAGGTTGGCGGGAGAATTGAGTTTCTTCCCACAGATGTTGCAGTCTAGGCCCCCCCGCACCACGCTGGTCGAATCGCCTTGCTCCGTCTCTGCCGTGGTTGAGGTGGAGGGCTCCGAGCTGAGATCTTTGCCCAACTCTGCCTGGTGGTGAGCAACTCTGCTCACTTCTGTCCCCACGCCGGCTTGTACCAGGTTGGGGTGCTGCTCCAGACAGTGGCCGTCTCGTTGCCTCCTGGTCAGGAAGCCGGCTTCACAGTGGGGACATGGGAAAGGGGCCGGGGCTCCTGGGTGTTGGGTGTAGCGATGTGCTGCCAGCTTGGTGGGCCAGCGGAAGGTGGCGGGGCAGTCGGGGCAGCTCAGCGTCGCGGCGCTGGAGTGCAGCAGGCTGTGCTGACGCAGGTTGGACGACTGGGAGAAGGAGCGGTTGCAGACATCGCAGCGGTACGGCCGCACGCCAGAGTGGATGAGGTTGTGTCGCATCAGGTTAGCCAGAGATGAGAACGTTTTGCCGCAGTCGGAACATTGGAAGGGACGCTCGCCGGTGTGTGTTCGGATGTGGTTGCGCACGTGGATCTGCTTCTTGAAAGACTTGCCGCAGATGCCGCACATGAAGCTGCGCTCCGTCACGTGTGACTTGCGACGATGGTGCACGAGCTGCAGTTGGGAGGGAAACGTCTTGGAGCATGAACGACAAGAGAAAGGTCCTTTGTCCGATGATGCTGAGGCAGCTTTTACTGATCCAGAGGAGCTAGACATGACTTCTACACCAGTGTCACTGATTGGAGGTTTCATAGCTAAACCACATTCTGTAGAACCGTCCACCTTTCCAGCGTCATTGTTGCCCTCAAGTGAAACGGACACCTCCATGTCCACTCCCGCCCCCTCCTTCTCGGTTTCACTTCCTTCCACTTTGATCTGGGAACTGTGTACTGGATCTTCTCCACATTTCTCCATCTCTTCCTCTGTGAGAGGGGCCATCAGGTTTATTTTTGCGTTATCAATGTGAGAATTCTTCTTCTCTCTTGCCCTCTGTAGGATGGCAAGAGCAGAGAGAGACGCTCTTGTCGGGGCTGAGACCTAGAGGAGATAACAGACATTTGTCACATTGGAAACGTGCTACTAACTTGGTCTGTGGGCAACAAGAAGGGAGGTATGCTTATGTAATCACCATGGAGACAGGGGAGGCTGTGCTAGATGTGTCCTGGTTGAGGTGGGTTCGACGGTGGTAGAGGTACTTGGTCATGTTGGTGAAGGTTTTGTTGCAGAACTGACATTTGTGAAGTGGGTCTGCGGTGTGAGACTTCCTGCAAGACACAAGGACGAAAAGATGAAACTGACAAGAAGCAAATAGAAATCTTGCATCAGCTTCTCACTGTTACTTCCTCCTCGAGCCTTTTACCTGTGCATGATGAGAGTCATCTCGGTGGTGAAACCGTGGCCACAGTCCACACACAGGTACCTGGCTACGCCCGAGTGAGTGCGCATGTGCGTCTGCAGTGACGTTGCCTTCTTGAAGGCCTTGCCGCACTCCGGGCACTCGTGCGTGCCCTGCTCGTGCACGCGCTTGTGAGCGGTCAGCCTGTTGACGGAGGTGAAGGTGCGGTTGCAGAGCTCACACTGCTGGGGTTTGGCCCAGACTGCCGCCCTCTTCTCCACTACTCTAATCTTGAGGTCCTCCACCTTCTCTGCAATTTCCTCCCTCCCTCTCACCTCCTCAAAGCCACTCATGACCCCCACCTCTCCGCTCTCTTTGTCCTGACCCAGGAAGTGCTCCCCCTGGTGCTGGAGGAAGTCCTCTGGGGTCTGGAAGAGAAGGGAGCATTCTGAGCATTCATACGGGTGGATGACCACCATCTCTGTTGGCTGCTGCTGCTGGGTGTCATCCCGGACACTGGGGGCCAACCTTAACTCCAGCCTCTGGGCACCGTTCTCCAGGACCCCCAGCTTTCCCGAAGAGGCTTGTCCCACCGCAGGCAACAGAGGGGGCAGCTTGGCGCGGTGCTGGACGGGAGCGGTGGAGCTGTCGGCCAGGGCCTGAGCCGTGAGGATTTGGAGGTGCATGGTGGCAGAGCCGGGGGTCGGGATCACTGGAGGCAGCAGGGCAGAGCGGGCAGGTTTGGAAGGTTTAGAGGGAGAAGGACATTTCTTCTGTTGCTGCTGCTGCTGCTGTTGTTGGGCAAGAACCTGCAGTAGAAAAAAAGAGAATTTCATGACCGTGAAACAGCAAACTCCTCATCTCATTTTGGAATAAACGCTTTTGCTATTTCAGTGTTTAAATTCAAGTACCTGTGCCAAAATCTCCCCAGCCTGCTGCTCACTCAGCACGTAGTTCTGCACATTGTTGAGAGGAACAACGGTGCCATCGGGCTGTAGCACGTACTCCTGTTCCAAAGAAATAACAAGAGGGGTAAAGATTTTTACTTTGTTAATGCAGCAAAGCAAAAAGTGATGTCTGAGATTCAGTCAGTGAAGTAAAAAAAAATCTGAAATTTTGTGGTGACTTTAGTTCATCTCTTTTAGGAATTATATCTGCAGTATTTTCTAGAATTTTGGTGCAGTTTCAGCAGGCCCATCTGTGCAACCCAATAACGAGAGTCACTGAGATAAATGTTTGACTGTGGCCCTGTCTGAATGCAGCCCAGATCCAATTTCCTTACGGGGACAGTAAAAGTATATCTTATCTTATAACGAATGCATTCTCAGCATGCTTCATTTAGTATTTGTAGGAAAACATTACTTGAAGCTCATACTGCCTTTTGACTGCGGTCAAATATTTGAACTCAAGGACTGAGCACAGTGGAAAATATGAGTGAGTTACTGCTTTTACAGCTCCGTGTCTCACTGTAAATCTTACTCCTCGACAATGAGATTTGACAGGGTATTACCACTGCCAGTTTTTGTGTTAAAAAATGTGTTATTCCTATTTCCTACTGCAGAGCCAATCTGCCCTAATAGTCTAGGATACATCTATAGCTCATCATGCATGATTTGTTCTGCACTTCAACTAAGGCAATAACATGCAACTGAATTGTTGCAACTGAACTAAATTCATGCATTTGAAGCAGTTTCTCATGAACATTTTCTGCCTGGTGTTTGGGTTATTACCGTGGTCTCGGTGTTGCTGTGTGTGCTGCTCCTGCTGTGGGTGCGCCGGTGCTCCAGCCAGGTCTCAGGTGAGTCAAACAGCGCCAGACAGTCAAGACACTGGTACTGGACCGGTCCAGACATCTGAGCTTCAGACTCGGCTTCCTCAGTCTCCAGAACTTCGTGTAGTTCTGAGGAATGATCATACAGTTTTTTTATACAATGACTAATAGCCATGTGAAAGAAAAACTGATCAAATTAAAATAAATAAAATCTGTAGTTGAAACTGTAGTTGTCTTTAGAGACAGGACTCCATTATTACAATGCACTTTTTTAAATCCAACAACATAAGTTCTTTTGCACAGGTGTCATGTTGCATCATGCACCTCAACTCCAAGTTAATCAAAGTTTCTTAAGCGTTAACGCTTCCAGAAGAGGTCGCTCACCTTGCTGCTGCTCCACCTCCATCCCGGCCTCTCGCATGTGCATCTCCTGGTGCTGCAGCAGCTCCTCCGGGTTCACGAGGAGCGTCCCGCACTCCAGACACTGGTACTGCTGGCCCTGACCCATCTCGGGGACGCCCTGGATGGTCACGGCCTCCCCTTCTCCCTCCTGGCCCGTGTGAATCTGCTGGTGGACCAGCACATCCTCCAGGGTGTTGAAGAGTTGGTGGCACTCGCTGCACATGTACTGGTGCTCCACATACACACCCTCCGCCTCCTCCTGCTGCTCAGCCATGTTTGGCACGGTGTGTGTGTGTGTGTGTGTGTTTTATTTATGTTGCAAGTCTATCATAAAAGATGCTGTGAGAATTGACTGCAAATACAGTGTTCTGTCCAGTGAATACAGGCTGATTGTGCGTCCAGAATAAAAAAGCCACCTGTAATGATGAAAGAAGAACAGCATTAACATAAAGTAACACTGGACCATTTGTTGTCAGTATCCGCTCACGTGTCAACACTGCACCTTCGCGACCATGCAGACAATTAACATTTAATTTCCGTGTTTTTTTTTTTAAACGTTACACATTTCATTCATGTTCTTCCATTCATATTGGGCAATAAATAAAACCAGGAGGTGTTCATACGGGGAACGTTAAGAATGGGTAAAAAATAATAATAATAAAAAGGATTAATAGCGTCGCGTTTTGCAGCCGCTAGCTAACAGATGTCTGTTCCCGCTCTGCAACTTCTCGTCTCGTTTCGCTCACAGATTCGCTGCTATCTTTGTTAACAGCGTGTGATGGCGACCGGAGGGCTGTTGGCGGCGCTCCCTCCGACGTCGCAGACCTGTTTTCCCGGCACCGCGGTGTCCTGACAACGGCTGCCCGGTTCGCCGGGCGGTCCGTCAGGCGGCGCTACCCACTTTTCCCCGCAGCTCTCCGGCTACGACGGAGGGCCCTTCTTTCCGCGCTTACCGTCTCATTTACTCTCGTTGGACGAGCCCTTGCGCGGACATCACGCTCCGTTCACGCGCCCGCGTGTCCCGCCGTTAGTCACCCGCCGGTCCCGCATCACCGTCCGGACGGCACGGAAAATCAAAACGTGGGAAAATCGCGTTTCAAAGCGTGTAATGAAACGTTTGCCCGCCGTTCGCCTCCATTCTTGTGATACTAAACCCCGCCCAATGCGGTAGCTCTAAACGGCTCAGAAGCTGTGATTGAATCGGCCGACTGTCAATCATTAACGGTGCTCTGCTGATGGGAATTGTAGTTTTTTTGGTTGACTCTTGGAGTAGTTTCGCGTTTTTCGCCGAGTCATTATTGTTTAGTCATTATTTAAATTATTCATTTAGATCCTTAGACCTGTGTCTGGTGAAATCCTTATTGGTTTCAAAATAGTTTGTGCTTTTTAATACAAACAGTTCGTAACCCCGTCCCTTATATGATTACATTGGGTATAAGAATCGTTTGTATAAAGGAAATGTAACATATTTGTATATTATTTTATATACCATAACCCAACTGAAAAGACAAAAGCATCGGAATATCAACCAGTGTAATAGTGTTTTTCGTCCACATCTGGTCTATTAAACTGTTGCTGGAGCGCTATCCTGGACTCGGTAGTTCCTAAAAGAAACTACGTTTCCCATGACCCCTTGTGGATTTACGTCGTCGTGCGTCAGCCTCCCCAGTCCCCCCACCATCACCGTTCTACAGAGGAAGAAAGGGGGAGACGGGCAACCTGTACAGAACGCTGTAAGTGTAGTTTTTAATTTATATCGGAAATTAAAACACACACATATATAGCTTCGGCCTGTACGTGACTGGCTGCTAACGACGTTCAAACCCTTGCCCCGGCTTTAGTTCTCACAAATATGAGCGGCAGCGGGCGGCCCAGGACCAGCTCATTCGCTGAGCCTCCCGGAGCTCCCGGAGCCGCTGCAGCCGGTGCCGGATCAGCAGCAGCCGGCGGAAGCTCGACAGGAAAAACTGGGGCTTCGCAAGCCAGTGGAAGCAGCTCGACGAGCTTTGGGAATTTGAAACTACCGCGTGAGTTATCGTTTCACCTTTCGTTATCACACATCCAAATTGACAACGTATTCACGGGGGTTTGGGTTGTACTGTTTTATTTTAAGTAATGCCTCGGCGTTTATTTAACTAATGTCGACCATTGTCGCGGTGCTAACCTTAGCCAGCACTCCGTTAGCTGGCCAGCTAACGGCTAGCTGTGTTTTTCGGTAAGGAACCCTCTGCGATCAAGGGCTTTTAGCTTTGAGATCCAAGTCGTTGACGTTTCGATAAAAAATAACGTTATGTCATTTTAGGCAACGTTACCTAACCCTTTTTATGGCACAGTGACCCAAGTATGGAGTGTTAGCGTTAGCCGACGCTTTGATATATTCGTCATTAATATCAGATGTGGGAGCTAGCTAGCTAGCTTGCTAACATTTGGAAAGAGCAGCTTGGAAATGATCTGCTCTTAAGTTTTTAGGCGTCGTCCCATGTCCAGTCTGATCTTGCAGATAGTTTTTTTTTTTCTTTAGATAAGTGATGGGATGGTACACGCTGCGCCGTAGCCTTCAGAAAGTCAAATTCATTTTCAGGAGAAATAAGCCATATCGCTGAAATCTGAAGAGCTTTTAAGTTTGCTTATCGACAATCAAATATTGACCTAATGTTATCTGCCTTCTCTTGTAGATTCTCATATTTGTCTGCATGCAGGCATAGATTTAGTGCAGCTGATCCAAGTAACGTTACATCAGTCCATCCCAGGTTTCCTCCAGTGGAGCCAGACCATTTTTAGTATAGTGGAAACAGTTGGGCAACTAGGCCTGTTCCCTTTGCAGTTTGCAAGCATGCTTAAGGTGGTATAAGTTCTGTTAGGTTATATTCCTATATACCCCGAGAGAAGGCATTTATCCTATCTAAATAGGCTTTCTAATATTTTTGCTGATTGTCTGAACATTTTCAGCTACTTTCAGTGGTTTCCCACCAGCAAATCTACCCAGTTCAAGTTGGTTTGATGGCAAGAACATTGCATGAATAAAGCGATAAGTGTGCAACGGGTCATAGATTAGGCTTGAACCATTGGGTGCAGGTCAGGATGTTGAGTTTGGTAATGTGACTTTCCTCGTTTCTCCAAACATAACTAACTATATATATATATATATATATATATATAGTTAGTTAGTTAGTTAGTTAGTTTAATAATCCACTTACTCAGACATGCAGAACAATACTTCCAGATTGCAAGATTCCAGCCAGAGCGTTTTGGCACCACACCACCCGTTGCTGCCTGTCAGAATGACAAACGCTGACAGAGTGCGACACTATTCTTAAAATATTTGTCGTTCTCTCCTTTAATGAAAATAATTACACATCTCCTCAATCCCCTGTGACGGTCAACTTTTCACTGAGTCCTTGAGTGAAGTTAACAAAAATTAAAAAAAATGAAAAGTGTTTTCTAAGTCGTTGGACAGCATGTAAGAGCCAATTCAGAGAAGAAAAATTAACGAAAGTAAAAAAATATATGCTTT
Organism: Eupleurogrammus muticus; assembly: GCA_036785175.1. Taxonomy (NCBI): domain Eukaryota; kingdom Metazoa; phylum Chordata; class Actinopteri; order Scombriformes; family Trichiuridae; genus Eupleurogrammus; species Eupleurogrammus muticus. The sequence continues at coordinate 171,635 of JAYKQN010000068.1, read as the reverse complement.
GGTTCTTCTGATGCATTTTACCATGGGTTATGTAGGTGAAGTTATAGTTTTAATTATTTTATACACAGTTAGATCATAAATTAACATGAAACAGTGTGCAGAAGAAACCCGATTTCGTTTTCCTTCTCCACTGTAGCAAAATCAAACAGCTTCATTGTGGCCAGTGAGCAAGTGTTTAACATTTACATTTTTCAAAACTATCAGAATGTTATTTTCTGCCTTCCTTTTTCCCTGCTGTACTGTAAACTTTCAGAAACCGAGGGCCATTCTAAACCATGAATTTTGTACTGTTGCACTTCTTAGGGGTCATCTAGCTATCCGGTGGTGTTGATTAGCTGGATCTGTAGGGATAGACAGAGGTGTGCGGGAGGAGAGATTTGAAACATACTAGTCAGGAGCTAGTACCACAGAACTTATTTAATAGCAGACTTTAATAAGAGATATATACTGTAGTATTTAGGACTGACAGAATATAATATTGAGTGTCAGATAAGTAATTAAAATAAAGTTGAATCCAGCTGTTGAGTAGCAAGTGTTAGCTGCTGTTGGTGTATGTGGCCAATCAGCGGATCTTCAGGTTGAACCCATTGTTTTAGAATGCAATATTTATGTTTCCCTTGCTCCGTTTCCTGAATGCCTCAGTCTTGTCCTTCAGGATCTGCTTCAAATCCCTGAAAGCATTTTTCTTGTGTCCAAGTCATCGGCATCCTGCAGTAAGATGCAAAAAAAATGTTATTTTTGAATGCATCTGCGCTAAGCTGTTTAAATCTGAAAACGTCTACCTTTTGCCCTTTAGTCCAAACTAAACTGGTTATTTTAAACCTGGTTATTTATTAAACTAAGCTCTCTGGAGTGGATAGATTCCAGGAAAATCAGTCCTGTTTTTTTCAAAGGTGCATGGGGGAAAGTACTTCTAAATGTATATTTGCCTGCTTGTTTTTTTTGCTATGTAGCAGTAATGTAAAGCGTTTTTTAGGCCCTGGAGCTTCTTTGGTAACCAATAGCGAATATTTGATGCTGACAGTAACTCATCGGGGCAGGAAGCATTGCAATATAATTTAATTTCAATATTCTGTCCCTACACCTGTGCTGTGTCCCAAATCACGTACTTGTGCACTTACACTTAATATTTTAAGTACATAAGTGCATCCACATTATGCAGTGTGCAAAAATGTAGTGCACTCTATGCTCTTAGTTGGCGCCAACATTTTGATTGTGCATCATTGGACACTTTATACCCTCAACAGTCGCCATCTTAGTGGCGTAGCAGAAGATAGCAAAAATTACGTAGCAGCAGAAGCAGCAATAATGGAGGCAGATGAAGCAAGCGAGGTATTTTAACTACTTGAACTACTGTAGGCCTATATAAAACTATATAAAATCATTTCTGATAACTACACTTCACAGTCATTGCATTATGGTTATGGTTAACACAACTAAAGTAGCGCATGTCTGATATGGGCTAAATGAAGCATACAGTTTATTGGGTTGAAAATGATATACATGCAGGTATTTTTTTCAGCAAGGAGAATGAGGGAAAACACGAGTGTGGGTGAATGTTTCGGTGAAAAAAGAATGGCTATTGTAACACCATCAAAAACGCATAACAGTAAAACACAACGCTCAAACTGCCATCCTGAAATTGCACAGTGTAAAAAAGTGTAGTGAGAAAAGTGTGCTAACATTAGTTAACACTTCTCTATTGGACACAAGATGTTAGCCAAGCTAAGTTTGATATTGTTAGCTAGCATTGTATCTGTTATTTATACTGTCATTGCATAATTTTTAGGACATTCGGGTGTTTTCGAAGCCGCTGCACCACTAGGCAAGTTTGAAGGTTCGTATTTGGCAAGCTGCCTCTTTTTTTTTTTTTTTTTTTTTTTTTTTCTTTTTTTCTTTTTTTTGTCGTTCAATTTGAAGTGTTCCCCACACAGCTGAGGCCTTGGGCATTTTGTTTTCACTCGGCCACAGTGAACTGAAGCATGATGTAGGACGTTCACAGCTGTGAATGAGGGATGTCAGCCGCCCAAGCCGTGGTGGTATACTCCACGTACGACATGACGTATATGACATGAACATGCTGATGGAATGTATTGTGCAGTTGGCCTTAGATAGCCTTTTTTTTAGGTAAAAAATAAGTACTTTATTGTTTCCCGTAGGGGAAATTGATCCTCTATATTTGACCCATCCTACACACAGGAGCCACTATAGGAGCTGAGGGCAGCCGCACTGCAGCACCAGGGACCAGGTCCAGTTCTTACCCCAGTGGTGTGGACATGCATGTCCCTACGAAGGCTCACTGACACAACTGACTGTGATGAAGCTTTTGGACTGTGGCATATCAAAAGATTTGGTCACTATAATTTCCTAAAGTCCAATGTGATGTCTTCGCATAGCTTCCCTTCCCCCCCCCAAAACCAAACGCGTCATGTAACAGTGATTTGAGCAGTGGCAGCGCTGGAGGAATGACTGTTCCTTTTGCTTAATGGGTAACATTACCACCCCAAATTACTGCACTAAATCATATAGTTATCATATAACTTTATTTAAACACAACTAGCTGGGACTCCGATAGATTTTTCTGTTTTGTCTTTTAATTATTTTATTGCTATGGCACAAAATTGTTTTCTGACAAAGGGGAGGATAAATAAAATGAATAGCTGCCAATAAGGATGTTGACAATCACTGATTTAAACTCAATAAATTACAGATGTTCATAGATCTTTTCTCATTTTTAAATACTTGTATATAGTAATGAGTTGTCATAGTTTAATGATAAAACTGTTTAATATAGCATTTTCATATTTGAGGGATGTGAGCGACCGACATGGTCGCCCCACAAAAGGGATCAGGGCAACCAGAAAAAGAAGCGGAGACAGGAGGCAAAGGAACTCACGTAAAAACATTTATTGACAGCGGTACCAAAAACACAAAAACCCAACACGCTCACGCCAGCAGGGAAGATCCACCTCGCACCAGGTGGACCAAACAGGCAGCTCCTCACACCTCGCGTCGCGTCCTGCACCCAAACATGTCCGGGGGGAAACTCTCTCTCTGTTAGTCAGTTCCCCCCTTATAAACTGGTGAGAAGGGGAGGGGTCATCACCTTCTCACAAGGGAATCTAGAAATGTCTTAACATATTTGAATGTGACTTACAAAATCTAATAATTTACAATTCTTAAAAAAAAATTAACGGATGGAAATGGAAACTATCTATTCAAATAATGGAAATAAAGAGCATCAATCTGAGTAAACTCCACCTTTTCATTAGATAGTTTCAATACTTTTTTTAACTAAAAGGTATAATGCTTATCGCTATTAATCCTTGCTCTAATTTCTACAATGTTCATACATGAGACAATGCTTAAGTCCCCACCTATATGTTACCCATAATACTTTTAAAGTGGGCCTACTTATTCCAAAATAGTAATATATACACCACCTCTCTACTTGTATTTACTGATTTCAGAAGAATAAAAGTTGCCCTCCAGGCATGCTTACAAACATCTTGATTTGTTGAGGCCCACTGGTTAAAGTGCAAATGAATGTTAAACCTAATTTGAGGATTTTCTGCTATGAACTAGAGGACAAAAAAGTGACCAACCACACGGACGTCAGCCTACTGTTTATCCATCTAGGTTCTTCTCTGCAGCTTCCATACGCTTTGTGATGCGTTTGACATGAAACGCGTCGTTTGGAACGTTACAGCCCAATCATGCTCCGTTTAAAGCCATTGCTGCACCAAAAAGAAATTCCAACACATGTACTTCTAAGGCAGCGTTTTTGTACCAGACATCGTGATTCACAACCCTTCTCTTACACTTTAATACACATGCCACATAACCTCAATGTGCACTTGTTGCATGCCTGAAATTAGGAATATGCAAATATGACGGACACTAGATGTCTCTAATTTGACCACAAAACCATTCTCATTGTACGTGCAGCAGGTGGCATTTGTAAAAATAACTGCAAAATAAGGTTTAAAATGGATTAAGATGATTGGGGTACTTGCTTTTCTGTTAAATTAGTCATTTTTATATATTTGTTAAAATTTATGGCTCATAAGGTACTATTGTTGGAACATGACCTGTTAGTACATGACTCCAGAATGTCAAATGAAGTATTCCAGGAGAACCAGCGCCATGTTCAGTGCCTATATAACTTCTTTAGTCAGATTGTTTTCTTTTAGCAAAGCAGAACATTGGGAGTGTTCTGTTGCTGGTAGTTCAGCAGCTATTAATTATGCACGTAAAGACGGATTTAGAAAAATCAAACGGCTGCAATATCAAGCTTCCACGTCGCGACTTTGTAAGTTGCATGCAGGATCACAGCAGGCTAACAAACTTAAAAAAGTTCTGTCTCAGATCACGCTCATAGGAGCACACTTTAAACTTAAAATTACATTCATTCAGTGACCGTGATCAATAGTTATGAAACAACCAGAACAATCCCCAATGTCATATTACCTTACATATTGCAAACATGGTATGCAGGAAGATATATAAACTTCAAATTTCGTGTGGGGGGGAAAGAAAGCTTTTATATTGGATTATTAGAGTTGAAGTGATGGAATTTATTAGTGAGCAATGGTCTTCTAGTCAACAGCTCCATCTTGAGTCGGTCTGCTTTTGATTGTAGAGGACTGTCTTTTGTGATCGGTCTTCTGGTCTTTAAATATAACGTGAAATGATGATTTTCATGTTCGTGAATGTTATCTGACTAATTATTTTCTGTTTAATGTGGAGATGGCGACGTGTAAATGTACGGTTTGAAAAGGAATGATTTATCCAAGTGTCGCCGCCAGAAAGCCAAGGTACTGTTAAAATCCTATAATGATAAAATGCTAGTTGTACTTTATCATGCAAATGTTGGTCAATTTATCAAGTTAAGTGTACTCCTTCTTGCAGATGAGCTCCAGGATAATTGCCTATAAGTGTGGGTGTGCTCATCCTTTTTCTTAGTCATCAGGCTCGCGGTGACGTACCAGAAACCAAAGCTATTCACTGACAGCTGGAAGGAGTGCTCATCTTTGCATTTATTATTCAAGGGAATATCATGCCACGGCTGCTCCATATTTAATTCCCCCCCCCTCTGACTTGACTTGTTTAAAAAAAAAAAAGTGTGAAAGAGATGCTAAAAAGCAACAAGGAGGAACAGCGTATTGTGGAGCTGGAATACAGGAATGTACAGGAACCACATAGTGACTGAGCGCAGAGCTGAATATTTCCTGCTGACCCGAGGGTGGAGATCACATCTCGGCCCTATCATGTGAATGTGCTGTTGCCTGCTAACCTTGAAAAAGTTTTGGGTGAATATTTGCTAAAATATGGAACTATACAGTGGTGACTTCTTATTAAGAGGAGAGTAAAGATTGTAATCTAATGTATGTGTCTATCATATGTTAAAGCAGCTGTATTCTGTATATACACAGTAATATCACCACGTAAGTGTCTTTTTTTTATCGGTTTGTAGGAAATGCTGAAATGCTTCATTGTGTGACTCCATTTTGAAACTCCGAGACCTACCAGAGATCAGGAGGGGTCCTGTTGAGACAGGCGAAGTGAGCGAGCCCAGGAAATGGTAGCACTTCTGGGTGTTCTACTGTCCACGCAATTCTTATCGCAGGCTCTGACAAGCCTTTTGGCATCGGGCCCTTTCTTCTGCTCCTCTTCCCCTCCCAGCGCCGGTGCTCCTGGGGCCGGTTTGTCAGATCCTTTTTGACCCGAACACGTGCGCGGGCTTAAAACACTGAGCTGCTACTTGACCCTAACGAGAGCTGTCAGTCACTGTTAGATCAGGAGCATCAATTCTTTTTGTCTTCACAAGGTCAAACATCAGCCTGACAGCGACACTCTTTGGTTTAAAACATATACTGATAAAATTCTAGAGCTCACTGTTCTTTCCACTGTACGCAAATATGATGAGAAACTACATCAACTCATCTTCATGGGTGTATGCACTGTATATGTATATTATTGGGATGGGGGCCCTGAGGTGATTGAGTTTGCAGAGGTGCTGAGCTGGAACCGTGGTCACCCGTGTCATTCCCTACCCAGACGGATCTCTCCGTCAACCTGGCCTCGCGTCTCATGTCCCGAGCTGCGTTCTACCTTGGTTACGCCGCCCTGCACCAGGTGCTGCTATTTGTAATGATGAATTTAATGTTACTGACACGTCAACATTATTTAACTCCTCCAATAACGAGCCATAGGCATAGAGCAAGAAATCAACTGGATGAGTAAATTTAAAGAAGGGGGCTGCAGGGGGGGGTAGAACTAATTTTATTTGGTAATGTATTTGCATTAGGTAGTTTGATGTTTTAGCAGAGACGTGCATAGCATGCTGTTGCAATATCTAAATTATGACACGGAATTAACCCGCGACAAAGTTTGACTTCAGCAGACCTGTCACGCACTCCTCTCCTGTAAGATTTCTTCTGGTAATAGTTTTGCCCGGGAGAGCTGGGGAAAGTGTTGTGGGGAGTATCAGCAGCTCATTACCAGCCATTGAAGTGTGGCTGGGGAGTCAGCACACAGGTCACAGCCATTTAGAGGAGGAGGGAGTGCTTGTTGATGTTTAGCTTCTTCCCTCAGGGACGTTGGAATAGGCTCAACTGCAGGTGGTTATGTCACGGTTTCTCACATTTCCAAAGATCGCTGTGAAAAAAGTCGTTTTTACCATTTATGATTAGAATACTATTGGTTGATGTTTAATTTGGGCGTGAAGCCTCATCACGCTTCTCCACGGGGATAATTCTGAGCTGTCTTTCCTGACTCTTGTGCTCTCATTTCACAGGAGACAGCAGCAAAGTGACGACAGTGGTAGCCACGCCCGGCCAGGGCCCCGATCGTCCACAGGAAGTGTCCTACACGGACATAAAGGTTATAGGAAATGGCTCCTTCGGAGTGGTCTACCAGGCACGCCTCATTGACAGCCAGGAGATGGTGGCAATTAAGAAAGTTCTCCAAGACAAGAGGTTTAAGGTAAAATAGCCACTGCTTCTAAGGTGGTGTTTTTACATTTACATGGTCCCTGTTCTCCCACACCCTTTAAATAATGAATAATGTATGTCATCCAGCTTGCTCAGTCAACAAAATGCTTTAAAGCTAAAGATCACTTTGCATCCACAGAGGAGTTGGTGGTATTCATTTTTTTAAAAGCATCACTCTTTCTCTCTAAGGAATTTGATGTTGGTCAGTAATTGTCTTTAATTAAAGACCTGAGCCTGTTTGCTATGAATAATGTTTTTATCCCCAATTCACCTTCTCTGTCCTCTTTTTCCCCATTTCTGTTCTTCATTGTAGAATAGGGAGCTGCAAATAATGAGGAAACTGGACCACTGCAACATTGTGAGGCTACGTTATTTCTTCTACTCCAGCGGTGAGAAGGTGTGTATCCACACAAGCCATCCACACCCAGCAATTTAATTGTGCCGGCAGCAATGGTGATTCATGGGCATGTTATGGTGGTATCTTGAATTAACACTCTTTACACTTTATCTCTGTGAGTGCGTGTTTGTGCACGTTGGCCCTCGCTTTTATTGCCATTTTTAAAAGCATATAGCACACACATATAATATAACTTATAGTATTTTAACTTAATGAGAGATTATACAAATAATGAATTAAGAACATAAAAATTGAAGTCTTGATTATCCTCAACCATATTGAGTCAGCCGGTGATTACAATCTCAAACGGTGTTTACAGTCCCTGTACTTCAGCAATATTTTCTATGGCAAGCTCATCAGTTTTATACTCTCACAGATTAGATGTGTAATTCTACTTCCGGAGTGTGACGGCGGTGTCAATGAGCTGTGTCAAATGTACTTTACTACGTATTTTCATCAGATAGTATTTGGAAATAAGCGTAAAGCGCAAGTTTCAGTCCCTCTTAAAAGCTGTCATCCCTCTTATAGCTAATCACAGCATGTAGCTACGAGATTAATTTAGCTCATATACACAGTCCAACATATTCTGATATTGGTTTGTTCTGACTGGTTTACACGTTCCATTCTTAACAATAAAGCCCGTTTTTCCTTTTTGTGTTTCCTCTTTCCAGAAAGATGAGGTTTATTTGAATCTGGTGCTGGACTACGTCCCTGAGACAGTGTACAGGGTGGCTCGGCACTTCAACAAGGCCAAGACCACCATCCCCATCATCTATGTTAAGGTTGGTGGACTCATACACAGATATAAAAACACAGTTAACGAATCTACCGGAGATGATTTCATACCAGTAATGCACAGTCCATGCCCTGACAAGCAGATGAGTGCATTTTGGCAAATATCTGGTTTAATTAATGCATCTGAAATGCGTTTAGCGGTAACCTAATGCTGCATTAATTAGTTTGTGTGAAGCCCCGACATCTGGTCTGCTGGTAGGAGATGCATAGAAAACCACAAATAGATTACCCTCTTAAAGAATTGTTCGAACAGAGCTGTGTTCTAAATAACTGAAATACTGATTATACCTTACCATTCACTGATTCACATGCTTGGTAAGTGTGTTTATTGTGTATCTAATGATAAAATATGATTAATAGGATACATCTAGATTATCTTTCATCAAAGGCCCTTGAATTGAGTTTCATCAGCTGCTCTACAAATTATCAAAGGAACTTAGTGGAAACTGAAAGGAAAGATTTGCTCAGTAATTGCCTCTGGATGTAATGAACAGCTAAGTATTTTCCTGTTTGTTTTCCGCAGACAGCTCACTGTTTAGGGATTACGAAAGCGGGATGGGGAAGATGATCCCGGGGGAATTAATCTGTTTGCAATACACTTGGTTCCCCCGTTGCTCAAGGGTGCTCATTTCGGAGCGAGTGTTTGTGTGTTTACTGTGAGAGAGGACATTATAGCTGTCTCATAGCCCATTTCCCCACCTCGGCCTGCTGCTCCCCTGTGGTTTTGGGATGCATACTGATCCATCTCTCTGTCTTCCGCTCTGTCCTGTCATCGCTCCTTTCTTCAGAGACCATTCCATCACAGCATGTCTGCCTCCTTTCTTTATCGCCCCCCCCCTCTTTTTTTTTTTTTTTTTTTTTCTTCTTATCTTCTCTCATCCCCAGTGATCTTGTTTGTAATTATTTTCTAATCTGTGGCCAGCATGCTGTCACTGCATCATGTTCATGATGATGGTGATGAGGACAGTGATTCGTCCTATTAAAGGACCAGTGCAGGATTTAGTGGCATCGAGTGGTGAAGTTACAGATTACAACCACCTCTATACCCCCCCACTCACCCTTGTGTGTTTGTGTGTGTGTGTGTGTGTGTGTGTGTGTGTGTGTGTATATGTTTGTGTGTGTATATATGTATGTATATGTGTATATGTGTATATATGTGTTTGTGTTTGTGTATATGTACATTATTAATTAACCTTCAAGTAGAGTTGTTTAGAAAAAGTTTTAAGTTTAATTTCAATAATGTGATGTCTGTTATCCCATATTTGGTCAGTCTACGGTTACATGCATTACCATTAGTCACTGAATTTTTTTTTTTTTTTTACTTAAAAACTACTAAAAAAATAAATCAGATTTATAAGGTATTTCGATGTAGAATATTTACAAAACTGTTAATATTTTATCAGCAAACTTGAAAGTTCTGTGAATAAATAGGAGCTAGTCTTTTTACACTGTACAGTTATCAGGGGGTCAGATTGGACCCTTTAGTGGCCAGTTCTGATCCACCGGGAGAGATGTCAAATAGAGTAATTATAATAATTTAATTTGATATATGCCTTTCAGAGCACCCAGGGTGGCTGAACAGAACATTAAGAAACAGCTAAATTACAAGAAAAAAAAACATTGCACAAACAATTGGCAGAATACAATGAGAGCAAGTAGTGTGAGTATGCAGGTCTGAACAGATGAGTTTAGATTTGAAGATGGGTCGCAGAAAGCAGAGCAGCTGAAAGTTCTGAGGTGGACTGAGGGAACATGAGGTGGAGGGAGGAGGAAGATCTGAGGAAATGGGTGAGAGCGCTCATGTGTAGGATGGATGCATTTATTATTATTATTATTATTCTCTGAGGCTAGTTGCTGCAGGATGGAGGTGATGTGGTGGGATGACGGGCGTTCTGGTGATAATCCACTTCTGTACCAGCTGGATTAAATGAAGATACTTTTGAGAATTCCGTTTTATTGCTGTTTAGTTGTATACACTAGGGATTAAACAGTAATTAAATTGGACCTATGAACATTATACTAAACTTCCATGTCTGCTCCACTAGATGCCACTAAATCTCATGTGCTGTTTCTTTAAGATGCTTACACTGCATTTCACAAGACTCTCTGAAGCATTCTAACTTTTACTCTAGGACAACATCATTAAAGGGGCTTTTTTGCCTTTATTATAGATCAAAAGTCAAAATAAACAGGAAAGTGTAGGAAAGCTCCATATGGTACAATATGCTTTCATAGACAAATATTAAAAGGAGGAGTTGGATGTGGATCTTAACACATCTTACGGAGCATATTCCCCCTATGATGTTTTGTTTTAGAAACACGTTACAGAAGTCTGCATCAGACAACACCCAGCTGCTTCTTCCAACATTACGGCATGTGAAAACACAATAAAGGGAAATGTAGATTTGAGGAGGACATGTGAGACATTGATGCATGCAGACATTTGCGCTGATTTTCTTCCAAAACCCTTGAAAAATTAATGTAACTGTGGTGAAATGACCATGAAGTTCTTGTAGCCTAAGAAAATAACATACATTTTGTTAATGTCTTTTTTTCTTTCTTGTACAATTTATTATCTTTCAACCCCTATTCTTATCATTGAATTCCTCCAAAGTGTCATGTTGGAGTGACTGCCTTGACTTAAACTCTGTTAAGGTCAGAAAAGTAATTAAGGGTAAATACCTTTGGGTTGGAGATGAACCTGATCCATGATCCAATCAAGAAAAAAGGCATTAGGTGATGAATGGAAACTTTGATGTATGTAAACACTCTGTTTGTTTTTCTGCGTGTGATTTTATACATGTTTGGGCTTCACACCAACCTTCTCCGTTTCCATCCCCCCCCCCCAGGTGTACATGTACCAGCTGTTCCGCAGTCTGGCTTATATCCATTCCCAGGGCGTGTGTCACAGAGACATCAAGCCCCAGAACCTCCTGGTGGACCCGGAGACCGCCATCCTCAAACTCTGTGACTTTGGCAGGTCAGTACCAGGCACGGCCTGCGGACGCTATCGTTCTTCCACTGTCTGTTTCAGCGAGCATGTTCAGCGGGCTGTCGGCGTGTATGTCGCTTTCCCAGTCTTGATTCTGTATCCGTCAAAACAAATCCACCGGGGAATGAAAAGTTCATGTTGACTGGAAGTGTCCTCCTGAACTGTTTGTTTTTCTGCTTCATCTCCCTTTCCGTTGCTGCCTCCCCAGTGCGAAGCAGCTAGTTCGGGGGGAGCCGAACGTGTCCTATATCTGCTCACGGTACTACCGTGCCCCAGAGCTCATCTTTGGTGCCACTGACTACACGTCCAACATCGACATCTGGTCGGCCGGCTGCGTGCTGGCTGAGCTGCTGCTAGGCCAGCCCATCTTCCCCGGGGACAGCGGTGTGGACCAGCTAGTAGAGATCATCAAGGTACAGTAAGGCTGCCACAAACAGGGAGGAAGGTTAAAAAAGTGGAGAATTTTGAGACTACTTTTCGTAGAGTCTCACTGAAATGTTGTTAGTATGTGCAGTGCTTCTCAATTATTTGATGTCCTGCCCCCCCAATGAAGGAAGAAAACATCGCGCTATAAATAGTATAATTTAAGTAACACACCGGTCTTTCACAGTGAACCAAGCGCTACAGACGCTTCGTCATATTTCCTCGTCTTAGCTTTGGGAGACTTTCGTTTGTCTCTTTATCTCCGTCTCTCTCCGCCTGTCTTCTCATCCCTGTTAAATATGTTTTCATGGTGTCACTTGGTGTCTACACTTCATACTCATACTCTGTGCTGTATGCTCCCTGTGAACACTCTGCTGCCCCCTAATGGAGTGGAGGTGCAATTGCACTTTAATCTAGGACAGCAAAACAATTTGAAATAAAAAAAAAAAAATCAAAAAGCGTGTTCCCTGAGGTCAAACGTGCCCCCCTTGACGCCTGTGAGCCTCTATTTTGAGAACCACTGCTAGGGTTTGATAATAAAAAAACTGCAATATGTTATGACTGCACATCTATCCATAACTGCTTTTTGATAATGAATATTAACTTTTTTTTTTTTTTACAGGTTCTGGGGACACCAACAAGGGAGCAGATCCGAGAGATGAACCCTAACTACACAGAGTTCAAATTCCCACAGATCAAAGCACACCCTTGGACAAAGGTAAGCTCCCCTTGTTGGAGAACCCCACATGCTGGAAATTAAATACACTTGTGTATTGATTGTTATATTTATTTTTTAAGACGTCCGTCCTTTCTTTCAAAACTGTTTTTCAAGAATAAGTTTTAAGGATCTAAGAAATTTGTTCCTCCTAATCTAACATACATCTATCATTTACCCATTTATATAGTTAAGAACGATAAAAAAAAAAACTAAACTCATTTTGTCTGAAATCTCCTGTTTAACCAGTATTTATTCAATAACTACTATTCAGAACTGTTTTAGAACTTTTAATAAAATGTTTTGAAATCATTGTGGGAACACTTTAAATGCATGTACAGAAAAATCTGGAGCTCTGGCAGCTCTCCAGGCAAAATGTGTGCAGTGTGAATTCCTGATATCGCACAGTGTCACAATATGGATTTACATGGGGCCCGTTCTCACTACCAGAATATTATGATATGAAGACCTTAAAAAAAAAAAAAAAACCTTTTGGCTTGACGTGCCTCCTCAGGTGTTCAAGCCTCGCACCCCACCGGAGGCCATCGCCCTCTGCTCTCGACTGCTGGAATACACGCCGGTGACCAGGCTGTCTCCCCTGGAGGCGTGTGCGCACGCCTTTTTCGACGAGCTGCGCCAGCCCAACACTCGCCTGCCCAGCGGCCGAGAACTGCCGCTCCTCTTCAACTTCAGTCCCGTTGGTCAGTTTACCTTCACGTCATTAATCTCCGCTATTTATTTATTTCGGCTTACGCCTTATGGTGAACTTCAGGTTACCTTCAAATACTAACAAGATTGAAATTCCATGTGTTTCTGCTTTCTCAGAGCTGTCAATTCAGCCCCAGTTGAACTCCACACTCATTCCTCCTCACGCTCGTGCACAGACATCACCTGCCTCACATGGTGAGTATAAAATATAAAGTTTTGTTGATGGCATAGTTCTCATGCATGGACTTTTTGACTGACTTTTATTCATTTATGTATTTATTCATAAGCAATTTGTATTAGGCTGTCTGTCCTTAAAGACTTTGTAGTCCTGTTAGTGACTGTATGAAATAATTACAGGTAATATCACCTAAAAGACACATTTTAATGACATTGCTTGGTATCTGTATATATATATATACTGGTCTATCTACCAAAAACGTGACTGAAATAGTTTTGTGTGTGTGTGTGTGTGTGTGTGTGTGTGTGTGTGTGTGTGTGTCATTGGTGACGCTGTGCTTTCTCTCTCCCCCTGCAGAGGGCAGCGTGTCAGACAGTACCGCCCAGCCCAGCTCAGCACCTGGATCCATCAACAACAGCACCTGAGCATCCATCCCTCTGTCATCCTTTCTTTTTGTCCTCCCCGTTTTCTTTTTCTCTTCCCCCCCACGTCCCACTCCTCTCCCCTCACAACCTTCCTCTTGGCTCCAAACCCGTAAAATAGAAGAAGAAGAAAAAAGAAAACTTACACACACCCACGTAAACAGTCAGCGTTGCCATTTTGTTTTGCCTGAATGTTAACCATTTTCCAATAGGAAGCGATATCTATGGCTGCTAACTTCAGGACGGTGTGGGTGGTTCAGTAGACATTCAAGTATTCATGCTTGGGCTTAATATAAGCTGCGTAATTATATAAGTTCAGGGTGGCCCTCGTCTGGCCTGGTAAAATAAAGAAACTTTACGTTGGTGGGGTAGGATGTTTGGGGATGAGGAGAGGGGCTGTACATGCTATGTGGATTTTCTCTATTATAATCTACATTTGACTTTTATCCCTTTTTTTATGTACATTTTATTTGCATTAGCTAATTTTATGTGTGGCCGTGGTGCCATGGAAAGGTGTCCAAATTGTCTTTTGGATTTGAGAATGAGGGCCACATGTCAGGCCTGACTAATATTGACAATCATCTTTGGGAGGGCCACGTATGACGCTCGTACTGGACACGATGGTGATGGATTGAACACGTTGCTGTGTAGATCAGTGGCTCTAATGTCACTTTCTACCCTGCCTGTTCGACCTTCCCGAGTGGTGACCACGTAAAGAGCTTTTTAAAAATATCCCAATTTGATATCTGACAAAACCTATTGGCCGATTTTGTCCTCGTCGTTTTAGTAATTTTAAATTTGATTGCAAAGGAGGGGTACCGCAGCCGGTCATTACTGTTCCTTTTTTGAACAATGGCTCATGAACTGCCTTTTTTTATGTGAATGAGAGGGAGCTCTACAAGAGCAGAGTGCACATCTTCAGTTTCTTTCAGTATAAGCTCATATTTTCATTGGTTAACCCACGCGTTTCCTGTTGATTCCCAAGTGAGTATTGCACATCCCTAAAAGAGAGTTGAGGGCAAGCAAAGGGCTGTCCAGCTGTTAACATAACTTCACACAGAGGGAGCTGTTGGTGTGGGACTACATTTGCATCTAATACAGAAGCCTCGATGTCTGAAAACGTCATAAACGCGGCTGCCTAACACTGAAGAGTGAATAGTGACCTCGATAATTATGTCACTTTTATGGTGCCGAGTTTCATGTCATGATTATGTTGAACGACACGAGGTGCGAGAGTTGGAGAGATGACTACTGCTTCATTGTCACTTAAGCTAGTGTTCAGTTCTGTTTGTACGGGGGAGAACATGTGCACGCATTGACTGAGTTAGTTTAGTTTGGATTGTGAGAGTGATTTGTCTAAAACCCTCTTCGCCTCCTTCCCAGACAGCCGCCTGTGATGCTCATATCATGTTCTTCCTGTCCCGTAAACGGTGGTAGAAACTGATTTTCCGAACGGTCGATCCGACCTCGGCACTCGACTAGGTTTGTCTTTCTTCCACCATGCGGATGTGCATGTTGAGCCCAAGTTGACCACACTATTTAACTTCCACTATTCTTAGTAATAATCTGACCAGAAGTGATGCTGAAACCCCTGAAACCCAACAGCTTTTGGAGCCTCCCCCCCCATTCCGTTCTGTCCTCATACCTCTGCCTTCTGCCTCCCTCTCCCCTCCTCTTTTTTCACTGCTAAACTGTAAATATCAAGTTCCTTTTATTTTATTTTGTTATTTTTGTTATTGTTATTATATTGTTGTTCTTGTAATTTTTTTTCTCTAGTAGACCGGCGCACCAGCGTCCGGACTGTTTATCCTCAGTCGCAGTCTGTAAATACATTTCAGTCCCTGATTCAGGAGGGAAAACAGAACAAAATGTTTCATTTTTATTCTCTCTCCCTCCATTTCTCCCGTCATGACTTCCCCTTTCCCCCATAAATGTCGTCATAACTGTTTTATTTATTGTATTGTGTTTTTCGGGGGTGGGGGGATCTTTTTCCACCGGGGTGGTAAAATTGAGGGATTCGATTTTTTTTTTTTTTTTTTTTGTTTTATGTTTTATTTCAGTCCAGCATCGTCACATGCAAAACGACTTCACATCCAAGATACTGTACTTTTTGATCCAGATGTCGGAGTGTGTTTGCAATCAGTGGGTCTTGTGTGTATGCAGGTCACATGTTAGCCAACAGGTGGAACTCCGTTTTCCATTTAACTTCAATGTGAAGGGAATGTTACAAGTCTCTGGATCTGCGGGGGGTCATGATGTTGGGAGGGAGCACAGATCTGTGTGTGTGTGTGTGTGTGTGTGTGTGTGTGTGTGTGTGTGTGTGTGTGTGTGTGTGCGCGCGCGCATGTGTTTGTTTAACCAGAGGAAAGGGGGAAAATTGAATCTCCCATTGACATGTACCATCTCCTGTGTCCGACCGTCTCCTGTTTCCCTTGCTGCGCGCGCGTGTGTGCGCGCGTGTGTGTGCGTGTGTGTGCGCGTGTATGTGTGTCACTAAATGTGCTATTTTAATGTTCATTTTCATCTTTTGATCTGTCACTCGGCTTTTACTTTGCTGTGATCCTGCTCTTTTATCACCCTTGTCCGTGGGTAAAATGTCATTGTTGGGAACAGAACGGTTGGATAAAGGAGATGATGATGATGAAGAGGGAGGGATGGAGGGAGAGAGACAGTTTTTGTTTGTTGGTATAAATAATTAAACTCATTAATAAAGTGATGAAACTGTTTGTCTCGCATTCATGAGTGAACTATGCCTGAATGATTAAGATGTTTACATGATCACATTGTGAGTACAAGTCATAGTGATAATTTAACAGCATGTAAAGTAATTACAAACTGACCTTTAATATCAGTAATGACATAACTTCTATTTTTTTTTCTAAATTTTAATCTGGGTTAAATTTAACTTTTTTCATTATTTTTTTAATAATCTGCCCAAAAGGAAAACACATTTCTATTTTCTCAAATGTGGAAATTGGACAAGGCCGACATGGACAATATGTAAGTATTAAAGTTAAACTTCACAAAATGTCTTAGAAAAACAAAAAACTGCTTAAAGGAATCAAGAAAATCTCAATCCCATAAGAGGAGGAAGGATTCGTTTTTAAATAAGTGCCTGTTGTGCTCTTCGGTTTGAGGATCCACTGATTTTTTTTTTTTTTAGAATTGTTGATGCAATCTGAGGCACTGGAGAGGATAATGATTTAAAAAGCCTTTATTATTTCATGCCTACGCGTTTCAGCCACTCGGCCTGATGAACGCCTCGCTGGCTGCAACGTGTGGGCACGCCGGTTTTAAACGTCCTCTCCGGTGCAGCAGATGTCTTCAACAATTCCTAGAACTTCCTGGTACTATTTCTCATTCCTCATTCAGACCGATGTACCCCTACGTACATTATTAACAGACTCGGGCAGGCTTTTATCTTGATCTTTTCTTGCTTCTTCTAATGTATTACAACATTCTCCTTTTTATCTATTTGTAATGATTTTCTTTTATGTACTGCAACTTTAGTTAAAACCACTGTATGAAAAGTGTTATAAGTAAACCTGAGTAGGGTGTCTAGTGCAAAATATAATTTAAAATGAAATATTAGTTCAGTTTCAATTGCCAAACAACATTAAATGGTTTTTGTATTAGTGAGGAATTAAGATATTAACGATGTGTAATATACTAGAACCCTATCTGAGCCATTAAATGGTATTCCAGGATTATTTGAGGAATTTAGATACTGATAATTTTAGTCTTGGAATTGCAAAATTCATTAGATTATTTTTTTTAATTCTTATGTTCAGAACAAGAGTTTGGTTGACATCACTAGTCCCCAGGCATTGTTAAAAAAAAAAAAAAAAAGCTGCAGTAATTTGTTTTTATAATTATGAACTTTTAACATATCGGTCACAGTATAATAAAAAGATGTTCTTAAGGCACGGATAGTGAGATTAAGGATGTTTTTTGTTTTCTTCCTCGGGGCCTCCAAACAGGTCCATGTGGCTGTGGTAAATGAGGATGCAGCTGTTATGAAATATGCTGATGAGGTGAGGATGCATGTAGTAAACCACATCACGCAGAGTTTGGGCAAAGAGCCTTTTTTTAGATTTTGTTGTGCAGTTCTGGCTCATGCAACTGAGACAGAGTAAAAATGACATCTTGCGTTTTCCTCTTCCTGCTGGCGAACGGGGATGCAATCTGTTTTCAGTCATACATCACCAGGAGCTGCAAACAAACGTTGAGTTGCTGTTATGCTAAGACGGGGTGTTGAACCATTGACAAATCATTTTTCTTTCTCTGACATCCAGTGAAGGAGTGCTGATTTTCTTGCTCTGGGCACTTCACCCGTTTTCAGGGCTTTTAATGATGCACAAATGTACCCTCTGTCCTGAATGAAATGCTATGAATATAAAGCAGCGTACATTTAATCTACCTCGCTGTGGAATTTTGAATGTGCGGAACATTATGAACTTGCTTATCGAGCGTGAGTCACAGGATTTGATTTAGCTTTGTATAAAACCTTTTCATGGAGGGATTAATGGAACGGAGCTGTTGTTGTTATGGGAACCATGTTATAGCAAATGTCAGGGAAAAACTATTGTTGACCTTCACTGATGAAATCATGCACTTCCACGGTTTGATTATATCAGGCGTGTGAACAGAAGGGGAAGAGCTGGGGGCCGGTTCATAGGTAATTAACACTGTTATTCAGCCTGTTTCATGGCGGAATGCTTCAGTTTGACATTGCTGCTTCTCTTTCATTTCAACATATTTGAGCATCACATTCAAAAGATTCATTTCAGGTCTCATTTGGATCCATGACTACAGGGAACTCCCGCACACGTCTCTGAATATATTCATGGACTCTTACCCAGGACAAAGGAAGCCTCACCAACACGACTGTCTCGGATTTTTCAGTCAGACAAGAATCTGCTTTTCACGGCTGTAAAAGAAGAGCGGGTTTTAATGAAGTCTCATGGTGTCCATGAATTTTCTACTTTTGGTCTTTCTCCGTGTTGAGTAGGAAATATTTATAGGCTCTGGCAGAATCTTTGATGCCTGGCGCTTGACAAAAGTGTTTTAGTTACCTTTAAGCCTGCCCTTCTGGTTCAGTTCAGCTAAATTAATACTTTGTCCTTGTGTCACACATCCAGTCCTTGGTCCTTATTCATAAACATGAACCTAAACCTTCATTTAGATTGTGTGATCATTTTTGCAGAGAGAATTCAGTTAACAAAATATTAATGCGCTGTGAGGTTGAAAAGTTTTCAGAGGCCAATGTCCTGTAGTCCTGCACTACTCGTACTACTTGTGAAGGATTTTTATCTGTTCCTATATTTTCTACATAATGCCTATAATGTCCAAGTTTTCTTAGGAATCAGAAGATGTGATGAAGCAATATTTAATCTGCCAGCATAAAATAGTTTTTTTTTATTCTCTCATTTGCCCATAAGTATGTGATTATATTCTTTAGCTGCACTTTCCAAGGTCAGGAATATCCTTTTAACCTCAGATTCTAAGCCAACGTGGATGCAAAGCTCAGTTAACTCCCTGACATCTGAGGTAACCTCCATCTGCTGATGATTGTGCCACGTGGCGGAAAAGCTCCAGAACAGCTACTAAAACGGGCCTAATGGCGAGGATGGTTATAACTACATGATAATTACCACGCAGGCACCTGTGACTGCAATCTGCAAGAGAAATGACGAGAGAGGAAGAAGATTGGAGACGAAGAAGAAGAAGAAGAAGAAAAAAAAGAGGAAGATGTCTGAGGATGCAACGCAATCACGGGTCAGCCCTCCTCTCCTGGGCTGAACCATAACCTCAAAAGAAAAGTCTGTTAAGGCTTCATCATGTTGATATGACATGTCAAGGTTGAATAATGTTATTCAGCTGTGTGCCGAGCACATCGCACAGCTGCACAATGACCCCGGCCTCTCTCTGGCTTAGCGCCCGGCCAGCTCTTTAATACCATTTGGAGTCAGGTTAAGCAGTCTGGAGGAGCTGCTCATCCTCCAAATCAGCCAATGGGGCATAAAGGGGCACAGTGTAATTCTGGGAAATGAATTGAGTGGGCTAATCTATATTTCCACTGACCTCTGTATACATTTGATGCGGCAGGATGGAGGTACACCACGCAGCTGGTTGTGCTCACTCTAGCAAGGGTACATTTGGGTGTTAGATTATAGCATGGATTAAATAGATGTGTGTGTATATATCCGGCTGAAGTGCAGCTGGAGTCATATGAGGCAGTTATTTTCCTTGTTGTGTCGAGTAAGTGAATCCTTGTTATGGAAAAAGGTGAAAGAAGTCAGCAAGCAATACTGAATTGCTTTGAGATGCCACAGCAACAAAGTCAGACTGTGGATGCAGCACGTTGTCAACAATGCCGTAATGAAAAGCTGAAACACTCAGTGCATTATCACAAGTGGTCCTGACACCTCTTTTCATGCAGCTCCCAGAATATCCTCTTTTCTTTTTGTCTCAGGCGGTGAATCATGATGTATAAGGCAACATTTGCATCGAGCAATGCTCATGAGCTGTGTTAAAAATCGGTTTGTTGGGGCTTTATTATGGCTTGGAATTGCTATTTGAATCATAAAAATTTACATATACACTGTGCTGTGATGCTGCTTATCCATCCAGACATTTGAGTTGGTGTAAATACATTTATTCCAAAGCAATTACCAAAGATGCTGCAGGCTTAAACATTACGTTGTGTTTCATAAAAGCATCTTAATTAATATAAGCATCTCATTGCTCTTCTTTCTTTGCAACTCATTTTACATGAAGGAAAAACACAAACTCCCTTCTTGTATGTACAACATTGCTCATCCAGTCAGGGAAAATGGAAAAAAAAATCAAACATTAACCTACTGGATGGAACTTTGCCAAAAGCAAAGCCCTCTACAGTTTGTACTCTGTCTGCTTCTTCCAGGTTTACATAACTAAACTCTAAATCTATCAGCAAAAAAGACAGTTTGCCAAAGTTGCAGGAACAGCTAAGTTAGTGTTTAGCCTCTTTGCAAAAATTCACCATTAATCAGGACTCCTTGGAATTATCTGGTAATTATTTTATAGACCTAATCCATAGATTTTGAACCAATAGATGAAATGAAGTAGAAGTATGCCTATTCTCGGTGTAAATAGTGACTTTTTTCTAAGAATTTTGTGCATTTTGCTACCTGCTAATTAATGAATACATAATTTTACTATATATATATATATATATATATATATATATATATATATATATATATATATATATATATATATATATATATATATATATATATTGTATATAAAAACTAATTGAAATTCAAAAAACGCAAAGACTATTGGACCTTGGACTGACCCTTTGAAAAAAAAACTTGATTCACCAATTGCATAGTTTACAAGTTGTTGAGTACAATAAAAATATAAAACATCACCTTATGCAGAGTATAGAAATTGCAGATAGTCAGCATAATAGTATATCTAACCTGGGGGAATAAGGTTTTACGGGTAAATTACAAATAATCATAGTTTTGATCGCCTCTTGATAAATAGGAAAGTTTATGGATTCAATGTATTGTTTGATCTCACTTTTAGAACCAATAAAGTTGTTTTTTATGTATGAAATGACACGTGTGAATAATGACTCGATCCAAAATAACCTGTTTGTACGGAGCGCGCCTTCGCATTACAAACTTCCTCCGTGTGATATGTCGCGGGATTCTATTGGTGCATGAAATGACCGCCACAGCCAATCACAGCGAGGCTTCTAAGAGGGAGAAAAAACTGAAGTTGTCCTATTTCCTCCACCGATAATGTCTGATTGCGGTGAGTAATGTTGAAGTGTTTTTTCCCCACTAATTTGACGTGAGCTTTATTTTCTCCGCCGGTGACATTTAATCCACTTGTACATTTGCGCGCGCGTGTGTGTACGGAGTATTTCAACGGGGGGAGACAGCTAATCTTAACTTTTAGTCCGTCGCCGCCATTATACCACCGAAGAAGCGCATTCCGCCCTCCTTCTTCGGTCTGTTTCTTCTTCTTCTTCTCCTTGGTACCAGAAAGTACGCGGCGCTGGTTCCAGGCGGTAAAAAGCCAAGGGAGTTGTTTTTTCGAAAGCTAATTTGGCCGCGACGGCCGCTATCCGCCGATGATACGGCAGTTTTATTAGCATGCGAGCTAGCAGGGGAAGCTAGCCGCCAGCCACGCCGAGGACACGTTAGCCATATTGCCAGAAAATGGCCATCATTGTAGCGTTAGATAGCGGGAGATAGGTACGAGGTTGCTGCTAGTCGGTAGCTCCGAGCGGCATGGAGCCGGCCGAGCTCCAGCAAAACGCCCGAATGAGCTAACTCGAGCTAGCTATGTAGCTGTATATGCATTTTTATTTTTTTATGTTTCCCCTGTGAGCTGATATTTGACTGACACGGGTCGCCTCCGCAGTAAACACAAGTGTTGGCCTCCACGATGGGTGTCATGGGAAATGCAAATGATAGATCCACCTGACCCGCTAATAAAATCATTTTGCGGGAGGTGGTAGGGGGGAAGAGGAATTACCGTTTGCACGTCACATCTGATCCATTACAGCCAGACAGAAGCGGAGCAGCCCTCCACTAAGTGGTCTGGAAATGACAGTCATTCCAGACACTATAGTTTGTACAAGGACATAAAGTCTCATTAGTCTGTCATCACAACAGGGGTCATTATTATATCATCATTTGTGATATTAATTAATTTCTATCATTTCTATCTATATAGCCTATTGAAATGAACAATACTCTAAGCCTAGTAATTAGTATTGTGTGCCTATGCTTCATTATAGCCTATTCATATGTACCATAAAGGCCCATTGATGTTCACAAATACCACAGTGCAGCCACACCATTGTGCTGAGTGTGTGTGTGTTCTTTATCACAATTAACATGTGCACTGTGGTCCATAATGGATTGTTTCACCCACCCACACGGTTCTGCTGCTGTAAATAATCCGCAACAAATTCACCATTTACTCTTGTTTGAGTAATGTTTGGTAAAAACCTGCAGTGCTGTGCTGTGGGCTCTAGTGTCCTTACTGTTTTTGGCAAGATGCCTCTTTTTCTTTTTTTCCCCTTTTTTTTTTTTTTTAAAAAAAAGGAACTTATCTCTGACCCTTTTTCAAAGATTTACCTTCTTTAGTAGGAACAAATGGGCTAGGGGCTGAGTGCCACAGACAATATTAAGAGCCAACTAATAGCTTTGGTAATTTGGTCTTTCCAAGGGATTTATTGGCAATAACAAATATAGAATATTGCCAGTGTTCTTTTAAATTGTAGCCTTGTCTGCCGAGTAAAATTTACTAGACCGCAGACGGTGTGTCACATTTATTTCTTTCCAAGGTATTGATGAATGACTTTTCACATCTATCTGTCAGTGAATTTGTTGATTTATACATTTGGTTTAAAGTACACATTTGTTGTTGCAATGAGGCGATGTTGCACGGGGTCTGATCGCTGTCCCGAGAGGGCAGCGTTGCAGGGATTGTGTTTTGATTAGTTGGATCCAGCGTGAGCTTGTAAGACTGAACTTTCAGTGGATCCAATTACAGCACATGTCTAATTGATGTTTGAGCTAAATCGGAGGGAGAGAGGGACTTGGCAAGAAAGACCTCTACCTGAGTAGCAACCTGCATGGTTAAAATAACAATTAGTCCACTCCCGGTGCATGGTGAGTCATCTTGGCAACCCCACAGTTAGCCTCCTGCCACTTGTCCAAGCTGGTCTTGATAATATATGCAGACACCTCTTTTCATCAGGAGAGGGCAATGTTCACAACCTAACTTCAAATGTAATGCACTGGTGTGCAGGCATCTGTATAAGGCTCACGTTGTGATATTACTTTCATATTCAAAGCATGCAGAGTTTTGTGAACTGTTGCACCTTTTATCTAAATCAGTTTTGCGTTGCTGCATTTCTTTAAAAACTTTTTTTTTTTTAGATCCTAATCCCCTGGCGGCCATGGAGAGTTCGTCAGTGTACATGTGCTTCCCGTGTTACCAGGAGTTCAACACCCTGGAAGAGGTCCTCAAGCACCAGTTAACGTGCACCGCTGAGGAGGACCAGCCAGACCCATCTGGAGCCACCCCTGTCTCAGTTCCAGTGCTACAGACACGGGTAAATACTGGAACAGTCAGGGGTTCCCTTCGTGTAATTTGGGATTCATATCTTGGTGGTTTGCGTGAAGTTGCTTGAGTTTAATGGGGTAACGAAATGGAAAAGGGAGCAGTGATGTGCCAAGGTGGCCTGAAGTGACTGAAAGCTCTGGAATCAAATCTGGACAATAACAAATGACATTGATTGACTTTGACACTGGTTCCTTTTTTTTTTTTTTAACCACCTTTTATAAAATCCATAAAAAAATAGAAGGTAGGAAAAGTAGATTCCAGCACAAATCTTTATTTTATATTTCAGCTCCATTACATTTTCACACACTCAAAGCAGTTTCATAAAATAAAAAAGCTTTACTATTATCATAAAATCATTAAATGAAGATGAATAAATCTAGAAGGTTTAACATATACATGTCGTGAGCTGAACAGGTGCAACATGCTCAATGTGGGAGTGCGAAAACCTGAATTGATTATGCGCAAATCCGGCTCTGTTAATTTTTGTTTGGCTTCGTTTTGCTGGTGGGTCTCTTATCATTTATTGGATAGATCACAATAGAAGAAAACGGGAAACATTGGGAGCAGGCGGGAATGACGTGAGGAATGTTCCAGGCCAGATTGAGGACGCCACAGTTACATGGTTTCTACAGAGGCCAGATGAATCACCAGAATGCTCCTCATGCTCCGGTATTAATGAACAGCTTGTTTCCAAAAGAAAAAAAAAAAAATCAGTTTCCTTTTTTTTTGTTCTTTTGGTGACAAGGCTACCCTCTTGATTTAGTGACTGAGCTCTGAAATCTTTGCCGTTTTCAGCCTTTTGCCCCTCTGTGTGCTAAATGTTTGCTTTTGTATGTAAATTCAGTTTATCTTTTTGTTCGGCTCATGGTGAATTTGAGAGGCCTGTGGATTTCTACACAATGCATTGTAATCAGCATTTCTTCACATTATGTGCCCTGTTTGGAATACACCCTTCTGGGATGTGTTTCAACAAAAATGCTGAGTTTTATAAATTTGGAGTTCTACGAAGATGCTTCCTGAATTAGAGAGTTCCAAAGTTGTATAATGGGGTGAGTTATTCCATTTAACTTTGGCATGTCGAGTGGAGTCTTGGCGCAGCTGGCACTTATTTCTTCTCCATTTCCCATGACAGCTTTCGGAAAGCCCTCGGGGGTAAAAGCAGTCACTGGCCCTCGTTTAGCAGTAGGGCACAACAATCTGAGAACTTCCATTCTCATGGTCTTCAACACGTGTCCACAGAGCACGCTGACACTGGAGACAGACAGATTGCATCCCTGAATCGCCAGTGGGAGGACAAGCATGAGAAATGCCCGATGCCATCCTTTCTCCTGATGGATCGCTCCTTGGCCTTCTCATAGATGAATCAGCTGGAGTCACACTATAAACCTCAGTACCTTAAGGCTTTTTTGGCCTTCTCGTGCTATGAGCTGGTGTATTGCGAGCAGCCCCCGCTTCATTAGCCAAATTACCATAATTTCCATGAACATTATGTGACATTGCTATAAAAGTAATGACTGTTTATGCCTTAAATGGATGAAGAGAGTTTTTTTAACAGTTATTTCTACACTTTGAGCATACAAGCATTTCAATAAGTGGGATATAGTAGTAAGACTTCAGAAGAAATATATATATATATATATATATATATATATATATATATATATATATATATATATATATATACTATACTCAGCAAATGTGTCTTCATGCATGGCTCTGTTTGAGGCCCTTGCATAATAATAATAATTGAGTTGTTGGGTAATCACATTCACATGTGATACTCAAAGCAGAAGGAATATGTGGCTGGTTTCTATATGGACTTTTTTATTCTCTCATGAAAACTATTCACCAAATCTTTTTAGTTACACAAAAACGCTCAAACCATGTTCACTTGTCAGCCAGGTGCAGAAGTGAAAAATACTTGGTTGTTTTAGTACTTTCCCTTTGTCTACTAGGGACTATTCACTGGGCCAGGAATAAAAAGGTTTGTTTTTTTTACCCCCCCCCCGCATGAAATATTACTTAGACATGGTAAAAATGTGTTTAAGTTTATAAGTCAATTGGACTCCTAAGGTTTTATGCAATATGCCATATGGCAACACATTCACTATTTTAGCATGCTAGGAAAAAAATACATAAAATATAAAGAATAGTGACTTTACTGTGTTTGTATTTGTTTCCAAAATTCTGAATAAAAGACAAGCTTCAGTGCATGTCAAATGTCCATGAGGGGAAAAAGGAACGGTTATGTGACCTCGCAAATTGTACGTCCTTCAAAAATAAAACCACCCTTTTCACACCTAACTGTAAAAACATACTTTTATATCGCAGCTTTTTAGAAAGACAGAGTAATTGTTGCCAGATGGCAACACTATGCAATAGGTTAAAAAAAAGAGAACATATGCGTTTAAACAGCCAAAACCTGTTTGTGTGAAAGGGAAAAACATGAGTAACATTGCATGGAGACTTTTTTTTTTTTTTACCTGATGAAGGTTTTTCAGGAAGCACAGCTTGTATTTCAAAGTAGTTTCTCGCTCATTGTGTGAAGCCTTTTTCAGATTAATCTCTGAAGGTTTAAATCTGTCCAGTGTCTGACATCTAGATATGACGTATAACACAGGACCTGCACAAGACTATTTTTCCAATAAAACCTCACTCTGATATTATTACTCTAATAATGTGCAGCCCAGTCTCCAGTGTGATAGCAGAGATGTGCTGATAGTTGTTTTTTTTTCATGCTTGCGCGGTGGACGTCACATAATGGAAACCTACCAGGTCTTATGAGTAGTTTTGATGTGCAGTCTTGCAAGAACATTTATAGAAGATAACATTGGATTTGCATAGATAATCGTCAAATAAAGGAGGTGTCCTCCAGATCCTGTCCTTAGATGGCTGGATCGTACAACAAAACATTCTGTTTGAATGTAAGACTTAAGTTCTCAGTTGTGTTGAGCTGTAGTACAGAAGATAAAAAACGTACTTTACATTCCTGCTGCGTTTCAAACATTGATCTTGATCTTGACTGATCCTCAGTTTCCGTTCTATTATTGGCTTGAATGGTGTAAACACAAAGTCAGAACATGCCTCGGAGCCAACAAAATTATATATTCTGCACCTTAAATGAAAAATATGCTACTGTTGCCAAGGAAACTCGTATTATGGGGAACTGTGTCAGGTAACGCGATTTTTCTTAAAGGGGTTTTGTTTCATGAGCACAAAAAAAACTAATTCATGTCTAGTTGACCATCAATCATGTGCCCTTGAATTTTCAACTTCTTACAATACAAAAAAGAATCTATCAAAGCAGCCATTAGGAAGTATGTGTGCATGAGTTTAGTCTGTAGACAAACAGAATACCAGTTAATACGAGAAGTCTAAGCTCAATCTCTGTAATAGAACAAATCATTCCTGCATGTAAGACATGTGGAAATAGTTTGTTCTGAATGTTCTGTTTCTTCCATTCAAATGGTGGAGGAAGCAAATGTTATATTTCACCCTGAAAGGCCTTTGATTCATCAGCTCGCCGTGGCCTTATCTTTGCTGTTTGGTACTCAGACTAATAAGACATGGTCTGATTGACCTCAGTAGCCCGACAATGAAATCTCATCCATCATACACCAGAAAGAATGCATTTATTTATATATATATATATATATGTATTAAAAATCGGTAGGTTGAGTTGCATTTAAACCCCTGATGTATTTGACTATTCTACTTACACAAAAATACAAAGATAACAAATAAACCTTTAATATAATTTGACCCCTTCTCTTTCTGCTTCATATGCTTTTGCAGCAACAGGTATTGAATGTATCCAGGACAGTTACAGTCCCGCAGATTCAATTCCAAGCGGAAAGCCCCTCTGTGCAGCTGGTTCAGAGTGCACTCAAGCAGCCTGCAGCTGTCGCAAAGCCGCCATCGGATCAGCCCCGAATCCTCTACCAGTGCGGGGACTGTGATGAACTATTCAAGAGCCTGGACCTCTGGCAGCAGCACCGTAAAGAGGAGTCGTGTCAGCAGGCCGCCTCCGGGAGCAAGTCGAAATCTGATTCACAGGCAGAGCTGGAGAGCGTTTCAGCTCAGAGCTCAACTTTAAATCCAGAGGAGTGCTCCCTCCCAGAGAGCCACACGAGCCACGATCTTAACCCCGAACCAGCGCAGACGCCCGTAGAAGAGGGAGAGGGGCAGCAGGTTGCAGAGGCGTTCTCGGCTCAGAGTTCTGATCCCGCGATTTCTGAAGCGGTCGCTCCCATCTCTAATCCCGAGGATTCGTCTCCGAGGAGGAGAGGGGCCAGCAAAAAGCCCAAGCCCGAACCGGTGCTCCTGTGCGTCGACTGCGGCTCGTGCTTCGGCCTCGTGTCCGAGCTCGTCGCCCACCGCAAGACCCAGCACGGCTTCGAGGAAGCGCTGCACCGCTGCTCCGTGTGCGGGGAGAGCTTCCTGAACACCACGCTCTTCCTCTACCACCGCAAGCAGCACAGGCAGAAGGGCGAGGAGAAAGCGGTGGCAGTTCCTGAGGTGACAGAGGAGGTTTGCGTTCAGAGCAACGGGACTGATGAGCAGAGGCAGGACACCACTCCCCCCGCCACCGCCGATGTCACTTCCACTTTTGCGCAGCCCGAGCTGTACATGTGCACACGGTGCGGGGAGAGCTTCGGCGAGGAGGCCGGGCTCGTCACGCACCGCAGGGACAGGCACGGTCTGCACGAGCCGCTGCACGCCTGCTGCCACTGTGGCGACAGCTTCATGAACACCACCCAGTACCTGTACCACCTCCGGCAGCACCGCGTCACACCCACGGCGGAGGCGGAGGATGGAGCTGAGGCGGGAGATGAAACGACTGGCGCGAAACCGCAGGATGCCGCTCAGACCTCGAAGCGGCTGCTTTCCTCACCGGCCTCTGCTGGTGAAGCAGGTTCACCTTATCCTAAGAGGACCAGGCCCTCTTTCAGGGTTCTCAGCGGTGGTAATGCGCTCAAAGGTGAGTGAAAGCACGTTTCAAAAAATAAGGCATGTGCTGCAGGATGGTATGATTCTTAAGGATAAGACTTATCTTAAGATTGGGCCCTTAATTATGAAGCTCAGGTGATCAGTCCTGACAGCTATAATGTTTCACTGCTGCCTTTATGTGACAGAGGCTGATAAGCTTCAATTTAAAGAATAAGACCATTTTTTTCCAATTAGACCCTTAACTCTACATCACAACGTTATGTCCTACTCAACCAAGGTGTTATTTTCACATCTGCTGCTTTAGTGTTTTGTAGATATCATGAAACAGCTATGGACAAAGTGATGCAGATACAGCACCAATAACTTGTAGGTGTGTGTCGTCTTTAAAAACATTAGGGTTGTTCAGTTTTTAGTTTAATTTTTTTTTTTTTTTTCTGGCGGATATTCATCATGATTTTCTTCATATCAAGTTTCAGTGCAAAACAACATTCACAAGCATCATAGAAACTAATGAAATGACATCTAAAGTCAAAAATTGATTTCAAATGTTGTCCCATTTGTTAACAAGCACACTAACAACATGAGTAATTACAACCAAACTTAATGCTTAAAATATACATGTGTAAAATAATTCCCTAAGTCAAAACCTGGGTTAGGAATTTTTTTTATTTTAGCTGCTAGCTTTGCATTAAGATGGCTGCCATGACACCAGGTTCTCTCTCTTATCAAATGGAAGAAGGTGTTATCCAGGTGTTGTAGCAGCTAAGGTAACTAGACAATCAATGGAGCTGTCAGTAAACACTTACTACAATTAATAAAAATAAAACTAAAAACTGAACAACACACGTCAGAAACCTACAAGTTCTTAGTGCTACTGAACCATAATCAATAAATGATGAACAACCTATGTTCTGGTCTGCATCACTTTGTCCATAGGAAGCTGTTTCATGATATCTACAAAACACTAAATCTTCGGAACATAACAATAAAGACCCAATTGAGGGAAAAAACATCTTATCCTAATATTTTAATAAGGTATGTGTCGCAGGACGTTTCTGTTCTTAATGAGCTGTTTTGTTCAGGAAACAAGGTTTCCGGCACCAAGGAGGAATCGGAGGTTTCCGCCGCGGCAGACTCGGACACCACCAACCTCCCTCCACCTGCCAAGCTGTTGCAGGACTGGGCCCGCACCCCGCTGCCCCACGTGTGTCCCTACTGTGGCAAAACCTTCACGCGGCGCGTCTTCCTCCGCACCCACGTCTACAGCCACACCGGCGAGAAGCTCTTCACCTGCAAGGTGCCAATCAGATCTAAAAAAAACGTCTGAGGCGATAATTTGCTTTGATGTGAATGTCATCTACGCAGTGGAGCTGACATTAGAAGGATGATGTAATGCTTTGAAGTGTGTGTGAGACAGACGCAATTTGAACCTGCGTCCTCATTATATTTGACAGATTCATCACGTGTTTCAGCACAGTGGCTTTTTTTTCCTTTTATAGGACGTACTTAAAACTGTTGTCAATACAACTGTGGCACTGATCCATACTTTTGCTGTTGTTGTTGTGAAGGTGTGCACAAAGTCCTTCACCAACTCCCAGAGCCTGCTGCGCCACAGCATGAACCACACGAGCGCCAGGCCCTTCTGCTGCGATGTTTGTGGCAAGAACTTCTCGCAGGCGGCCACCCTGAAGAGACACCAGCGCATCCATTCATCAACCCTGCCTCGCCGCAAGCGCGGACGCAAACCGGTACGCTTTCCTTTATTACTGTGATTTCACGACGGGAAGGCACGCAGTCTCAGTTATGTGTGCCATTACTTGGTGAAACTGTGGTCTGCTTTTCATTGTGATCTGCTGGAAGTTGGAACGGCACCTGTTCATGAAACGAAAGCACCACGACAGAAATGTTCGATTTTCAATTCTTCTGCTCGCTGTTCCACTAATCAATTACAGGGAAAAACAGACAAACAGAAATGTAATGAATGTTGGTGTAAGTGGAGGATGAGGAGCAGGATCCATCACAGCTTCCAGGTTTCACCAGGACAGCATCAGACCCTCCAACATCGTAGATCCCTCAGTGGCTGCATATATACGCTATGTATACGCTTCTCTACAGGAACGTTTTAACCTGTTCTTAAATATAGGAAGGGTGTGATCGAGTCTTTCCTCCAATTCGGGCCACCTTGCCTTAAATTAGATGTGTCTTCTCGACCCATTGAGATCCATCGTTTCATTAATCTTAAATTCTCTGTGTAGCTGATTTCCTTCAGTTTAAACTGTGCTTTATCAGCGTGTCTCTTTACCATTTTCAGGTTGTTAAAACAACCATGTTCTGCATAACGCACATCCCAACAAACATAGGGCGCGCTGCACATTTTGAAGAAAATATGACTTTTATGTTCACCTCATAGTTGTGAAAATACGTTCTATTCTGTTCTGAATTGAAAGGTTCATTTTCCAGACTAAAAAAAAAAAGATGCATAAAATCGACTTTTTTCCACACAGTTCTGAAAGATTAAACTGCTGTTGTCAGTAGGTGTCCCACTTTTTAAAAGGTGGCTATTGAGCATTGAATGATGTGACTTACTTTAAAAGTAAAGCTTCAGAATTATTTGCTCGCTGTGAAATCGTCTTTTTCATTGTGTCTCTCTCCCTGAACGCAGGTGTGTACTCTGGACAACGAGGGAGCTGCTCAACTCTACACCTGTCCTCAGTGCCCCTCACGGTTCAACACGGAGGAGCAGCTTAACCACCACAAGTAATAACACCACAACAATACCACTTTAGCATTCAGTCTGCCCTCTTTTATTTTTAAAAGAGTGTAGGTGGAAACAACACATCTAAATAATTGATTAAACGCGCACCTGTAATGTTGAGGTGCTGGCAGCCAGAAAAACAGTCTGGGAAAAAAAGAAATTAAGAGCAACAGCAAGCCTGAGCTCCGTCGTACTTATATATTATCAAATATATATATATAGCCTGCAGGTCACAGTATAACTGAGATTTTAAAATCAGTGAAACCCATTTGACAAAAAAACACATCTATCAAAAAACCATTGAGTGGTGTTTCCATGTAGACCAGAGGTAGACTTTATTCAGTAAACTCCTGCTCCTCTTTTTCCGTGTAAATATGTTAGAACTACAGCTCCCGAACTGAAGCCGGATGGGATTTAGATAACCTTCCTCTCCCTCGCCAGGAGCCGTATTAGCCGAGCCGTGTCCGACTACTGAGCGAGACCTTTGAGCTGCGTTACGAACGCACCGGCGAGACGTCCGGGTGCCCTCGAGCTTCGGCTGCATATGATTGACAGACAGAGGCTGAGTAAATTAAGATGATGACGATAACGGTCCGCGATGAGGGCAGAGCGATGGATGGGGAGAGGATTTATTTTTTCTGTCGGTTTCGGGGGTTCTGCAGCTTATTGGACGTCAAAGGAAAAAACACACTCGTAAGGTTAAATTGTGTGGCTTCAACCTTAAGCTCTAAAAGGTGTTAAAATTGTGTAGAAATCCCATTTTTGTACCTTTTTACGATCCTCGGGTCGATGTGATCACTTCAGCTAACTCCAAAAGTCGGCGCTTCATAGCAGTGCAACAATTAATCACATTGATTAGTCCATCATCAAAAAAATTAATTATCTCTTAACTTTTCGATAATCAATTGTAGTAATTCATTTTAGCCACTACAGCATAATGATTTTAAGGTTTTTGTTTCTCACATTTGACAGTGAATTGAATAACTTAAGATGCATTTTGCAAACAGTATGTTTTCTTATATACTGCTGCTACTATAGAAAAACAATTACTGGGTTAATCGACAGTGGAATGAATGGATGGATGGACAGTTTGCAGCCCCATTTCATACTCATTGTTTTATTTTAAATCCAATATTCTGCAATAGGAAAACCTCAGTAGACAAAAACCCAAACAGGTTCACAAACTTACTGAACCATGGGCCTAAACTAGCAGAACCAATTCAGCTAATCCTAGAAAAATATGTCATTTGTGGTAGAAACCACACACAGATCAACATAAATTCATCCTGTTTATTGTACTATGTGTTATGGGACTGATGTTTGAGTTTAATGAATAGAATGAATAGAATGGAGACGTGTAGCAGTAGAAAATGATTGTTATTGCTCGATGATTGTCTTGTCATCGCCTGCCAAAACCAGTGGACCGTTGTTTCTGGTTTACTAGTTATTAAAAAAAGTGTATATCTACGGGTACTTGTCTAATACACTGTTTGTAGAGCGTCACTCCCACTCATTAAACAACATCTGGCTGGGAGGAGAGGTGACCCTGACTGAAATTCTAATTCTCCCAGTTATCTCAGGGTCCGCTGTCCCTGAAATATTGATTTTAATTTTTTTTCCAGAACTAGGAGCAGCCACAGCAAGGCATGCTGCAGTATATGGGCATCAACCCCTTAGAGATTTACTTAGGGATTTTGCGGTCACGTATCGGGCTGAGGCTAATAATTATTCTCATTATTGATTAATTGTCTCTCAAATGTCCTAGTGTCCAGGAGTCCAAAGTAACTTCTTCAGATCCTTTTGTGAGAAAAGCAGGCCATCTTCATATTTGATTCACATGTTATTAATGTGTTAAACTTTGCATCTTCCTTCCGTACCTGCTGTGTGCAGGCCTGATGCAGCGTTAGGTGAATACATCCCAGCATTTTTCTCCTCCCCTAAGGCTACATCCAGCGTAACGTTACGCAATGGACAAATATAGTCTTTCATGTCCTAACTGACTACTCCCAGTTTACTGCTGTTCTTTTATCTCTCCAGCCTTTATACACTCCGCTAATATCCCTTATTTAACCTGAAGCACAGCTGAGCACATGCTTGCTGTTAATCCTCATACGAGTGGCGTCTAACCCCCCTCCCCCCATACTCTATTCATTATGTTTTATTTATGTCTTTGAATTGGGGTATTAAGTCTTCATATTGGGAGTTAGGCATGATTATTCAATTTAGCTGTATGTATGAATACGAGTGTGTGTGTGTGTGTGTGTGTGTGTGTTTTTTATGTGTTCTGAACAGGCTGCTCCACACCAGCCACCCGTTCCCTTGCCCAGAATGTGGAGAGGCTTTTAAACGCAGGAAGGACCTCGACCTGCACTCGCTCACTCACCAAGGTCGGTTCAGGGGTCAGCCAATCACAGAGCGTTCACCCCAATAAGCAGGAACAACATACAGCAGCAATCGGCTCGAGTGTTGTTCTCTGATATTAAATCTCTCTCTGTTTTTTTTTTTTTTATTATTACTCCATGGTTTATATCACATGTTGCTGTTAATGTCATGTATCTGACATCATATCTCTACGTGATCATTTCTCACCTCACACTCATCTGTGTTCCTGTGGAAAAAGTGCAAATGAAATGTATCGCGAAACCAGATCTATTCCACTGTGTCTCAACGTAAAGGAAACCAATTAGATATGATGTTCTTATCAGTAAAAGGAGCATTGAGTTAGCGTTGATGGATGCGTGGCTGGGTGGCCTTTCTTGTTGTGTATCAGTTGTTTCTCTGATGCATCAGGTCAATGACTTCCCATTGATTAGTGACTCATGTGCAAAGGAGGAGGAGGGTGGAGGCAAATGAATTGGGTCAACATGTTGACACTTCATCTTAATCAGGGGGGTGTTGGCACGGCAACCTTATTAGTAAAGCATGAGGAATCAGCGTACAGCGGGGGTCAGAGGTACGGCGGAGGGGGGGGGGGGGGGGGGGGGCTCTGAGAGAGATGATTGAAGAGATTGATCCATTGATCATCCCAGGGCCATAGGCTGAGATTGTCCTTATTAAAGGTCTAATTAGAGGGTCCCAGTGGCGGGCGGGGTGGGTCGCCCCCACCGGGACGCGCCGTGCAGATGGTTAGCAGATTGCCAGATGTTGGCATGGCGACCTGTGGTCATGCTGATGAACCGTCGCTGTCAGCAGTTTCCCAGCCAGATTTTCAAGAGCAACAACCAGCGGGGACGTGGGTCGCACAAACGACGACTCACGCTGAAACGATTAGGTGATTAATTGATTGGCTGAGTGATGGAAATTGACAATGATTTTTGCGAATTATGACTTAAAAACATAATTTTCCACGTCTGAGACGATAATTGGCAGATCAGTGGATTGCCTGGACCTTGTGTAAATGCCCTGTGTTCCTGACCAGTCACATTCTCCCACGTTTGTTGACACTGGGAGAAGTCGCTGCAGGTGAAGGTTCAGGCGCCGCTGTCCATCACCAGTTACTTACTGTATGTGTCACCTGTCGCTGCTGGGTTGTTGGAGTCAGGTACCAACCAGCTCAGATCAGCCCGTAGGCCGTTAATAATGTGGACGTGTGTTTTTCGATCCTGAAGCTTCTGTGAAACAGGCTGTACACGTTTTATTTTTTTCTGCTCTGAATTTGTTGATTTTTAACAAGCGGTCTCTGTGGGGTTTGACTCGCGTCTGGATCCAGCTTTAAGTGGCCATGGAGCTGCTGCTTTTTTTTTTTTTTAAGCTTAATGCATTAGTTTCATTTTTCAGTCCTGGAGTTTCCTCCTTCGGCTCAGCCGTCAGATAAGGGCAGGACAGCCCCCCCCCGTCTTAAAACCCGATGCTGTTCCCTTTTGCAGACAAGCAGCCGGTGATGTGCCACCACTGTTCCGCTCAGTTCGTGAACCAGTCCGTGCTGGACATCCACCTGCAGCGCTGCCCCACCACCGAAGAGGAGAAGAACGCCGGCCGTGGGCGGGGCCAGGGCCGGGGGCGGTGCACCGGACAGGTCATTATGCTCTTTTTTTTTTTTTCTACTTTCCCTACATCAAGATATTCAGTGAGTGACTGCTGAGTCTTACATTTTTTATTAAGGACGAATGAAGTACTCTGATCAGGCATTGAACTTTTATGAAATACTCCTGCAATTCATCTCCATCTTTTAAAGAATTTGGCCTTTTTATTATATAATAAATTATTGCTGAAAAGAGACTGGCAGAGATCTGGAGGTCAGCGTGAAGAAGGGTGGCCCATAACAGAGGTGGCCACACTGTGGATATGTCGATGTAAGACATTGAAAAACACGAACCTTTTCTCTTTTCATTAATTGCTTCCCTTTTTTCCCTGTTTTCCCATCTCCTTCTTCTTCCATCTTTCTTTCCGCCCACCTTCCTTCCTTTCTCGATCCCTCCCTCAGGTGGAATGTGACCTTTGCGGCCACCGCTGCATGACCCAGGAGGGCCTGGACCTCCACCGGTTATCCCACACGGGCCAGACGCCTCTGAAATGCCCGGTGAGGCCTTGCCGCCGCCGATTTACCTCCAACAGTGCCCTGGAGGAGCACGTCCTGGCCCACTTCCAGGGCACGCTCAGCAAGTCCAAAAACCGGCCCCGCTTCCGCTGTCAAATTTGCCAAAAGGAATTCGCCTACAATTCTACCTTCATCGTTCACATGAGGACACACACCGATGAGAGGCCCTTTGAGGTGAGATGGTGTGTGTGTGTTTGTGCATGCATGCGTGTAAGTGTGTGTGTATGCTTGCATGAACAGGGAATTTTCTTTCAGCCTCCTGAACCATATTGTGTCCTTTTTTTTTTTTATACAAGGCTTTCAAACCTTTTAACACCTGTATTTCTAATCTGAAACACAGCGCCTCGTCAACCCCCCCCCGTTCACACCCGTTTATGGCTGTGGTCATCTCTCTGGTTCCGGACCGTGGCCATTTGTGCAGTGCGTGTCCTGCGGGTGTTTCCTCCCTCCCTGTGTACCTGTGATTAATGGCAGGGCTGAGTTAGGGCCTGTCAGCTCCCTCCGTGCCTGTTACTATTCTGGGACTCTCCCCCCTCCCCTCTAACCCCCCCTCTGCTGCTCTGGTGACGAGGCAGGACATCAACTATAGACCCACCCAAGCCCATCACTGCACGTTGGACTGTAGAAATTGATTTAATGTTTGTGGCTTTGCTTTGAGCCCTATCTATCAGGCACGCTAAAGATTAAGGTTCAAGAAGCATCGGTCCTTCAACACAGAGGCACTAATGGGGATGAATTTTAATCAAATATACCACGTGCGATGCTAAAGGCACATCTGTATTTGCTGAGCATTTTTAAACCAAACTGAACAGGTGAGCTACTCTTAATAGTATATCTCACAGAGAGATTGAAAACCACAAAACTGACAACGAGGATTATAGTCTCAGCCTTTTGTCCCCAGTGAGATTTAAAGCACAACATAACCATCCTTTTGTTGTGCTTCAGGTTTAATCAAGCATCTCCTTTTTGTTCATTGTCTGGACCTAGCGGTGGAATTTATTTGTTTTATTTAGAAATAGTTTTAGACTTGACTTTCAACATCTTTTTCTGTGTAATTGTAAGTCTGCCTTACACACTTGTGTGCTTTTTTTTTTTTTTTATTGCTTCGTATCTGTCTTCCTCCAAACCCTGTTCTCTCTGTGCCACAGCCAGAAAATGCTGCGTCTGCAGAAAAAACACACAGTGATCTCAGGAAATATTAATTGCAGTTGAGTTGCGCTGGCACGGTTGTATCTCCTCCTCTCATCTGGTGTTTTGTCCACTTCTTCGTCCCTCCACCAGTGCAACACGTGCGGCAAACGTTTCCGCCAGCTGCCCCACCTGCAGGACCACGAGCGCATCCACAGCGGCCTGCGGCCTTTCTGCTGCTGGATCTGCGGCAAGAGCTTCAGCGTGGCGGCCCGCCTCACGGAGCACGCCCGCACCCACAGCGGCGAGAAGCCCTACCCGTGCCCGCACTGCCGCGCCGCCTTCCGCTCCCGCTCCAACCTGGACAAGCACATCCGGCTGCACGGCGACCTGCCGGCGGAGAACGCCGAGGAGTCGGAGGCCGACCACGTCCAGAAGGTGCTGGACGGCGCCAAGGTGCTGTCGTCCCTGGCCTCCACGGGGGAGGTGGAGGCCGGCACCGTGCAGACCATCTACGTCCTTCAGGGCGCCGAGGGGGGCGCCGACACCGTCATGATCCCGTCCGACCAGCTCGGCGACATGGGCGGGGCCTCGCAGGTGGTCATCCTGCCCTCCTCCGTCCTGGGGGCGCAGACCATCACCGTCCCGACCATCACCATGGACGGCAACGAAATCACCATGGTGGAGGCGAGCCAGTCGCCGCAGCATTCCATCGAGTTCATCGTGGAGGAGACGGTGTGAAGGCGGAGCGTTTGACCCATTTAGTTGAGAATAGACTGATGCTGGAGTGAAGTTTGATCATTTAATGATGTGCAGTTATTTGCTTATATGTACTGTATGTAGTTTGATAGGTTTCCAAGCCAGTTTAAACACAGATTCCAGATTTCACTCAGGATAAACAGATTAGATTAAACTGGGTTGGAAACACAGTGTATAATTTGGCCCGTGATTGTACAGAGACATGTGCTTACAGCCCCTATGACTGGTCCATGATGTGTCTTCTGCTTTCTTTATAATAAAACACTTCAGCTATCACATTTGTGGGCGTCCATCATTATTTTTTAAAGGTGGACAACAGGAGGGCGATGCCCCGTCCCGTCTGATAGAACTGGCTTTATAGGTGTGTGTGTGTGTGTGTGTGTGTGTGTGTGTGTGTGTGTGTGTGTGTGTGTGTGTGTGTGTGTGTGTGTGTGTGTGTGTGTGTGTGTGTGTGTGTGTGTGTGTGTGTGTGTGTGTGTGTGTCAACACAAATTTTCCGGTAATTTGTTGAACATGATATTATTGATTGTTTTTTTGCCGTTATTAAATACAATAAAAGATTTGTCAAGATTTATGATGATTTAGCCGAAGTGGCAAGTGGTGTAATGAAATTATCCAGCACTTGCTGTATAGTTATCAAAAATAATGATCCTATTTGTGTCTCAATGGGAAGAGGCATAATATAATATAAGTTTTTGCTGCGCTGCAGTAGCCAATTATAGTCTTCTAAAGCACAGTTTATGGCTGTCTCCCGCCCAGTGATTGCTGACAGGGGGGTTTGAACCACAGACATGCAGAAGCACTCAGTCTTAGTTTGTTTTCATGTCATGGAGGGAGAAATGCTGATGATTGTGTGGGGTACTGCTGAAGTGGGGGGGGGCAGGAGAAGAGCCATTTCTGCAGAGTGAGAAGCATATCAGGAAATAGCGGGCTCCTGAGGAGTGAAAAGATGCCGGTGCCAAGAATTCAGCTGCACTTCATTGGTTTTCTGGGAGTCAACAGGCAACCAGTCGATAAATACGTGGGTTTTTTTTCGGGTTTTTTTTTTCCTCCCTCCTTCCTATCAAATATTGAGAGTTAATATTCTGGCAGAGTGCCGTTTATCATACCTGCTGGCTAACACTGGAGCTGAAAACACACCAAAGATACTGGAGGAATCTGTAGATGTTGGAGATGCAATTATAAGACTTGAATGCTCCAAGGAAGAAGTCTGACTGTACGATGGTCTGCTTCTGCACAAA
>JAYKQN010000068.1:105000-127500 GCA_036785175.1 Eupleurogrammus muticus | reverse complement strand
TGTCACACACACACACACACACACACACACACACACACACACTCCGTGGGACTGGAGGGTGTGTGTCAGAGTGTGTGATGGAATGATAGAGACAGCACGTCACTCCTCTGGTCTCCCTGAAAGCTGCAGCTGGGGGGTCACAGCTGGGGGTAACGCTGTATACCCCCCCCCCCCCCCCCCCATGCATCAACATTTCTACACCACACGATGCTGATGCAGCATAGAACTCTCACATTCATTCTAACCTTAACCCATAAGATTCCAGACCTTTCATCCTATTCATCCTTAAAGGAAAAATCATGTGGGTAATACAATAGTAATAAAGTTTTTTTTCAAAATAAAAGATCTGTATTTGGATGTTTTTGTAACATCGTGCGTCAGTGGTAAACATTTTCTATATTAGGATGATTTGGGACGAAGAGTCTGACCAAAGTTCTGGTTACACCTTGTGTTCACCAATGTTCAACACTAGTATTCACCTTAAAATGAATTATTTATGTTGAGGAGACTTTGGCTTTTTGTTCTTATAATGGCAACGTGACCAC
Organism: Eupleurogrammus muticus; assembly: GCA_036785175.1. NCBI lineage: Eukaryota > Metazoa > Chordata > Actinopteri > Scombriformes > Trichiuridae > Eupleurogrammus > Eupleurogrammus muticus. The sequence goes on along the minus strand of JAYKQN010000068.1, from coordinate 126,955 downwards.
ACACACACACACACACACAAAGAAGCCTTAAAAGAGAATTTTAAATTTGCAGGACAGCCACACACACACACACACACACACACACACACACACACACACACACACACACACACACACACACACACACACACACACACAGCCTAGGGGAACCTGTGACGTGACCTGGCTGCAGTTTAATAGGCTCAAGCTTGAGTGAGTAATAGTAATAGGTGCTGCAGCTCCGTCCGCCCACTGGACAAAGACATCTTGAGATGCACATTACTTTATGAGATGCAAAGTGAATAGGTGAAAACATGATGAAGCATGGGTGGGGGTGGAGTAGGGGGGTGGGGGAGTTTGAGACCAGAGTGGAGGAGACAGCTCAGCATTGTCACATACTATATTTGCCTCCCGTTTTGATTAGGGAGCAGCTTAGTGGCTGCACCAGTTGTGATGCATCCAAAGGCTCAGATCACAGACACAAATAAGCCCTAACTTTAAATGATGCCACCACGTGTTAACATTAGAGTGAACGTATGTAAATGTGCTGGATGGAAAAAAGCAGGTTTTGTTGTCACTTTCATCAATTTAAATGTCTCTCCCGACCCTAACAACTCCTTTAAAAATATGTTTCAGCATAAATTACAAATATTACTGTAAGCCACCGCCGTGTTGTCACTAACAATTAACGAGCCACCTCATGCACAGAGTGACAAAATCAATGATTCAACGCACCGTGGTGAGTTTAACGGCCTGCAGGACATGAAATAGTGAGCGGAGCACCGGGGCTGAAGGTTAGGGAAAAGTTCTCCGTGGAAACGGGAGAGGAACAATGGCGTCATGGGGCCATGTCAGGGGGGGGGGGTGTTTGTGACATCATATAATTCAGGGGCTGCTATCTGAGTGAACATTATAAATAGTGGAGGAGATGTCGCCTCCGTTTAAGCCGGCGTTCCGGCGGGGAACGCAAGGGATGAACGTGGGATTTTGTGCATACATGTTTGATCTCACCTCATGCTCTGATAGGATTTCTACTCCCGTGTGTGTGTGTGTGTGTGTGTGTGTGTGTGTGTGTGTGTGTGTGTGTTTATGTCTACTTCCCCCGCTTGTGTTTGTGCATATCAGTGACATGTCAATGTGAACTGTCTGTTTGCGTATGATTCTGCTGTGTGTGTGTGTGTGTGTGTGTGTGTGTGTGTGTGTCACAGGATATGAGGCCAGTTCACGGTGGTGTGATGGTGTTTGTCACCCTGAGCATGTCGCCATGTCTAACTCTGTCGGGGTAGTTCACTCACCCCCTACGATCACTCTCCTTCTGTTTTTGCCTTTTCTTTTATTTCAAATTCTTATCGCAGAGACTGACAGAGAGAAGTAGAGAAGATGGGGAGGTGGTGGTGGTGGTGGTGGGGGTGATGTTCATCTTTGAGAAAAATACCTTGGAGGGAGAGACAGAGAGAAAGAGAGAGAGAGAGAGAGAGAGAGAGAGAGAGAGAGAGAGAGAGAGAGAGAGAAGTGGGTGTTGGGAAGGAGGAGGCAGGGAGGGGAGAGAGTGGGAGGATGCAGAGAGAGAGATGATTAGATTGGAGAAAGCAGAGGAGCTACGGGTGTGAGGAGAGGCAGAGAGGACCGAGGCAGAGGGGGGGACTGGGTGAATGCAGCTTCTCCATCACGTGTCCCTGGATCACCACAGAGTCCACGGCTGGCGGACGGATCGGAGCCGAATCAACAAATGGACACGGAAAAACTGGATTTACGCCGCCTATGAGGAGAGGAGGGAAAAAAAGCAAAAACAAGGCTTTCATATCCTTTATCTCTGCATCAGATACCGCTGAGCGACCCACGGGGAGGGAGAAGGAGAACAGCGGACAACTCATTCCTCTCTAAGCTGAAGCTGAAGGAGCTGAACAGAGTGAATATCTGCTCAGTAAGTGTTTGCAGGGGCTGCAAATGCCAGTGTACGAGTGTGTGTGTGTGTGTGTGTGTGTGTGGATTATCGCCTCTGGCTTGTGTACTGCCTCTGATGCTTTTTTCATGAAGAAAGAGAAAAGGGAGAAAATAAGAGAGGAAGAGAGAGGGGAATGCAAATGCAATTATGCTGCAACGTCTCTTCTATTGTGCGATGCTGTTTGCATCACTGCACAGCTTTTCAGAAAAAAATAACTACCCCAGACTTGACTCGTGTGTGTGTGTGTGTGTGTGTGTGTGTGTGTGTGTGTGTGTGTGTGTGTGTGTGTGCCGTTTCTTTCCACAGTGCCGGTGTATGTGTGTGTGTGTGTGAGTGAGTGAGTGTGTGTTAGCTGATAATAGCAGCCCCATTGGTATTCAGTGGAGGAGCTCCAGGATCTCGCTGCGCCTTTTCCCCAGGATGGGCTCACAGAGCAGGGATTGTGCTCGGTGGAGAGCCCGCTGAAATGGGTGAGTGTCCGTCCTCCCCCCCCCACCCCACAAACCCCCTTTTTTCTCCGTATATCTTCCTCCTCTTCATCATCCTGCAGTTCTGCTCTGAGCATTTTTTACCCTGATGGGTTTTCCCTCGGTTTCCTCAGTCCGTCCAACCCACTTCTCTACCACTCCCCCCACCTGTTTCCCTCCATCCCCCCCTCCCTCCTTCTGTCTTCTTCTCTTTTTTATCCAGCACCCCCCCCCCCCCCCCTCCAGTATGTAGACATAAACAGACCTGTCCGATTTGATGGATTTGGATGAAATCTGAATGGCTCACTTCCATTTCTTGCCCCCCCCCCCGCCCCCCCAACCAAACCCCCCAGAACCCCAAAACCCCCCGCCCCCCTTTCCCTCTCCTCCACGGCTGTGTCACCCCTCCCCCCCCTCCATCTTTTCTCGGTCTCTTCAAGGTTTTCTCTCCACATTCTGTTTGAATTCAGGCACCAAAGACATTTGAGCGTCTCTCCTGCCATAGGTACTGTGTGTGTGTGTGTGTGTGTGTGTGTGTGTGTGTGTGTGTGTGTGTGTGTGTGTGTGTGTGTGTGTGCGCGCGCTATTTCTGTGTCCCTGTCCATCATTTCTATAGTGTTGCATCCGTGACAATGCAGAGAGGGCAGAGGTCTGCTGTTCACCCCCAGTGTGTGGAATTGGTGGAACATAAGGTTATGAATTAGATCAATGTGTTCAATGGCTTCAGGCGTGACAGCTGTGATGCACGTGCACACGCGTGCACAAGAATGCACACACACACACACACTCACACACACCTATGTCTTTTTGCACTCCTTACTCACATACCGTTTGCATCTTTTCACACCTGCGCCATAATAACATTCTGATGGCAAAAAAGCTGCACACACACACACACACACACACACACACACACACACACACACACACACACACACACACACACACACACACGGCCTGATACTAAATGGTCCTATGAGGCTATGAGTGTGACAGGAGGGTCCCATCTATCCACACAGTGGTATTGATTGCACTGAAACACTGAATGGCCCTAATGTTTCATCCTGAATGGATCATCAGCCTCACTGGACTCTGGGAAAAGGGAAGGAGTCACTTCACCCTTTTAATGATTTTGTTCTGTTCTGTTAGAAGAGATGATTTCTGGATTCTACTTTCACAGAAACGATGGTTTCTGACTTGAGACTGTTCCCATCCATCCATCTGTGACTTGTCTGATTAGACATGTATGTATTCAACAGGTGCAAACTGTTGCATAGTAACAGAGAGGATCTACCTATGGGATGCTCAGGTTTGACATCCTGCTTCTATTTTTACACAAAACGTGATAAAAGGCCGTATGGTTTATTATGAAATGGAATGGCATATATATATATATATATATATATATATATATATATATATATATATATATATATATATATATATATATATATATATTCTCAGTGACTCACTTTTGGATTATTTTACTTGCATTTACCTCTTATTTACCTTTATTTAACTACCTAAACCCTTATTTAAATTACAAATCTCTTTTTCAAGAAGGACCTAACCAAGAAAAGCAGCATTTTTTTAAATGACTTAAAATGTGAGGAGAAACAGTTTTATATTTCACCATCTTCACCAGACCAATTCCTTTCATACCTGAAACCCAAAGTCTGTACAAATCTTTTTTACATTCAGTAAAAAAAAACAAAATTGTGTGAATGCAACAGTAATTTTTACCAAAACTTTTGTTTTGGTACAGTTTTATTCCCAGGATCTTTTAACTGTGAAATATTTGTAATTCCAAGTTTAGTAAAAAAAAAATCAATCAAATTCTATCACAAGGTGTTTTGTTTCGTTCATTTATTGATTTATTGACACACAAACACCAGCGTAGAACATCCACGCCTCCTCCACTAGTTTATTTCTTCCGTATTAGCACAGAGAACAACACTAGCCTCACAAAGACGCTGTGGTTGTAGGAGTGAAGCAGGCTGCGGTACAGACCCCCCCCAGCTCTGAACAGATCATCACAGAACGTTAGGTTGACTTTATCAAACAGGGGTCGGTTCCACCTGGACCTCAGTCCTCCGTCTGCCCACGTCCTCCAGGCGGATCATGTCCAGGAAGACGACATGATGGACGATAACTTGGGTTCTGGGGGAATGATTGCGGTAGGGGTGTGGATATAAATTGGATAGAGAAGGTGGGGGGGGGGACGCAAGGCGTCCGAGGAGGAAATCATAGAGCGGAGTGGAGGGGAGGAATAAACAAGCAGCAAAGTCGTGGAAGAGTGACAAGGACGGAACCGACAGGAGGACGACAGACGGCGGAGTGTGAGGAGCAGAGTGACGTACGCGATGAGGCGGAGTGACACAAATGTCACCGCGCTGACCTTTCATGCACCCTCACCCCCCCTCTCCTCTTCTACTTCTCCTCCCTCTCTCCTCCAGGTCGGACTCCTCGCCCGGCGGGACGCCAACATGGACGCCAGCCTCCACCTCCTCCAGCCGCCGGCGTGAAGCGTCAGCGCTGAGGCCGGGACAGGAAGTGGTCTACAGGAAGTAGAACGGCCAACCTGTTGAAGCCTTGACCTCAGCGGGAACGAGGCCGCGGCGATGCCGGAGACGCGGCGTGGAGCCTGTGGACGTGTTCGGATTTACCGACCGGATATTCTATCGAGATTACGACACTTTTCTCCGAGCGGGGGCCTTATGGTCAATAGCCAGTAATTGAACCCCCCCCCCCTTTCAAGAGGCTCCTGGTTCTGATTTCATCATCAGGGGGGGGCTTGTTTTCATAAGGAACAATATTAAAGAAGAAGAAGAGAACACTGTTCAGCCCACATTTTTACCCCCCCTCGCCTTCCTTCTTTTTCCACCATCTTCTCACACATTGCGGAGAAATACATTATGAAGCAGCTCCATTCTTCACCCCCCCCCAGTGACGGAGCCAGAGGAGGGACAGACTGTCCAGAATAGATAACGAGCGAGGAGAGAAAAACCCGGATTCACTAGAGTGTCTTTTCTAATTCGCCTCTGATTTTTTTTTCTGGGAGGCTCGTTAGCGCCATGGCCAGGGGAGGGGTCAGGATTTACACCAGGGGGGGCACTTGAGCAGCAGAGAAGGGTTATGTCTCCCCTGCATCCGCCTGGTCTGTATCATCATGGTGTTTGTCAGGAAGACAGGCTGGTAAACAGGAGGCTATACTGACAGACAGACAGACAGACAGGCAGACAGACAGACAGACAGACAGACAGACAGACAGACAGACAGACAGACAGACAGGCAGACAGACAGACACAGACAGACAGACAGACAGGAAGTCAGACAGGAAGTCAGACAGACAGACAGACAGACAGACAGGAAGTCAGACAGACAGACAGACAGACAGACAGGAAGTCAGACAGACAGACAGGAAGTCAGACAGACAGACAGACAGACAGACAGAGACAGACAGACAGGAAGTCAGACAGACAGGAAGTCAGACAGGCAGGCAGACAGGAAGTCAGACAGACAGACAGGAAGTTAGACAGACAGACAGACAGACAGACAGACAGACAGACAGGAAGTCAGACAGACAGACAGACAGACAGACAGGAAGTCAGACAGACAGGAAGTCAGACAGACAGACAGACAGACACAGACACAGACAGACAGACAGACAGGAAGTCAGACAGACAGGAAGTCAGACAGACAGACAGCAGACGGCGTGCGATTCATTGTGATTCTACGCAGCGTGTGGAGGAAAGACAGGGAGCAGGGAAAGAGGCATAGACAGTGGAGGGGAAAAGAGGAGAGGAGTATCCTGGGAATTTGTGGCTTTTCTAGAAAATCCCACTTTGTCGAGAAGAAGCAGGAGGGAGGCGTTGCTGCTAGAAAGGACGTACACAGGTGGAGTGAGGGATCGGAGAGAGCAGGTGTCTGAGATCCTCCCTTCATCTGCTTGTCATTTACTCCTTTATGTTCTCCTGTCGCCCAGCGTGTGATTGGCTTTTTTTCCCTCCTGGTGCGTTCCCGCGCTCCAAGGCCGCAATCCTAAAGAAAAAACAAGAGGTGGGCAGACGGAAAAAAGACAGCATAATAGAAAAGGTGGAGCCCCGTGTTTTTGATTGAGTAATCCTCACCCCTTCCTGGCCTTATTTGTCAAGACAGGCTCTGGTTATTTATTTTCTTGATGTAGGAGCTAGAGGGATACAAATTCAGCTTCCAAATCAATCCCTGATTCTCTCTGTACACAGGACTGAACCTCTCCTCATCAATTGTTGACATTTTCATCGCCTTGTTTTTTAAAAAGGGATTATATAAAAAAACTGGAAACCTCTAGATTCTCTACATGTCCACAATTAAACAGTGTGAACCCCGCTGACCCCCCCCATCACCGGCTGAAGTGCTCCAACCCTGATCCCTGATCCTGATGCCTGCGTTGACTCACCACCACAGAGATAACATGGCACAGAGCTTCTGATACGTCTGATTCATTCTGTAAGTAGGACTCTCTCTTTTTTCCCCCATGTGTGTTAGTGTCTATTCACATGTGTGTGTGTGTGTGTGTGTGTGTGTGTGTGTGTGTGTTCGCCGTACGCCGCGTGTCATTAGCGTGTGTCTGGCTCATGTATGCAGAAATACAGACATGTTCTGTCTTTCTTTCTGCTGTGTTGCTTTTATGGTGTCTTCACAGCAGATTTGCTTTCCTGTGCTTCCTCTGCTCCAGGCAATTTGAGCGTGTGTGCGTGCATGTGTGTGTGTGTGTGTGCATGCGTGCGTGCATGTGTGTGTGTGTGTGTGTGTGTGCATGCGTGCGTGCATGTGTGTGTGTGTGCGTGTGTCTGCCAAAGAAGGAGATCTTGATCTTACAGCCAAGCTTACAACAGCATCAGAGTGGTGTCAGAAAGAGGCAGGGGAGGGGCCTTTCTGTGTGTGTGTGTGTGTGTGTGTGTGTGTGTGTGTGTGTGTGTGTGTGTGTGTGTGTGTGTGTGTAGAGGGTGTATGCCTAGATATTGGTCCTGAGGTTAATTTGAACTAATTAGTGGTGAGTGTTTTTGCTTCTCCGAGCAGTTTTTTGGTTCTGTGTCAGTGTGCTCGCTTTCATTAGGGCGAGATGGAGAGGGGATGGGAGGCTGGAAACTGAAGAGGGTGAACCAGCTAATGAGAATTACTCTGATGCCCCGACCAGTTCTTTGTTGCCCCGTCTCACGTCTAATGCCCCCCCCCCCCCGGCTGCATATCATTTCCAAGCGTCTTTCATCTCCACCGCGCGTTGCTTTGGACGGAACCTGGGCCTCCAATGTCCTGCATATTACTGAGCCCATCTATCTAACGCAGACACATCCACGTCTTTATTCACTCCCACAGTCCCTGCACCGGGGAGACGCTCAATCAAGATAGTCCCTTCAAACAGACCAATGAACTGTGAATAACGCCATTACACAAACTCCCAGCTCAGAGCGTTACAGACACGGAAAGATTGGGAGGGTGGAAATAAAAAAAAGGAAGGATAAAAAGCGTGTGTGCACGAGAAAGAGAACAGAAACTATTCTGGTGGAGGGGCCACGGAGCAGGAAAAGACCTCTGTTCCACGGCAGCACTCTGATGGGCTTAGCAAGGCCCCGCTTTGTTCGCGCTGTTGGTCAGCCCCTCAGAATTAAGATTACTAAATAATACGATTAACCACGGGCTGCACGCCGATAACACGCCGCCGCCCGTCCCCCTGTCAGAGAGGAGGCGTGCGACGGCATCACAACATGGCCTCACTGTTAGAAGAGTCGGGACGGTGTGAGGCGGATCACGTCGTATCGTTCCTCCAACGTTTCCCACATGTGTGAGCATAAAACGGCTCTTACGTCGAGGCGCGTGCCCCCTTCATCTCGGTGCTTCACGCCGCTGCTGTTGTCCGTGCCTGACAGCCCTGACACGCGTCCCCGCCGAGTTGACCTTGCACTTTAAAGTGTAATGAAAGCTGAATTCCCGGGCTGTGTTGCACATCGATACGTGTTCGTCTGGTAGCTGATAAATGGTCGTTCACCCCTCGGGAGGTGGGGGGGGGGGCGGGGGGGGACACAAGCAGGCAGCAGAAACTGCTGTCCAGTCCTGCTCAGCGGAGGCAGAGCACAATCATCTAAACCCACTGCTCCCAGGATGGTGAGCTAGTATCAGGGTAGGGCTCAACCTATGAGATATGAAGTGCATCCTTTCCCCTCTCCCTACAGGAGCAACCGTTTGTGCTAAAGATCAGCTTGGAGTGGGGGACAGAAAATACAGTGATGGTGGAGTACAGGAAAAAACCCAATAATGACACACGGGGCCCCTAAAACAGCCTGATGCTGACGCTCATGTCGCTGTCTGCTCCCGTGCAGCGCGTTCGTCGTCCATCGAGGGCCTCGTGTAGGCCACATGTCGCGTAGTGGATTTGCTTTGGCGACATCGGGTGAACTTTGACCCCCCCAGCCTCTCTCCAGCTGAGCCCGCCACTCACAGAATAACTGCTCCAGTCAAAAAGCATCTGTGCTGAAATCAGTGCACTCCTCACACGCTGGAACGAGCCATGGTGGATTATCAGTCTCACTACGGCAGGAATGCACCACCTTCATCATTTTTCATCATTGAGCTGCTGTTTGCACCAAATCAGCTCCTCTCAGAACATGAAAGTGTAAATGAATTCGCCCTTGGGTTAAGATCGTGTTTTTTCACCAGATCCTGATTGTTCTGAACCTCGTTCCTGGACGACTCTCCGCTTATTTCGCTGTTTATGCAACAACACATTGTACATGCCACCAGTCGTTTTATAGTTCTATGGTGGCGGCAGCTGTTCTTTCCTCAAAAGTGGTCTGCAGCTGTTTTTTTTTCTTTAACTGTGATATAATGTGGCTGAAAATGCTCAGTTTCCTCCAAGAGAAAAAACTGATAGTTGTTAGCCCATCATCAACAGCGAATCCATTATTTTCATATCATCTGGGCTCCTGCTGCAGCCCGTGCTACCCTGAAGTGTCTATTAGCCCCCCTTCCCCTCCTCTTTTCACCCCCCCCCTCTCTTGACCACCAGAGCCAGGCACTGCAGCCGCCGCACTAAAACCTTTCGCTTCTCATTGTCTAATGGAGCGCGAAAAATAGCCCTGTTTGCTTAGCAGTTTGTCGCTTCCTGCTCGCTTCAGGCTAGCCGGCCTTGAGGGGGGGGGGTCGAGTGTGTGTGTGTGTGTGTGTGTGTGTGTGTGTGTGTGCGTGTGCGAGGAGGGTGACGAGAAACGGACATTAGGACACACACATGCCCTTTTCCATAATGCGCTCCCGGCTGGGCCATAAAGTGAACGCTAATAGCTTCTCCGTTAATGGAGTCATTAAGATCAGACTGAGACGAGATAAGAAGCGGCCTGAGTATGATGTCTGTGTACAGTAGGCGGCCGCTACTGTAAATGCTTTGTGTATTTTTTTTGGTTTTTAGTGTTTCAGTACACCCTGGGGCAACACTATATGTGTGTGTGTGTCTGTGTGTGTGTGTGTGTGTGTGTGTTGGGGGGGGTCGCTCCTTGGCATTAGAAGAAAAGGTCAGTATTCTATCAGTGTAATTGAACCACGGTCTGAGGCCCAGGTGATCAGTCCTGACCCCGAGAGTCGCAGCTATAATGTTTCACTGCTGCCTTTATGTGACAGAGGTGATCAGCTTCACTTTAAAGGATAAGACCATTTTTTTTGTTTTTTTTTCTGATTGGGCCTTTATTTCTACATCACAACATCATGTTCTACTCACCCAACGTGTTAATTTCATATTTGTTGATCTGCTGAAGATTTAGTGTTTTGTAGACATCATGAAACAGCTTCCTATGGACAAAGTGATGCAGACCAGAACATAGGTTGTTCATCATTTACTGATTATGGTTCAGTAGCACTAAGAACTTGTAGGTGTGTGTCGTGTTTTTAGTTTTAATAATTTCAGTAACTCCTAACTAAAAAGACCTTAACATGTAGCTGAAAACCAGCTGATCTGCAGCAGCTGTCATACCTGTCACACTAACAAATACGTCATAAAACACAGAGCAGCAGCCAGGAGCATGGAGGAAGGCAGCACCACAGCTATGAGCATTAACACCATGTGATGGAGAAGTCAGTACTGACCCAGACTGAACCTTAAGGACTACAGTCCTGCTGTTATTTACCTATAAACACCATTTAAGCAGCAGCTTTTCATTAATTGTAGTAAGTGTTTATTGACAGCTCCATTGATTGTCTAGTTACCTTAGCTGCTACAACACCTGGATAACACCTTCTTCCATTTGATAAGAGAGAGAACCTGATGTGATGGCAGCCATCTTAATGCAAAGCTAGCAGCTAAAATTAATACAAAAAAAAACACAAACCTACAAGTTCTTAGTGCTACTGAACCATAATCAATAAATGATGAACAACCTATGTTCTGGTCTGCATCACTTTGTCCATAGGAAGCTGTTTCATGATAAAATTACACCTTGTGTGTGTAGAACATGACGTTGTGATGTAGAAGGACACCATTTAAAAAAATAAAAATGGTCGTTCCAGGACCCGTCCCCGGGAGAATCAGGCGAAGGCTCGGCTGAAAGGCATTCTGGGTAGCGTGGCGCGTTCTTCTCACGCTGCTCATTAAAAGCTCACGTCTTTATTCTGGTTTCTCACCAGAGGGTTTGCTTATGTCATCAGTTTGAGTTGCAGCTGCAGTGGGTCCGGCCTCCTTCACTTGTTGTAACGTCCTTTATTGTGCCCCAGAGAAAGTGAGTTTGCAGAATTAACATTAAATCAAAGGTAAAATAATTCATACAGAAAAGGAAAACTCTTTCTAATTAGGGCAGACAGAGTCAATAGCTTGGCTTGCTAAATTCTGCGAATATTCACATATGTTTTGCCGACTTAGGAAAGTCGTACTTTTCTTATTTATTTTTTTTCAGCTCGAATCGAAGGTGCGTTTTTCTACGCTGTTTACAGACACACCACACTCACACATGTCTGCCAGCCTCATGGGTAATAACCCACGTTTATCTGTCAAATGGTGTTAGTCCGCGTATCAGGAGATCAGAAAATACATTTCCAGAGAGAGAGAGAGCACCTTTTAATCTGATCAGTTACTAAGCAGGCGAGGCCGTCTCAGCGGGGGATTTCATTCTGCAACCATGGATCCAACCTGCCTGCAGACCCCTGAGGAGGCCTGGGGGGGTCACGCAGCATAATGGGAAAAATATGCTTTAATTTCAACCGTGTTGTTTGTGAGACGGGACGGCCGGCGTGTTGTAGGCTGATCAAAGTGTCCATTAACGTCGCCGTCCTGTCACACTGGAATAATTACGTTTGCTCGGGGGGGGGGGGGGGGGTTATTTAGCTTTGACTGAGATCCATACATTACTGTTACAGTGTAGCTAACTTAAAGATGAGGAGAGGGTTGGCTTGGTATGAATGTCACCACAATTTATTCACAGGTCTGCAAAATACAGAAATATAGCCATCAGGCACCAGCGCAAAGTCACGTATATTCTTCCAGCTCTCAATTCAATAACTTCTTCGGTTCGCTGGATAGGTTTTGGGTTTCAGCGATAGCGCTGCCACCTAGTGGCTGGCTGGTGTAATCGCCAATCAATAATGACCCATGTTAAACCATTACTTTTCTCCAGTCAACCACTTGCACTGGGGTGCTACACTCTCCCCCTCAAAATAAAATGTCTTCAACATTGCATTTAATCAACACACTTAATTATTCTTCTGCTCTTACACATGTCGAGTGACATAAAGGGAATTCTTTAAGTCATTGCATTGTAGCAAACTACCACCTTAGTTGACATAAACACTTTCTCAAAACCGTGTAGATCATTTCACCACTTTTCTGAAAATTGACTATCTACTGAAGATCTCTTTTAAATATTCAATAGGGTACATAATTATACCGGTTACTTCTGTTACAGGGAAACCACGCTTCACGTCTACAACAAACCCCAAATAAGAAAACACATTTCAATCATTACAGTCTCCAAAACAAACATTGAACACATTTTTTTTTTTTTTTTTTTTTTCATCCTTGAACATGAATGTCCATTATAGTCCATGGGCGCCACAAGGTGTGAACTGATGGGGGATTATAGTTCATCAGCACATTGTTCATGTGTCCCTCTACCACTGAGGGCCTACCTAGTTCCTCATAGGTCAGGACCCTTGGCCTGCGCCGTTCTCTCTCTGGGCGAATCCTCACAGGCGGTACATCAGGCTCATCATCCGATACCGGTGGCGAGTCTGGTTGGTCATCCCTCTCAGGATCTGGAGTCTCTTCCTGGATGTCCAGGTCTGCAATCTCTGGTAGAGCTGCATCATCGTTGCCCTCTTCCAGGTATGCCTCCCCTACTGTCATAGCAGGGCCTGGAACGAACGATGGTGCTTCTGGGTTGAGTGCGCTGTCCTCTTGGGATTGGCAGTGGTCGTGAGTGAATGTGCCGACATACTCATTATCATCCTCACTTTCACTGTCTGTGTGTTCAATGGGCCTTGGTTGTCTTGCTGCTTTTGTCGGTCGTCCCCTGACAGCACCAGAGTCTGTCTGGTGTCGCTGGCCCCTGCCCTGTCTATCGTTCCCCGATTCCTCCAAGGGCAAGCTGTCACAGGGGAGTAATAGGTTCCTGTGGAGCACTCTTGTCTTTCCGCCACCTTCAGGCATAACTTCGTAGACAGGACTGTCATTGCTCCTCCTTTTCACAACCAGATGAACCTTCTCTTCCCAATATGACCGCAGCTTGCCTGGGCCTCCCCTTTCAGACAGGTTACGAACTAGAACTCTCCCCCCAGGCTGCAGATCAATTCCGTGGACTTTCCTGTCATAACACCGCTTTCCCCTAGCAGCTTCTTTGAGCGCTGTTCTTGAAGCGATCTCATAGGCCTGCCGCATTCTGTCCTGCCATCTCTGCACATACTCATTGTAACTCTCTTGCTTGTCAGCTGACGGTAAACTAAAGAGTGTGTCAATGGGCAAGCGGGGAGAGCGGCCAAAGAGCAAGTAGTAGGGGGAAAATCCAGTTGCCTCACTGCGTGTGCAATTGTAGGCGTGCACCATTTTATCTAAGGAGTTCTTCCAGTCTGCTTTCTCGGGATCAGTCAGGGTGCGCAGCATGGACAATAGTGTCCTGTTAAAACGTTCCACCTGTCCATTACCCTGTGGATGGTAACAGGTGGTATGGGAACCTCGCACCCCACAACATTTCTGGAGCTGGGCCATTAACTGATTTTCAAATTCTCTGCCCATATCATGATGTATCTTTTCGGGAAACCCAAAGCAGAGGGCAAAGTCATTAAACACTTTTTCCACTACGGTTTTGGCTGACTTATTTCTCGTGGCATAGGCCTGTGCAAACCGTGTGTAGTGATCCATCACCACCAGTATGTATTCGTAGCTATTCCTACAGGTTTCTAGATGTAGAAAGTCCATTGACACTAATTCGAAGGGACGGGTTGTGACAATTGGTACGAGGGGTGCCCTAGGTTGTTTTGGTGGTCGTTTCCTTTTCAGGCACTCGCATCCTTGCATGACAAACTGCTCGATATCTCCTTGCATTCGTGGCCAATAAAACCTTTCCCTGATAAGCTCCACTGTTCTGTCCACACCTGGGTGCCCCATTTCTTTATGCAATTCCTTAAACACAATCTGGTAGTGTTCTTGTGGGAGAATCAGCTGGTTACGACTTTCTGACTGTCTGAAAAGCACACCATCAGGGTTGAGATACAGTTTCCTCCACTGACGCAGAAGGGTTTTCACATCCGGGTGTTCTGACCTCAGAGATCCTACAGTGGGGGCTTGGCCTATTCTTTTAGCCTGCAAGATGGGCCCTATCACTGGGTCTCTTTCTTGGCTCTCCAACAGTTGCTTAGGTGTTAGGGGTGAGCTGAGGCCTGTTGGGGGAGGATCGGCCAGCAAACCTAGCATCTCCACATTAACTGAGCTGGCCCATGCGAGGGGTGCCTCCTGCACTGACAGCCCTTCCACAGATGCACTAATAGCCTCTTGGGAGATCTCTTCGGTGCATTGCTGCATGAATGTATTGATATCTAAGGGCATCCTAGACAGGCCATCAGCATCTGCGTTGTATCTGCCTGGCCGATATTTTATGGTGAAATTAAAATCTGCAAGCTGAGCGACCCAGCGGTGGCCTGTTGCATTAAGTTTCGCTGTGGAGAGGACATAAGTTAAAGGATTATTGTCCGTGTAGACCGTGAAATGGGGTGCATGGTACAAGTAATCCCGAAACCTCTCGCACACTGCCCATTTGAGTGCTAAAAATTCTAGTTTCCCTGAATGCATGTGGTAATTCTTTTCAGGTGGGGTCAGTGTTCGTGAGCCATAACCTATAACAACCATCTTGCCCTTCTGCCTCTGATACAGAACCACCCCTAACCCCTCTTGTGAGGCATCACAGTGGAGTGTGAAGGGTGCTGTAAAATCTGGGTATCCTAAGATTGGAGGCACAATTAGCTTGTCAATGAGAGAGTTTAGTACATCTTGATGACTGGGTGTCCAATTAATTGGGCAGTTTGGTGGGAGGTTACCTTTATTTTTGGCGTTTGTCCCCCTCTTCCCCTTTACCTCTGCTGTGGATGCTTGCTGGACAGAACTGGACGACAACAGCTGATAAAGCGGCTTGGCCAGAGGGGAAAAGTTGGGTATGTATGCTCTGTAATAGGAAAGGAATCCCAAGAGTTTTCTCAAGTCTCCTACAGTTGTGGGTGTCTTGTCTTTCAAGGCCAGCACGGGCGCTATTTCTGCTGGGTCCATGGTATACCCGTCGCCTGAGACCATGCGTCCCAAAAAACGCACTTTTTTTTTGAACATCTCACATTTGCGTGGACTCAATTTTACACCATGCTTCTGATATCTCTGCAGCACTGTTCGGATACACTGGAGATGGGTCTCAAAACTAGGGCTATGGACTAAATTGTCATCCAGGTAGGGTTGGCACATGACATCTCGAAGGCCAAGCAAACACTCCTCCATATTTCTTTGGAATTCAGCAGGAGCTGAACTGAGTCCAAAAGGGATACGGAGCCAGTGGTATAGCCCCCAGGGAGTAATAAAAGCAGTCAGGGGCTGACTCTGCTCATCTAAAAAGCCCTGGTGGTAGGCCTTGCCCTGATCTAGGACTGAAAACCAAGAGCTACCACTGAGAGAGTCCAGCATGTCTTGTATCCTGGGGATAGGGTGGCTATCAGGGACTGACTTCCTGTTTAACTCCCTATAGTCACAACACAGCCTCAGACTACCGTCTTTCTTTCTTACACAAACTATTGGTGAGGCATACGGTGATCTTGACTGGGCAATCCATCCACGATTGAGGAGGTCTTGAATGTACTCTTTTACTTCCTGGTGGAGAGGTTTGGGCACAGACATGTATGTTTTCTTAACAGGCGTGGTGTCATGTAGGGTGATGTGTAATTTCAAGGAGGGAATGCAACCGATATCCTCATCATCATATGCAAAAGCATGGCACTCTTCTCGCAGCAACTGCCTTGCCTGCTCTTGCTGCCACGACTCTAAGTGTTCCAGGTTCACTTGTGGGTCCCACTGTTTGGGGTTTCCTCTGTCTCTTTTATCTGCATCAGTCTTTCCCTTGTCAATTTGAGACTCGCGGCCCTTTTCCTCTTCAGTGGGAAGTGGTTGTTCTGAATGGACTGAATATGCTGTTTTTATTGTTTGTAGATGACCAAGGACTGTGCGTGGATTAAGTGCAATGTCATAAGTGTTAGTATTCCTCATTGGAAGCGCCACAAACATACACTGTCCTGCTGTCACTGTAACCAACCCTTCTTGTACTGCTATGCCATCAGGCAGGTCGGGGAGGTCACCGGGGACAAACAGCAGACTCTGGCCCTTGAATTGAACTCCTGCGCAGGCCCTGACATGCACAGTGGTCACCTTTCCTGCTTGCAGATGGATCTTCTTCTTGCCTGTCTGAACTGTCCCAACTTCTCCAGCTGAATCATCTCTGATTAAGTGCATCATTATTTTTGCTGTCTTACAGGTCACTGAGAAAGCCTGGCTCAGTCTTTGTATCATGTGTGATGCTGGCTGCCCTTTATCCCTGCCACTTACTAGTGCTTGAATGACATTGAAACCAATAATTGGCTGCTCTGCGACATTGGGGTCACTGGACACCAATATGGGGGCTAGTAATGGTTCTGAGAGGTTTGACCTTTCAGCTAACCTAAACTCCACCTCTATCCAGCCTAAGAAGGGTATCTCAGTTTGATTAGCAGCAAGGCCAATTAAATTACCTGGCCCTAGCAGTTCTTCAATAGGGCGCACTTCACGTTTGGGCAGGTGAGTCTGTCTCCACTTTTCATTTATGAGACTGGCCTGTGCACCTGTGTCCCAAAGTGCTTCCACTGCCACACTGTCAAACAGGCATTGTACCAGGCACCTCTCCCCAATGAGATTTAACAGCTTTGCCTTGCGATGAGGGGGAAGATAGCTGACAGGAGTGTTGCCCTCTGTAGCAGCTGCTCTAGATGCTACAGAACTGAGATTTGCCTTGTCTCTGTCAGCTGATGAGTTGACAGTATGACGAGCTGGGGACCTTTGATATTGGGCTACTGGCGGTCCTGACCTAGCAGCCCCCTCCCGTTTCCCTGTCCCCTCCCCTGTCTACAGCCCCGGGAGAGATGTCCCTCTTGACCACACCTATAGCAATGGCTACATGACTCACCCCTTTGTGCTTCTTGGCAGGATCTGCACCCAACTGGCCTCTGCCGGGGGGTGTTCCTGTAAACAGCTGGATGTGGTTGTTGACTGGCCCCTACAGTCTGTAGAAACACCTGTTTTAACTCCATTATTTCAGCCCGAAGGTCCTCAATTTGTTTTTGAGAGTCTATGTTTTGATCAGGGCATCGGGCCTGGCACTTTTTGTTTTTGTTGGTGGGCTCGACTTTGTCAGTCATTTCTGTCGCCACATGCTGGACCTCACCACCCCCCCTTCCCACCAACTGGGGAGGATTAGAGGGTGCTTCAATTTGGACATCATTTATTCTCGGGGGACGTTGGAACCCTGCCTTTTTCAACTTGTGCTGCCTCTCCTGTTCTAAATTTTCTGCCTCATTGACACGTTCAATCAGCACCTCATCTGAAACATGATAATCAGAGAGATAGGGCTTGAGCTGGAACTTCACTGCATCACTTATCAGTCCAGTCTCCAATGATCTCACAAATCGCCTCTGGATTAAGTCTACGCTTAACTTTTCCCCTTCGTCCTCTTCACCCCGTTTACGCAATTTCTCCCTCAGTTCCATGGCTCGGAACAGGAAATTCTGTGCTGACTCTTTTGGGTCTTGTGATAGTGTCATTAGCCTATGCAGGAGGTCAGAGGACGAATCCACTTTATAATGTCCCCGTAAGATTGTCTTGAGGGTAGCTAGAGTGAGATTGTTCTTAATTTCTAACAAATCTCTTAGGGCCAGGCCTGGAGTGACAGCTCTAATAACAGCTTCAATAATCTCTGCTTCTGAGTGACCTTTCCTCTGCCCCGTTTCTATCTGGTTCATCAGACTGGTATACGACAACTTGTCTTTCTGTCCTGCCTCCCCGATCTGTCCTGAGATCCGGAACTCCTTCCTCAAAGTCACTTCAGGAATTTTCTTTGATGTGTCTGATGACACGCTCTTGCTCTCAGAAGTAGTCATAATTTTGACTTTATCTCCTACTGCATCAATCTCGCTCTGTAGCAGTCGGAGTGCTTTTGCCTGTTCATCCTGGAGTTTTGTGTATTTTTGTTTTAACTGTTCTAACTCCTCATTTTCCTGTGGCAATGGGGCTGTTTCTTCAACTGCTTTTGTTTGGAGGGATTCAATGAAGGATAGCTTATCTTTAACGTACTGGAAAGCCGCTTCAGGGTCTTCCTTTTCCTCAATGGTGTCTAAGGTGGTTTCTGCTAGCCTTATGAGGGCACGCCTTACTAAATTCTGGAATCCTCCCGTTGCTGGCTCACCACACTTTAGTGTCTGACACACTGATATGAGTTCTGGTTTCCCCAGTGCAAGCAATGCTTCACTCACTTTATCCCGAAGCTCCTCCATTCTTCCTGATTAATTTATCCTCTTTCTAGGTTCGTCTTTTTTTTTGTTTTTTGAAGCTGGGCATCAACGGTGTTAGCACAACTTCTCCTGGCTGGCTCGCCACGATGTAGCTAACTTAAAGATGAGGAGAGGGTTGGCTTGGTATGAATGTCACCACAATTTATTCACAGGTCTGCAAAATACAGAAATATAGCCATCAGGCACCAGCGCAAAGTCACGTATATTCTTCCAGCTCTCAATTCAATAACTTCTTCGGTTCGCTGGATAGGTTTTGGGTTTCAGCGATAGCGCTGCCACCTAGTGGCTGGCTGGTGTAATCGCCAATCAATAATGACCCATGTTAAACCATTACTTTTCTCCAGTCAACCACTTGCACTGGGGTGCTACAACAGCACAAACTGAAGTATCTTACGTTCTAATAGAATCCTACGTAAGTGTGTTTTCTGTGGGCGGGGGAGGAAAATGTTCAGAAGTCATCGAGGTGACGCGTTGTCGCCTTAGTCTGGTGAGTCTGTTTCTCATTTGAATGTCTCCCGCTGCTCACGCTGAGCGCCGGTTTGTCTGACAGTATAATAATGGCGTCGCTCGTGATATCTACACATATGGCGTCTCCCTGAAGTCTACCATTAATACACGAGCAGCTCCGCTCTGCAGGGCTCCCTGATCCATGTGCATTTGAACACGTTTGCTTTGTACTTGGGGGAAAAATAAAATAGTAGTGCAGATGAGCAGCGACTATATTGGTGGTTGAAAGTGAGACAAAGCAGTGTGTGTCATGCACGTACTGGACATATCTCAATATATCAATGCACACGTATGATTTATTAATATTATCGCCTGTCAGAAACGGCTGCTCTCACTAAAACAACTTATGGATAATAATACATATAATGACATAAACCTTTATTTTAAAGGTGCAGCTAATAAATCATGATTCATGGATAAACATGCAAATATAATAAGTCGTAAAACATTATTGGAAAAGGTGCAGCTCCTAAACTATCATGTGTTTTTTATTTGTTTTACCGCCACTGCAATATTTTTTTAATGCATTAACATTAAAAGGGGGAAAAAATGAGAAAACACAAGCATAAATGTTTATGTCATTGTAGAATGTTAAGGAAAAATCCCACTTATTTAAGTCCCAATCCCAGTTTCAACCCTTAAGAACCCAGACCCATTCATCCTTAAAGGAGAAAGATGTGGGTTACACTATAGACACAACACATTTCTAACATCTGTATTTGAACATATATATGTAATATTGGGCATTAGTGGTAAACATATTCCATATTAGGATAATTACGGTAGTACATGACTTAACGAGTTAAGGAAGAGTTTGGGGAAACCAAATTTCTTGTTACACCGGTGTCACTTAAAAGATATTTATCCTTCCATCTCATCCATTTCCAATGATTTCCTAACAACAGCTGAACGATGCCAGCCTCTGCTTCTCAATTAAAGATTAAAGATGAAATATCTTCACTTTTTTCAGTTGCCACAACAGTAGTATTTTGGGATTATGAGTCAAGAGCCTGTAATGGGCTCCATCAATCAGAAGCATCAACATGCGAGTCAGTGCCGCCTCGCTCCAAATGGCGATGCTGCAGTTGATTATCGGCTTCTGCCTGATTTGAAACGGAATATTTCATTGAGTGAGAGAAACATAATATTCTTAATAGGCTCATATAATATAAACTGGATTTTAAAAAATACAACAGATGGGATTAGTTTACTAATTTGTGGTTTTATGGGCTTCAGATCTGCACGACTGGTGGTTGGTCTGGAGAATAATTTCCTTTGCTGCTGTGTAAAAACTTGCACAAAAATGTCATGAAATACTATAAATATTATCTGGATCATTGCCTTTTTTTTTTTTTTTTAGGTAGAACATCCACTGCTCAAATTTTAAACGGTAGCCTGTGAAAAAAACGGAAACACCCAGGGGAGAAAGAAGCTTTGACAAATTCATTTGAAGGTGCGCGCGATAAAAAAGTACAAATTATTTCTAATGCACGGTAATCCTTTAAATGGTTTGACTCCTTCCTGAGGAAAATAGTTTTGTATTTTTCCTCGAGGTAAACACCGGCGGCGTCATCCACTTTCAGATAAACCTTCACATTTTCCTTTCAGTGGAACTTGATGTGTTTATTCTCATTTCTCCTGAGCTGTTCCACTGCTCAGGGATCAGTCTGCAGCTCGATGTGCACGTAGTAGTTTGTGTTTGTGCATGTGTAAGCAGAAGCCGCGTGCGCGTCTGTTTATACATGCAAACGTTCTCGTATGTGCAGTAAATGTCGCGTGGGCGATGAGTGATCTGTCAAGAGGAGAGAGCCCTGTTTCTAATTCCTTTAAATGATCACATTCATGATGAAGCCCCTGTGGGGAGCTTCCATCCATTTATTTATTTATTCCCCCCCCCGTCGTGGTTCTGCTGATGTCATGTTGGAGCTGCTGCTGTGTGCTGGATTCCACAATCGATGTGTTTCACACAAGTGGAGCTGTGGTCATGCTGGGAGGAGGCGGGGGCGGGGGGCGGGGGGGTTCAGATGCTCATGAGACGACCTTTGATGCAAAGTGAAACCGGCTGAGGGGGGGCACACAAACACACACACACACACACACACACACACACACACACACACACACCGATAGCAGCCTATTAGAACACAAACCAGCGTCTGACTCACTACTAACAAAACACGTTTGTTTGAGCAGAACGCTGCTCAGCATCAGGTGTTAGTGAGAAACTTGTGGATCAGGAGTCGAGTTTAGGTTTTACGTGGCCGCTGCTTTGTATTTTTGTTCTGTTTTAAGGTTTTTGAGGAACAGGTGAACCTTGGGACCCAACGTTAAAACTTATAATCTACTTACTGATGTATTTATTACCTCGTGATGTTGATCTCTGGTTCGGTGTTTTGGTAGAAGATTCAGCTCTTTAAGCTGCTCCACTTCTGAGGAATCTGACTTTGTCTGTGTGTTGTTTAGTAATACGCTGGTTATTTTTCCAGGATGATAAACTTGTGTGTGTGTGTGTCTTTTTGTACCATTTATTTTTTCAAAGGAAAAAATCACAATTTTGTGATTAAACACTTTAATCTATAAATAAAAGTAGTTGTTTTTTTGTCGTTTAAAAGTGTAATTTTAGTATTTGTGTAATTTTTTTTCTTCCATTTTTACAAAATCATGATTTTTGACATGAGATATCAAATGGTGCCGCGTAAAATAATGAATTAAAATTTAGAATCCATTTAAAATATATAAAAGAGCATTTTTTTTATAAATTTTTAAAACCTTTTTGAGAGATAAAACTATCTGGCATCAATGTTGGAACAGTCCTTCACAGCAGCTTGACCGCTATGGTTACAAGTAAATGTAAAGTTGGAATATGTAAAATGAGCAAACCAGCGACCTCTAGTGTTTTAAAATTGTAATTGCAACGCAGCCTTGCACCAGGTCAAGTTATAAGTCATCCAGGTTAACTCCACATTTCTACTAGTCAAAA
>JAYKQN010000068.1:92500-100000 GCA_036785175.1 Eupleurogrammus muticus | reverse complement strand
CTCATGATAACACAATTGTCAATTTATTGATTTTCATTTATAACTCATAATACTTTGACATTAAAAAGAAGAGAGTGTGTTCTTTTAACACGTAGATTTATATATATATATATATATATATATATATATATATATATATATATATATATATATATATATATACACATATATATACAAATATATATATACATATATATATTTATAAGATAAGATAGGACTTTATTGATCCCACAACGGGGAAAATTGCTTGTTACTGCAGCTAAGCACAGGTGTAAGAGAGTACAGAGTAAAGAAAAAAAAAAGAAAAAAAGCTATAGAAAAAATACACAACACTATATACTATATACAATTCGTAGAACACCAGTAGTGTAGTATATAATAGTGAAGCAGATATGAAAGTCAATGCATCACCTGCTGCTCTGTATACGCCGCCGTAAAAAGGGGTTTTAAAGGCAGCATCTGAATACAATGGGTGTGTGAGAAGGTGATGACCCCGCCCCTTCTCACCCGTTTATAAGGGGGAACTGACTAGCAGAGGGAGAGTTCCCCCCGGACATGTTTGGGTGCGGGACGCGACGCGAGGTGTGAGGAGCTGCCGGTGTGGTCCACCTGGAGCCAGGTGGACTTTTTCCCGTTGGCGTGAGCGTTTTGTTTTTCTTTTTGTACCGCTGTCAATAAATGTTTTTATTACGTGAGTTCCTTTGCCTCCTGTCTCCACTTCTTTTTCTGGTTGCCCTGATCCCTTTTGTGGGGCGACTGCGTCGGTCGCTCACAGGGTGAACCAACAAATCCTTAGAATCTAAAACACAGGACTTGTTGGTATTGGATGATGTGATGGAGTTTAGTTTGCTCACACTGATCTCTGCCATGTGTTCTGGCAAAAAACACAACAACCGATACCCAGACAGGCCGCTGTCCGCAATCAGCAGCTGGAACTAAATATGTGTGTGTGTGTGTGTGTGTGTGCAGGGATGTGTGTGTGTGTGTATCAATGCATTTGTTTGGATCAGGAGACTCCCCATGTCTACAATATGTATGTCTGCGTGTCATATCACGTTTAACGCATCGCTTCACTCAACACACACACACACACACACACACAGCTGCACATTTCCCGCTGCCCTCCGCCTGTCTAACTCTCGCTATCACTCCTTCTTTCTTTTTGCCATTTTTCACTACCTGTGTCACTCTGATGCGTTTTTTCCTCCCCCTCCCATAAGCCTGTAAGACATTAATGCCCATTTTGTCTCTCTCACACACACACACACACACACCACACACACTGTGAGAAGGTGATGAGCCCTCCCCTTCTCACCTGGTTATAAGGGGGGAACTGACTAACAGAGAGAGAGTTCCCCCCGGACATGTTTGCGTGCGGGACAGGTGACGCGACGCATGGGACTGCCTGTCTGGTCCACCTGGTGCGAGGTGGACTTTTCCTGCTGGCGTGAGCGTGTTGGGTTTTTGTGTTTTTTGTATCGCTGACAATAAATGTTTTAACTGAGTTCCGCTGCCTCCTGTCTCCACTTCTTTTCTGGTTGCCCTGATCCCTTTTGTGGGGAGACCGCGTCGGTCGCTCACACACACACACACACACACACACACACACTCGATGTTCCAAAATCTAAGCGATAATCGGTTTACTTGTTGCACAGCTCGGTCTAAGTGGCCTGTGCCACCCCCTTTAATGCTTTTTAAAAAACCACATTTGGCCACAGAAGCACAATCAGCGTAAAGCATCAAACGTAAACGGTGTCGTTACGGCAGAAGAACAGCGGCGCGTTGTGTATCAGCGTCTTTACGTCAGCTGTTTGATCTGGAGACAAACAAATGTCGGCAGCTAAACGGAAGTGATGGATCGGGAAAATAATGAAACCGCTAGAAAATACACAACAATGTGCATAAAGAAATAAAGGAGAATAAGTATTTGTGCTGCACTGGAAAACTCCGGCTGAACTCGCGTGCTGTGACACATCTTGACAGAAACACACATCCACGCATTCAGCAAAGGCCTCGCTGTGTGTCATGTTAATGTGCCAGCGAGGCTGGGGGGGGGCTTTGTGGGGGGGGGTTACTAGCGTGATGAGCTGGAGCAGCCGAGTAGACGGCGAAGAGGAGGAGGAGGAAAATCTGTCAATCCTGAATGATTTATTTACAAAAAGTGACATCTACTCCTGCGGAATGATGAAGTGCATGAACAGCCTTTTTATTACAGGTTGTTGGGTTTTTCAGGCAGACACGATCATCCCTCATTTCTTTTATTTTCCTACAACGCATTCAAAGCAGGGCTGAGCAGATATGTTGCTAATCTGTGGAGGATTGTCCGGTCGTGATTTAGCAGCAATAGTCTGTCAGATCAGGATTTTCTCCACATGTTCATGGTCAGAAGAAGAATAATCTGCATCTGGAGAATTAAGGGGATGATGCATATTTTATTGGCTTTTCTGGATCCAACAAAGCTTAGCTTCCCGATAATAACGTAAGAAGGAAACAGCTGGTGTGTTGGTCTGTTAGACTCCTTCTACAGCAGTAACGCTAACAGAGTTATTACCAAGGCCAGGAATGGCATTTTTTGGCTAATGTTGCAGCTCTGCTGGTGAACCTCTGTGTGCCCGGCTGTTCGTTTACAGTCCGTCAACCTGAGATAACACGGCTCCTCATCCTCAAAACCTTTTAGTCTTGTAAAAGTGACAGCAGCAACAATAAGGGACTCGCTTCCTGTGTGTCTACAGGAAGCGAAAACATCCAACCGGGGATTACGTTTACGACAAAAGAGCGTCGCCAACGTTTTCTGTATCATGCGGCGCAATAACAGCTCAGCGCTACAAGGACATTGTTCTTCTTTATTTCTGTGGCTTCTACACGGATCAGCAGCTTCAGGACGCTGATTTCTCCCTTAAGGCTTCGGCCTCAGCCTTTATTATATTGGTATGGCCTTCGTTTATACATCACCCATCATTTGAAGAAACTGGACGCGATGCGGGGGTTAGAATTAGAAACAGCAGAGCTGTCAGCGAGCTGGAAAAGGAGAAAATAGTTTTGTCTTCCTCTGTGAAAATTAAATAAAATACAGTTTTTTTAAATATGTCATTAACGTTGTAAATTACATACTGTATGTCCCATGAGGGGGGAGATTCACCGTAGCTGTTTTTGAATAATGGTTGCAAGCGGAGTAATTAAAAAACAGCCGTTTGTCAATGATTGTGTGATGTATGAATCTACGCTCGCTGGGGTCACATCCTCATCTATTCATAGATTTTCATGCACAACAAAGACAGAAGCTCCTCGAAATAGGAAAAAAGCAGCATGATTTAAAACATTTTATGTGTTGTAACATGTAAATATCTGGAACAAATTGCCTTTTATAACCATGATATTAATTTCAGCAGCCCCCCTCCCCCCCTTATGATGACTAAATAGGTATGGAGGAGCGGCCCTATGTAGAAACGTGGTTGATGAGATGAAGATAAGGGAGCGAGGGATGGAGGGAGATGGGGAATTAGGTGGGGGGGGGGGGGGGGGAGTCACAAGAGAGCACAAGAGGGGATGTTGATGATAGGATATACAGGGCGGGGGGGGTGAAAAGGACGATGCGATTGTTGGAAGGAGGCGGATGTGTCCTCCGTTCGCAGCAGTGTGGTCCTCTGTCTCTGGCCCCCTGCGGCTCCGTCTCCCCAATCTCCATCTCTTAATCAAGAAGGACAAAGATATGCATGTTATTAAAAATCAAGCAAGAAAGCGTAGGGGGGCGAGGGTGGGGTGGGGGCTAGAGCGGGAGAGAAATAAATAAATAATGTCATAGTAGCGTATAAATATAGCGATCTCCTCCAGGCATGTTCTATCTATCCTCAGCCATGAAGGAATTCTTCTCTCGCGCTTCGCCTCTTTCAAATAAACATGAAATGACGAATTTTCCATTGTCTGCCTCCACCATGTCTCCTTCCTCTCTCTCTGTCTCCTTCCTGTGCTTCTGTTCCCTGCTACCCGGGCGTCTTGTTACCTTTGTTTCTCGTCTCCTTCCTCTCACCTGTTCAGCATCGCCCTGGTCTCCTCTGTGATGTCACACTAATCACCACCACTGTTCTCTCTGCGTCTCCTCGCTCCGTCCTTCTGGGGTGTGAAAGTGATTGTGGCGAGTGTGTGTGTGTGTGTGCGTGCGCTCGTGCGTGCGTGCACGTGGGAGTGATTACGACGGTGTGTCAAGAGACAGGTGAAGAGCAGGGGGCGTGGCTACAGATGGAGGCGTCGGTGTGTCATCACTTTATTTATTTATTTTATTTCCATTGGTGCAACGCAGTGCACAGATATAAGTACCTCTGCATAACACTGTGTCCTTATTAACGTATAAGAGAATAAAAAAGAAAGAAATATGGACCAACTTCCAACAAAGAATAGCTTTATTAACTGACAGAAAAGATTTAAAGTGCATCTGAGATTAAAAAATAAAATTAAATCCTTAATTAAACATTTTTACTGACCATGTCAAACCATATGATACTGAAAAATAAAACTACATAAATGGTCTTATCAGTGATTGTGGTGTAATGTCTTTAATGTCTCTGTCTCCAACATTTCAGACTCAGTAACACACCGGTCTTTCACAGTGAACCAAGCGCTACAGACGCTTCGTCATATTTCCTCGTCTTAGCTTTGGGAGACTTTCGTTTGTCTCTTTATCTCCGTCTCTCTCCGCCTGTCTTCTCATCCCTGTTAAATATGTTTTCATGGTGTCACTTGGTGTCTACACTTCATACTCATACTCTGTGCTGTATGCTCCCTGTGAACACTCTGCTGCCCCCGTAAAAAAAAAATAATAAATCCCTGAGGGGGGCGTACCCCACTATTTGAGCACCACTGGTGTAATACAACACAACGGGAAAAAAGAACAATCTCACATGTTAAGACTTTCAAGACCAGACAGTGCAAATGTTTTTTCGTGGAATTTGAGTGTTTGTGATTTGACGTGTTGGATTAGTTAAAGTGTGTTTGCAACAGTCAAGAAAGGAGGAATAAATAGAGAGTAAAACATGCATGGAGTTATTTGATTCAGGATTTGTGCCAGATCCTGGGCCAGTTTGACCAGTACAGGGGTTTGTGGTGGTCACTGGTAAATAAATAACAGCAGTCCAATGTTGGTTGGTGAATAATTTGCTTTCGCTTCTCCAGCAAATCCAGCCGGCATGGTGCTCCTTATTATTATTCGTTTGTTATTTCATTATTTACTTTAATATTTACCTTCCAGACTCCGGTCTCGCCTCTCGCCACGATTCCTCCGTGTGCCGAGCTGCAGTATATTAAAAGTATTATTAGAAAAAAAAAAAAAAGTTAATCAAACACAAGCGAGAAAAGCGAGACACCAGTAACATTTGAGCATTTGCAAAAGGGACAGGTCCGAACTAAATAAAGAAACGGATAAATAATAATTATACGGCAGCGTGTCATCTCCTATCACCAGCATTTAGAACTGGACGTGTTACTCAGTGTAATTTGCAGCTCAATAAGGAATATACAATATTTACAGCCCAGGATAATTAGAGGGCTGCAGTCAGCAGCTCTTAATTACATGTCACATGTCTACATTTAGTTGGACCAGGGGGGGCTTGGGAATCATCTGTATGTCCACCACACAGAAAGCCCAGAATACACACATTTTCTACGCTAGTTTTGAATAGTTTGTGTTCGCTGTGGAAAATCCCTGATTTTTTTTTTTTTTGATGTAAACTATTCCCACAACATAATTCACAAAGGAAACGGAGGAGTTGCTCACATATTGCATCACACACACACACACACACACACACACACACACACAATGACAGCACATTGACAACCGCAGACACAATAAACTTTGACATTAACTATATTGCACAAACTATATTTAGACGATAGAACGCGTTGATGCTTTTTTTTTTTTTTCCAAATCGTAAATATCTGATTAACGTGACGTGAGCTGACAGCCTTTTTAAATCCGGCTTGTCCATCTGTTGGATCCGAAATCACTTCCTCACGTTTACGTCTGAGATTGTTTAGTGTCACGATTAATTATCTGTTCAGCACACCTCATTAGTTTGCTTAATTTCGTGTTAGTGAAGAGACAACGATAGCGTGGTTTACTCATCACGCAGACAGGGCCAGACTACAACTTTTTAATTTATTACGGACATTTCATCGCCGACGTCCAAGTGGTTTTGACGTGGGATGGAATAAAAAGTGGTGTATTGTATTGCATTCAGCAAGGCGCTGCTGCTTATTGTTGTTGGCTGTGTTAAAAACGGCAGCTTCCCCGTGCCTACGTGTCCTTATCGGCGGCGTGGCAGAAATCGTAATTCGGCTTGATGGCGGCTCCAGAGGAGAAGGACCACATCGTTACCTAAACAGTTTCTCTTCGCCCGCTATTTCGGGACGTCTCGCACTCGGCTGTCGGGCTCGGCTCTGTTTGGTTCCACTTTCATCACTCCAAGGCCACATTAAAACCGACAACAACACTGTGAGGAAAATTGCATCCCCGTCTTTCAATTGAAAGCGAAGACTGCACGGATGCAGCCGGGGTACGGATGCAGAGGGAGGATCAGAATAGATGAAATTGGCCTGATCGTAATGCAACGATATCCGGCCAATTAAAGGATAAGACCCTTAATTCTACAGCAAAACTTCATGTTCTACTCACCCAAGGTGTCATTTTCATTTGTAGATCTGCTGAAGATTTAGTGTTTTGTAGACATCATGAAACAGCTTCTATGGACAAAGTGATGCAGACCAGAACATAGGTTGTTCATCATTTATTGATTATGGTTCAGTAGCACTAAGAACTTGTAGGTGTGTGTCATGTTTTGTGTTTTTAGTTTTAATAATTTAATTAACTCCTAACTAAACAGACCTTAACATGTAGCTGAAAACCAGCTGATCTTCAGCAGCTGTCATACCTGTCACACTAACAAATACGTCATAAAACACAGAGCAGCAGCCAGGAGCATGGAGGAAGGCAGCACCACAGCTATGAGCATTAACACAATGTGATGGAGAAGTCAGTACTGACCCAGACTGAACCTTAAGGACTACAGTCCTGCTGTTATTTACCAATAAACACCATTTAAGCTGCAGCTTTTTATTCATTGTAGTGAGTGTTTATTGACAGCTCCATTGATTGTGTAGTTACCTTAGCTGGTACAACACCTGGATAACACCTTCTTCCATTTGATAAGAGAGAGAACCTGGTGTGATGGCAGCCATCTTCCTTGCAAAGCTAGCAGCTAAAATTAATACAAAAAAAAACACAAACCTACAAGTTCTTAGTGCTACTGAACCATCATCAATAAATGATGAACAACCTAAGTTCTGGTCTGCATCACTTTGTCCATAGGAAGCTGTTTCATGATATCGTCTCATCTTTAAATACATGGACAAACATGAATCTATCTGTACAGCCTTTGTTAAATAGCCCTGTTAAGTTCAGCTCAGCTTTGACCAGTGAAGTTTACAAAGTTCTGTTCAATACAGCCT
>JAYKQN010000068.1:85000-87500 GCA_036785175.1 Eupleurogrammus muticus | reverse complement strand
CTGCTGGCACAACCAAACCCTTTGGCTTCCAGCGCCTTTGTGTTCAGTGTTTGCCAGTTTGTCCCCACATTCTGGGGTAGGTAACCTTGCCAAGAAAACACTGTGTGTGGGGGGGAAAAATAAGAAATATCTAATTAGGATTGGAATATTTTTTTGAAGGAAAATAACATTTACAACACGGACACAGACACAATGCGGCGAGAGATGAGCAGCAGGAGGTGAGGCCCTCGCAGCGATGCCTGTGGCTGATTCCTACGTTGCCGCTGGAGGTCGGTGACCCCGGCCGCACGGCGAGTGTACGGCACAAACTCCGCTCCGTTACCGTACGTATCCGCTGCTGGTGTTGGAGTGACACGGATTGTGACCTGTTCCCCACGTCGTCGTGTTCCATCGCTGTTTTTTTTTTTATACCGGGCTCAGCGTGAATCACTGGGAATTACAGAGATGAATCTGTGCGTGTGTGTGAGAGTGTTCGCCTGCTTTAGGGCTTTGGTTTGGATGTTAGGCCGAAGTCCTGCATCACTCATTCCCGGCACGACACATCGCAGAGACGGGAGCTGCCGCCCATATATGGTCCTTCCTGCACCACCCAGGCTCTGGTTCAGCCCATTAGAGAAAGTAGGACAGCGCCGGGTCCTGATGACCATATTTGGCCGGGTGCTCTGTCCCCTGCAGTCACTTCGCCTGCCTCCGCCACACGCTGCCAGGGCTCTGCTGCTCCGCTCCTCCCCCCGCGTCGCCTACCCCCTTCTTCTGTCTTCTCCTCCTTTTCCTCTTCCTCCCTCTTGGATTCTCTTTCTGCTCGCTCTGCCCCTTATCGCTCCGTTCCCTCCAACTCCATCCCGCTCATCCTGTTACCGCACTGTTTTGTCTTTTTCCTCCCCAAACCCTGCTCCTTCCGCTCGTCCTCCTCTACCGCTTCCTTTGTTCTTACCCTCATTACTTCCTGTCTATCCCCCTTTTCTCCCTTATCATGCGTCCCCGGCAGGAAGCTCCGTGCAACCAGGTTGACCCCGCTGGCGTCGTACGGGGACTCTGGCCTGTTCTGGCTCCATCGCCGTGTCCTTAATCAGCCCCGGTGTGTGTGTGTGTGTGTGTGTGTGTGTGTGTGTGTGTGTGTGTGTGTGTGCGTGTGTGCGCACATGTTTGCAAAATTCATTAGCGCACGCACTTCTTCTTTTGCCCTGTGTGCGCACAGACACTTTTGCTATAGACGGGTGTTTAGCCGACATCTGCACACCCACAGCCGTGCGTAAACGACGTTGACACACATTTTCACATGCACTTTATCTGTGGGAGCACACACACACACACACACACACACACACACACTCCCTGCACCTCCTGGCAGTGGGTTTGATCGCCTGGAAAATGAATACTAAATGCAGGGCAGAATGGCTGGCAGGGATCACCTTGGCTGCGTGCAGCTCGCTGCCCGCTCTATGCAGCCATGGAACTGGAACTCCTCCATACCTGAGCTCCCTGCTCAGATATTCCTGGAGTCCACCAGCTTTGGTAAGGAGACACAAAGTGATGGTTGGCTTTGTCAGTGATTTCTGTGTCTGGCTGAAGGGCAGAAAAGGCTCCACCTCTGCCCTGGCTGCAGCGATCCCTCTGAGGTTATGCTGTGTAGAGGTGTACACATGTTGTATGAACACATAGATGTTTTAGGCTTGCATACACACATGCATATAAGCAAGCGAGCACACGCCCACATGCAAACACGGTTTAATTTCCCCATCACTGCGACACAGAGCAGGAGGCGAGGCTGGCGTAGGACTGAGCCAGCTGGGAGCAGGTCTCCCCGAGGTTGCAGGAAACCGTGGGTTTCCAGGGACGCACTGATGCACATATGCACACAAACCTACACACACACACACACACACACACACACACAGACAAGTTTTTTTCATTCTCCTCTTGTAACAATTCTTTTTAAATGTAAGCTATCCTTGAGGTGGAGAAGAAAAAAAAATACAACCTTCATCTGTACAGAATCATTCATCCTCCGTTTGACTCCTTACCAGTTTAAATATTTCTGAATATGTGACCGTGGGAGCGTAGACGCTCTTTAAAGTGCTGACCTGAAGTTATTACTGTGAGCGGTATCAGAGTCGCTCCGTCTCCTGTTGAACGCCGCTGCACTCTTTGGTTATGGCGGCCAGCGTGTCTGATTAAGCCGCTCCGCTCCCTCTACTCTCTGAAACGTTTGTGGCCACGTGGCTGAGCCGTAATCTGCCCTTTTAGCGCCCGCTAACAAAGGCCGCCCCATTTGTACGGTGTGAAGTGTTTGAATTGTCGAGAGGATTTGGGGAAAATAGGATGAAGGTCTTTATACGGTTGGATCGCCGCGGTTGTTGCTTGAGTAGGAACTGCGGGGGGGTTCGATGGAGCTTTGTCTAAGGAACGCGGGGTTCAGAGTCAGGGTGGGGTCACGTCTTTGTGAGCGTTCGGCTTTATCGTAACGCTAAAGCAAGGCAAGACCACCTGCACAGACTCT
>JAYKQN010000068.1:40000-80000 GCA_036785175.1 Eupleurogrammus muticus | reverse complement strand
CCGATACGCGTTCAGACCTCCGGTGGTCTCCTGCTGACCTTGGACCGAATCCCATCAGACGCGTGTTGAGATGAATACGTATTGGAGTTGACAGCTCACTTGCTTAAAAACAGGATGTGAACAGCTCGAGGCGCTGAAGGAACAACCGGTACGCTCTGAGAGTTTTTAATACAATCCACATCTTTCATGTATTTAACTATTATAGGCTGAATGAATTGAATTAACACTGATGAACCTATTATTGGATTACTGTTGATTGCATAGCAGTGTCACATTTACTAAAATAAAATAGTGTTAATAAGCTATATAGAGTACAACTGTGATTACGATTGTTTAATTTCCAGGTGGTTGGTTTAATTTTGCACATAAGTCGAAATCTGGGGCAAAACTTGTGTTCTATAATCGCGCTAAGTGGTTGAATCCTCCACATTCTAGCTTCGTACTTTCGGGGAGGTACAGAAAAAAGTAGGGGGGGGGGGTGCAGAGCGGCCCGTTGTCGGCGGTGCGTTTAGCATAGATGGATACACAAATAAAATCTTTTTTATGCAAAAAAGCGACGCACAACAACAACTCAGCCCCTCCAGTCAGGACCCGTCAGGCCTGATGGCGTGACGCCTCGTCTGAGCGAGATGACCGAGTCAGACCCGGTCATGGATGAGGAAATTACACATCATCACGAGCAGGCATGAACCGTCTTCAGGGGGAACTGTTAAATACACTTTTAGTAAAAAAACATAATTATAGGACTCATTTGTAGGATCACAGGTGGTTGAATAACAACTTTCCAACATAAGCCAATAACTATAATATATAATAGTATTTTAATTTATGCTATAGTATTATAGTCTGCAACAAGCAGCCATTGTGGAATAATACTGTAAATATATGGATAAAATGTTTAGATAAATGCAGTTTTTCTTATAGATGGTTGTAGTTTCCTTATTTGCTGCTTGAGGCCTCCTCCAAGCACCGTGGCATGTTCGACTAGAATAAAGGACACTATTAAAAAACAGTTTCCTGGCGTTCCTTGCGCGCCCGATGCTGCAGACTGAAAGGCATCATGGGAGCGATGGGGATGACATCAACCAAGGTCACGGGCTTTATTCATAGCCATGTTGTTTTGAACATGAGACACAATGAAAGGAATATCCCTCAGGGCTCAATTGTGTTCTGCTTTTTACTTATTTTTCCTCGTTTGACAGTCAGCGGACGGAGACGGAAGCACAGGCCTGTGACGAGATAATAACGTGGTATGCATCCTCTGCATGGTTTTGTCCTTTTTAAAAATAAATGTTTCCCCCCCATTTGTTTTAATGAAACCGCTCATAAATAATTCCATCAATTATATAATATAAGCCGGTACATGCAACCAGGAGCACATTTATAGATGATAAATACGTAATACTTTAAATAGTTTGCTCTATTTTTTATTTGTGGATATCATAAATAATTAGATTCTATTATCTGGTTTTAATTGAATTCAATTCACTTTATTTGTTCAGCTCAGAATCACAAATCACAGATTTGCCCCAATGTTCTTCACACTTTGTACAACAGCAACAACATCCCCTGTCCTTAGAGCCTCACATCTACAAGGTAAAACTCTAAAAACAGAAACAGAGGAGGATCCCTCTTCAGGACGGACAGGCTGCAGTAGATGATGTGTACAGGTGGAAACATTACAGGGAAAACTGGACATTACAAACAGACAAACAGAAATGTAATGAATGTTGGTGTAAGTGGAGGATGAGGAGCAGGATCCATCATAGCTTCCAGGTTTCACCAGGACAGCATCAGACCCTCCAACATCGTAGATCCCTCAGTGGCTGCACTGCAGCATGCTCTGTGGATGAGGAAACACAGAAAACACAGCAGATTTAAAAGTACAATAGTGGATCATCAGCAGAAAAAGAAGCTCAGAGCATCTCATGAGGACCAGACTAACCTATCAGCATCACTATGACTAGGCAGCCAGGGCCAGCCCTAACTATACGCTTCTATACAGGAACGATTAACCTGTTCTTAGATATAAGAAGGGTGTCTGCCCCTCAGACTGAGACTGGAAGACGGTTCCACAGGAGAGGAGCCTGGAAGTTGAAGGCTCTGCCTCCTGTTTTAATTTTAGAAATTCTGGAACCTCCAATAAGGTATTGGAACGAGTCGACTGGAATCGTCTTCCAGTTTCCTGTATCTAAGAACAGGTTAAACGTTCCTGTATAGAAGCGTATAGTTAGGGCTGGCCCTGGCTGCCTAGTCATAGTGATGCTGATAGGTTAGTCTGGTCCTCATGAGATGCTGTGAGCTTCTTTTTATGCTGATGATCCACTATTGTACTTTATGTAATGTCCAGTTTTCCCTGTAATGTTTACACCTGCACA
This sequence comes from Eupleurogrammus muticus, assembly GCA_036785175.1. NCBI lineage: Eukaryota > Metazoa > Chordata > Actinopteri > Scombriformes > Trichiuridae > Eupleurogrammus > Eupleurogrammus muticus. The sequence goes on along the minus strand of JAYKQN010000068.1, from coordinate 77,622 downwards.
CATCATCAACTGCAGCCTGTCCGTCCTGAAGAGGGATCCCTCCTCTGTTTCTTTTCCTGAGGTTCTTCTGTTTTTAGAGTTTTACCTTGTAGATGTGAGGGTCTAAGGACAGGGGATGTTGTGTTGCTGTTGCTAATACAGGTGAGATATGCTCCCTTCTTCTAGTGCCAGTTAATATTCTGGATCAGCTGGAGAGTCCTTACAGACTTTTTGTGGAACCCGACAGTAAAGAGTTGCAGAAGTTTTTCTGCATCTTTCAGAGACAGGAAGTGTCTGACCTTTGACCTTTGCTTTGTTGCGTAGGTGAATGAAGGCAGTCCTAGAAATATGTTTAATGTGGGCAGAGAATGACGTCCAGGTTAAGACCAAAGTCAGCATACCCTATCGCTGCAGACAGACTTCAGTCTCCAGACTCATACTCATGGCTCATATTCGCCATCGGCACTAATGCAACGTTCTCAGCTATTTTAGCAGCAGCATTAAAGAGTAAAAGTGTGTTTTTCATGCTTTCAGGCCCCGGGCGTAATCCTCCAGAAAACAATGTCAGGGGAAAAAAACATGAAGTAAACAAGATAATTACTACATTTGTTTTGATTATATTAAATTATTTACTGTCTGGCGCCCACACTACTGAACTTACAAATGCATTTAGTCTCAAATTAATACTTAAGGCTCACGATGATGTTTTTTTTACGCTTACGTTGCGATATTGATTCTTATTCGTATTATTTGTCGCCTTACGTGACCTCCAGCAGTTTAGCTCCACCACAGAGCGAGGCTGCTCCTCATGAATGTCCAGCGCCATGTCCTAGTTATTTCAGTCTTTTGTGTAGTTGTGAGCGAACGCTTTTTCAGATGTTGGGCCGGGTCTGAGGAGTGAGCAGTCGGAGTGAATTTGCGTCTCGCTCGTGGCGGCTGAAAAAAAAAAAAAAAAAACTACGGACGAAAACACAAACCAGAAGCCCAGCGAAGAAAGTTAAATCACAAAAACTCACTCGCGCCTTAATTCTCCTGTTTTTATTCCTCTCCCCCTACCCAACCTTTTTTTATTTTTCTCCATGCAAATCAGTGTGAAAGCTCATCCTGATTCAACTAATTTTACGCAACACACACACACACACACACACACACACACACACACACTCACGCACGCACACACACACACACTCACGCACGCACACACACACACACACACACACAGTCACCTGTTCCATCTCCATCTTCTCTCCCCACTCCCACGCCCTCCTCCTCTCATCCTCGACTCCGTTTCCACGGCAGCAAAACCTGACAATCAGCAAGAGACAGCAGAAGAGAGCGAATGTGTGTGTGTGTGTGTGTGTGTGTGTGTGTGTGTTTCCTCTGCTCCTCTGTTTCATGTCCAGTCGTTTTCAAAGTAAGATCCCGCTCGTTGGCTTCAAGCGATTCACAAAATGTTCGCAAACGGAAACCAGCTTCCCGCTCTCACGTCGCTTACGTCCGGCAGCGATGGTCAGCTGACACGCTGACACACGAGGAGTTAACCCGACGCCCTGACGCCATTTTACCGATGCCAATCACGTCAGGTCAGATTGACTCGTACGGCCTAATGCGACATGGAAACGCCTCAGCGGGTTTACATTAGCGCTGAGCTAATGCTAATGCTAATGCTAAAGCTCTCTAAGAAGACAAGGAGAATACGATTCATAGTCAGGAAATCTCTTAGAATGGGTAAAAAAAAAATTCACCCCCCCTCCATCTTTGCGTGGCCGACTTTTACTTTTATGTTCCTAAGAATTCACAACATGAGGGTTTTAAAATTTCAATGAATGGGATTATAATAAGTACATTACTAAAGTATATATAGCAAATGCCATTGTGTAACATCCTGTAACTGAACTCGTACCTTCATGATGTGAGTGGAAAACCTTTCATTTCGCCCGATCACTAATTTTTTTAAATGCACAGTCTGTTCTCTCTGCAGCACGCCGCGTAATAAAATCACTCTTCTCTATTCTATTTCCAAGGCTTTGTTCTGAATGCAAATTTTTTTTTAGCTTTCCAAACAAGCCAAGGGGCGAGTGAGTTCAAGGAGAGCTTTCTCTAATTGTGATTAAACTGCCGCGGCTGCAACAATTGGGACCTGCATCGATGGCTGGCGTCTCCTGGGGGGTCTTGAGCTTCACCTGGCTCCTTTGCGCTGGTCTGAACAGCGGGTGGTGCACATGCACGCCGACCCGCCGCGAGCTTTGTGAAAGCAGAGAAACACGCAGATGCTGAGGAAACAAAAAAAAAAGAAAAATACGAGAGCTTTTGCATAAAGAGGCACGCACACTCCATGTTCTCTGCACCTTTCCCAGAGTCTCAGAGTGTGTGTGTGTGTGTGTGAAGCCAGTTGATGCCTGTGTGTGTGTGTGTGTGTGTGTGTGTGTGTGTGACATACCTGGATGTGACAACAGGAGCGCGGCGCTTACCCAGGAGCGGGAGGTGTCACCGGCTGAGGGCCTCTTTGTCAAAGGAAAACACGGAGGAGAGTTCTGCCTCTGCATGTCCCATGAACACAGAGAGAAAAGAGAGGCTGTGACAGAGAAAGTTCAGAGCTTACCTGAGCAAGGTAAGTAACAGACAGAGGCTGCGTGGAGCAGATGGACAGGAGAGAGGACAGCAAGAGATGAAGTGTCTGCAGAGGGTCAGACTGTAATCACTTGGTTGCGAGTCCCATGCCATTCACAATTAATGCATCACAATTATGAGTCCTATAATTTGGAGAAACCTGGAACAAATCAATGATTATTCCTGTTTTGCAAATCAAAATAAAACAGAGGAGAAAGAACATGTTCTGCATGTTTGCTTCGTTAAAATGCCTCAAACATTTGTTGGATTGTCAACATGTTGCTTATGAATTTAATCAAGTTCCTATTGAAGGAATAAGTGATTTTGTACATGATTAATGTTAAATGGCAGCAACGCGGGGCTTCATACAGTGTTAAGCCCTTTATACGTGAGACTACTAAAGTTCATATTCCTTTAAAATACGACGCTTTGCTTCTTCTTATAATTCAGTGTCATTGGATGTAATGCAGGGTTTTTGCAGAAATACCTGGTGATGCAATTGCCTTGAGAGGCATTGATTTATTATTTTTTTTATAAAGACTCGAAGCGAGAGGAAACAAACATTCAAACATTTAACACAAGCACCTTCGTCGTATTGAATCTCATTACTTCCTGTAGCCGTTCTTTATGCGATTTTGTTTGCATTTAGTGTAGTTTTAAGATACGGTGCGTTTCACTTTTTCATATTCCACATAGCAAGACTAATATAACCTTTTACCTGAACATTCTACACTCAAGTCAACATTCTCAGAAATCAAATCTCACATCCACCTTCTCGGTATCGGACGCCGTCGCATGAATAAATCATATTTGCTCAAAAATATTTACTTAAAGTCTGAAACGACAAAAGGGATGAGCAGGAACAGAGAGTCGGGGTTATAGAGAGGACGGAGGTAGCGTAGAGGAGATGGGGAAATTAGAGAAATTCATGTGGGGGGGCGAAGTAAGACACAAACCACTAAACACTGGATTCCTGTTCCCATCGACACCACTCACACCGACAGGCCTGACCTCCAGCTCATGCGTGTCTGCAGGTTAACGAACGCTCTGAAGCGGCGCGGCGTCTCCTGCAGGCTCCGTAGTCGCCGCTAATCGTCGGGAAGAACGAGGCAAAATAACGCTTTGTTGTTTTTTTATTCTCCACGCGCAGAATTCAATTACGGGAATGATTCATCCGTCTGTTCTGAGAACTGTCAGATTTTCTAGTGTCGTACAATAAGACAAAAAAAACACTCGACACCGTTCTTTTCTCCTTCTCTTCATCCCTCCCTCCAGCTACTGAGTTCTTTTTGTCTTTGTCTGCATCCCTCTCTACTTTTACCCCCCCCCCCCCCCCCCCCCCCCCCCCCCGCTATCTATGGCACATCCTGCTTCCTCTGGTCTCCGTTCATCCTCTCCTCCTCAGCCTCGGGGTGCGAGGCGAGATAGCATTCACCACGTTTTCAGATCCCCCCCCCCTGCTTCCCTTCCCTCGCCCACAACCAAGCAACCCCCCCCCCTTCTCCCTTATGCTCTCTCTAGATAATTAAGATTTCTGATTTTACGGTTTTCTCTTTCATAATAGGCAGTTCAGACACTATAATCAAGCCATCGGCATAACGCACGCACACACACACACACACACACACACACACACATACGCACACACACACACACACACACACACACATATGCATATGCCTTCATGCAAACATGAAGATGAATGCATGCACCAAACAGCTGAATTTCCAACTGAGATGAATCTCCCTTCCTGTCTTTCCCTGTGTTTTACTCTCCTGCACAAACACACACACACACACACACACGTGCAAGCGAGTCGGGATATTTATGTACTTTTGCTTTTGTATATTTCTTACTGCTGCCAGCATGCAGGGTGACTTACAGCAGGGTGTAGAATGAAAGTGAGCCGTGTGTGTGTGTGTGTGTGTGTGTGTGTGTGTGTGTGTGGAGCAGTGTTTTCCGTGCAGCTCAGGCTACTGAGCCTCCACTCGCTGCTTCAGCTCCCTGCAGACTGACGCCGTACGGGGACTACAGGCACGACCACGACCACGGCGTCAAGGACGTGCTGCAGCTCGATTAAACACGGCTAACGTCGCTCTCTCTTTCTCTTTTTTGTATTTGAATTCCCTGACTCCCTCCACCCAGCTCACATCATTTGTAGAATCACACACACACACACACACACACAGCACACGGAACATGCTCATACGGAGCTAAACTGACACCCTGATAAAACGTTTGAATGAACAGTGAGACAGAACTTAAATTATTATATTACATCATAAAATCATCCCATTATATCCACCATAAAGCGGATATATCACCTTTTATATCATAGATTGATCATATCTTATTTCTGCTAAGTAACGACGACCTTTTGAATAAAAAGTGCAATATTTAGTGTTAATATAAAATACAGCTCGACATCAAACTACCATAATATTATTTTAATGCACAGTACGAGTGGTTAATGTTTCAGCATCCAGCTCTTCTGTCTTTGCGTCTCTCCTCCTTATCTGGCTCTTTCATTCTGCTGAAACACTTTCCAGTTTCTCCTGTAGTGTTCGTCGGCTTCTCTCTGCTCTGCTTTTCCATCGTTCTCCTTAGTTATTTCACAGCTCTTTCATCTCCTTCCTCCTTCCCCTTATCGCTCCTTCTCCTTGGAGTATAAATGCCGTAATCTTCTCTGTCTAATGCTGTCAATAGCTCTCAATAACAATGAAATAGTGCCGGTTCCATCCCGTCATTGATGAAGGCATAGCCTGGGCTCGGCTGCTGCTGTGTAACAGCCAATCTGACGGCTCCTGTGAGATGCAGCGCTCCCATGATAGGTTCCCCATTGTTTTGATTGACTGCACCTGAGGGCCGCCACTTCAGCCCGGGCTCGATCGATACGCCATCACACTCACGCGAGGTGGGCGCATGCGTGGAACGGACACACACACACACACACACACACACATGTACACTCTGGACGACAGAGTAAATTGAGAGAGAGAGAAGTGGGAAGCAAACAGGAAACAGTAGTAACAGCCAGTAAAATGGAGCAGAGTCAGCAGGCAGTGACCTCGCCGTGTGGTCGGGATAATCACTCCCTGAATAACTGTCTCTGAACATCCACTGTTGTCTACGTGCAGGAAGCGTGTAGCAGCGGTGCAGAAACTTTTACAGGCCGAGGCGATTAATTACCAGAACCTGTACTGTGTTAAATCGCCATATACGAACACTGATTTATTGAGAACATTGAGAATGGGAGAAAACTCCGATGTGGAAAATTCGGCCTATATCGATATCCGATATAAATATCGGCAGTCACTGCCGATACCGATATTTGCCGATATCGATATATGTAGAGAAAAAGTTTTCTGTAGTGTCACAAATTTAGTACAGACCAGAAAAAACACTGTACATTTGAAACGCACAACAGTGCTGTTTATTTAAAGGAAGGCTCACTGTAAAACTCTGTCATGTGGTTAGAGGAAGTACGGCGGAGCGGACCCGATGGAGCTCCGCGAAGAAGGCGACGGCCGCGGCGGAGGCCGGCGACGAGAAGGCGGCAGGACGGCGTCCGACACCCTGGAGCAACGTTCCGCTCATTTTTTTGTCTTTTCGGGCGATGCGATGTGACGGAGCAGCCCGCTAGGACCAGCTAGCTTAGCTTAGCTTCGCGCGTCGCCGAGAGACACGCAGACAGTGACCCAACTAACTGTAGGTTTAACTCTGCACATTGTTGACATATCGGCCAGAATTTTTTTGATATCGGACCGATACCGATAAGTTAAAAAACGTGACATATCGGCCGATATATATCGGTTGGCCGATATATCGTGCATCACTAGAGAAAACACAACTGTGTTGTGTGACACGTACAGATGGCCTTTACGCCTTTACGCGAGCCCGCCGCCGCTCGCTTTGAGCGCCGGCAGCCGTAATGAGAGCCCACGGAGCCGTCTGCACAGCGTGGCGCGCTATTAGTGGCACAAACAGGCCGGCGTGCACACTTGTCCACCCTTTGACACGGCAAAACCCGATAATGAGAGACGAGCAGATTCAGACAGGAGGAAACGTGAGGTCAGTAATTGCAGAGAGGAAAAAGCAAAATAGAGGAGGAGAAAAAAATGCATGAATTATGGGAGACTTGTGAGGATTCACGGCACGTGGTTGCATATTTCTTAGCACAACATTATGTTTATTCACAATCCTACCTGCACCTTGTCTCTGTGTGTGTGTGTGTGTGTGTGTGTGTTCTGTTGATTAGTGTTGTGTACATGTCTATTGTTTTTAGTTTAAATTGCACACGTATATTATATTGTATGTATATTAAGTATTTAAGTTGCACACCTGGAGTCTAGCGAAACGCAATTTCAAATCCTCTGTGTAATGTAAATTATATAGAAGGAATTGACAATAAAGAAACCTTGAACCTTGAACCTTGAACCTTGAACCTTGAAGTGTAAGATACCTTGTAAGATAAAGTATTATGCAGGTATGTTTGGTATTGTGGTATGTTTGTGTATAGACACGTGTGTGTTTTAATCTGTACAGTGCATTTAGGCATTTTTCTTTTCTTTTTTATCACCAATTGCTCTCGGTGGAACGCTGTCTCGTCTCACTATATACTGTGTATATGGCTGTAACAACAATAAAAACCTTGAACCTTGAACCTTGAACCTTGAATGTTCATGCTGAAGATGAAGAACATTCGTTCTGCTGAAGATGTAGTGTTTTGAAGACATCATGAAACAGCTTCCTCTGGACAAAGTGATGCAGACCAGAACATAGGTTGTTCATCATTTATTGATTATGGTTCAGTAGCACTAAGAACTTGTAGGTTTTTAGTTTTCTTATTAATTTTATGAACTCCTTCATATTCTGGTTAAACGTGAACTAAACGTTCTGTGTTTTCTCCTGATAATCGTTCATTCTGGCTGTGAACGCTGCTCTCTCAGAGTAGAACTTAGTTCCAGAGTGAGTCAGATTTCATTAGATCCTTCCAGGTGAAAACCCAGCTAAAACTCCCAATAAACAGACCTTAACATGTAGCTGAAAACCAGCTGATCTGCAGCAGCTGTCATACCTGTCACACTAACAAATACGTCATAAAACACAGAGCAGCAGCCAGGAGCATGGAGGAAGGCAGCACCACAGCTATGAGCATTAACACCATGTGATGGAGAAGTCAGTACTGACCCAGACTGAACCTTAAGGACTACAGTCCTGCTGTTATTTACCAATAAACACCATTTAAGCTGCAGCTTTTTATTCATTGTAGTAAGTGTTTATTGACAGCTCCATTGATTGTCTAGTTACCTTAGCTGGTACAACACCTGGATAACACCTTCTTCCATTTGATAAGAGAGAGAACCTGGTGTGATGGCAGCCATCTTCCTTGTAAAGCTAGCAGCTAAAATTAATACAAAAAAAACACACACCTACAAGTTCTCAGTGCTACTGAACCATAATCAATAAATGATGAACAACCTAAGTTCTGGTCTGCATCACTTTGTCCATAGAAGCTGTTTCATGATAAAATTACACCTTGTATGAGTAGAACATGATGTTGTGAAATGGTCTCATCCTTTAAGACATCGAAGCCGAGCGAAGAGCTGCAAAGGTGAAGATGTCAAAGCGAATGGAAAAGCCGACTGGTTTTCGTCCAAACACAATGGCCGACAATTTTACCGAACATACGACGCCGACTCATCTCCAAGTGCGGTTGTCGGGGTCAAAGGTCACCCCCCTCCCCCCTGTGTAGATCTGCATGGGTCAATCGAAGGTCATGAACTGACTCGTGTCAGACCTGTCGAGAGCTTCTCTGCCCCCCCCCCTCTACCCGCTTGTCACGCAACGCTCCTTCTCCTCTTCCCTCATCCCTGCCTTCATCTCTCCGTCCTTTCACGCCGCCTTGTCATGTTGTCAGTCAGAGCGAGTCACCTCTGCGTGTGTGTGTGTGTGTGTGTGTGTGTGTGTGTGTGTGTGTGTGTGTGTCCGGGTGAGGGTTCAGGTCAGGGAAATCATGTACAGGCATGTGTGGGCTATAGTTTATGACTGTGTGAGTATTTTCAGGAAGTTGTGTGTTCACATCTGTGCGTGTGTGTGTGTGTGTGTGTGTGCGTGCGTACGTGTGCGTGCGAGCGGCTGATGTTTGTCCCCGTGTTGTTGTGATGTCGTCTTTGAAAACCGCCTCCGGAGGATGAATCCTGTCACTTCTAAATGGCCGACTTTCCACAGGAGACATGAGAAGAAAAAAAAAAAAAAGCGCAGCGTGCTTTTATTATTAGACAGGGCGCGTGCACGGGGAGGGGAGGGGGAGGGGAGGGGGAGGGGGGGGGGGGCTGCTCCTGTGATGTGACAGCAGACAGCTTCATCGCTCGGCAGGAAACTCTACAGCGTGTGTGTGTGTGTGTGTGTGTTTGCTGTCAAATTACAGGTGCTACATGGGATCGTGGCAAAGTAAAGATAATCCGGTGGCGGGTTGAGGGGGGGTGATGATGATAACGTGCCTCCGCTGTGTCCTCTGCCCCCCCAGGTGGTGGTACAGGCAGCCAGCAGACGTTCTCCATGAGGAGCAGTAGAAGATGCCGGCTCTGCCAGCACTGCTGCTGTCAATACGCTTCCTCTCCTTCCTGCTAGTCACCATGCCGCCGCGCTCCCTCAGCCAGGCCCCCCTGCTGTCCTCCGTCCGCATGGGTGAGTGGCGACCCCCCCCCCCCTCAAAAAACATCCCAGAAGTCAAGAACGTGACGATCCCGGTTTTTGTTTTCAGACTCAAAGTGGAGCAAAATGCCTTTTCCAGCCAATTTAATTCAAATCAATTTTATTTGTACAGCCCAGAATCGCCTAAACGCCTCTTTAGACCCTCACATCCTGAAGGTAAAAGAGATGGAAGAATACATTTAAGGAAATATGAATATGACATTAAATATGAAAACAGAAGTATAATGAATTGTGGTGTATGTGGAGGACGAGGCTGTAAAAACCTGCAAAGAAACTGTCCCTTCACTACTTTTCTTCGTGTAGGTCAACATGATTAGCAGACGCTCACTAAAAATGTTAAAATCTATGTTTAATTTACTGTGTGTAACTCCATGGGTGCACACACTACCTGATTTTTTAATTTAGCATGCCAGGAAAAAAAGGATTAACTATGTCCCAAAACATATGTCAAATGCAGCATGCCAAAAAAAATACCTGTGTCCTTCAGCAGCATGCAAGCCGGCATGAGCTTTTCTGGCGATTCCGACCCACAATCCTCCACGCGGCAGCGAACGTCACGTCGAACGAGCCGCTGAGAGAACACACTTGGCATGGAAGTTACATTTTTGTGCTACGGACTGGAAGGGGGGAGAAAAAAACCCCTAACCCTAACCCTGGGGCTAGAGTTAGTCCAACAAAGGAAAAAAGGCCTTAATGCAGTTTACAGACAGAGCTGCAGGAATGTGGTTTTCATTTTTTATTCAGTTAGACTGAAATGATCCATACGCTCTAAAACTCATGTGCAGCACCGAAAAATAATGAATATGTCAGAGTGGCTCTGCTCCTGCATCGTGACAACATATGGTAAACACAGATTCAACAAACCAGATATGACATGTTAATTAGTGAGGCTGCCTGGTTCACTAATTAACATGTCGTGTTGGTGGTGGAGCTGGATTGTTTTAAAACCCCCCCCGCGTCCAGTCCTGCAGGAAGTAAAGGGAATGTCCCATAAATGTCTATTCTAGACTATTCCTTTAATTTCTGATGTTTTCATGTCACTTCCTCATTTGAACCAAGGTCTTTCATTTCTTCACCAAGCCCTGTAGTTTAGTCGATTAACAGGAAATTATTGTATTTAGATAAGCGAATAGATCAATATTTGTAAATATACAAGTAAAAAAATACAGTAAATTCTCCTTCTACAGAGTGTTAGTTTTTTTTTTACTCCAACAAATCATGCAAACTGAAGACACTGTGGTCTGTTGATTACTCCATTAAATAACGGCTGCGTCCTCTCCTTCCTGAATCTCTCCTTCTCCTCTTCCTGTCTAGCGGCGATCCTGGATGACCAGTCTGTGTGTGGGCGCGGCGAGCGGCTGGCGCTGGCCCTGGCCAGGGAGAACATCAACAGCGTGATGGAGGGCCCGGCCCGAGCCCGCGTGGAGGTGGACATCTACGAGCTGCAGAAAGACTCCCAGTATGACACCACCGACACCAGTGAGTGGAGCCCGGAACCGGAGCCAGATCACACAGAGCCCGGCGTCCATCAGAGACCAATCAGGCATCGCGGCTAATTAACACAGGCACCTAAAAACACCAGACACATAATAGACATTAAGTAACCAGCAGAGTGTAGAAAGGCCTACTCAGTGCTGTGGGTTTTATTCCAAAACACCTCAATATTTAAACAAATGAAACTGCAGATTTGCTTGGACTAATAACAGCAGCGGCTTTCATTTAGAAACCAGTAAGTCCTGTTGCTGATTAGTTTACATGTCGCTGAAGACCTGTAACTGGCCCATAACCGCGTCTCATTAAAACCAGCGGCTTCCAGTAACAGCTGCACACAACGGAACATGTCATAAAATACTGAAAACAGATCGGCAGCACAGGCCAACACACACACACACACACACACACACACACACACACACACACACGGCACTGAAGCATTTTTATTGATTTACGGTGTTAAAAAAATCATGTTTGGAGTTTGTAAAGACGAGAGAAACACAGCTGAGTCCAGCCAGGAGAAGACAGCGGGTTCCTGCTGCCGTTCTGAAAGGTCACTGACCCTGCCACAAGCTACTGGCAAAGTGTGTGTGTGTGTGTGTGTGTGTGTGTGTGTGTGTGTGTGTGTGTGCCTGCCTTGCAGCTTTTTTTTGCTCTCTGGATCATGCACGCACGCACGCACACACACACACACACGTCTGCACGCACACAGGCCGGGGGCGAAGGAGGACTAATTAGGAATTAATTAAAATACCAACCAAATTCAGCAGCAGGAAAAGAGCTTCAATCATTCATTTTATTTATGAATTTCAGACAAAAAAAAAAAAAACTCCAGCCACTCAAGTAAAGAAGACTAGAAGTGTGTGGACTTTGTGGTAATTGGGACTACAGGTGATTTATTTCTGCCAAATCTCAGAAACCAAACCAAAGAAATCACTGCATCACACACAGAAAGCTGATTTAAAGGCATACCATGCGTGTTTTACATAAAAGTCGATGTGAAATCAGTGTCCTCATTAGGATACAGTGGAGCCTTTTTTTCATCACTTGGGCATTGTCTTTTTTTTATTAAACTTTAATAAAAATGAAAAAGCAAAACAGTAATCAAGCAAACTGTCATTTTAAACTCCAACTATAACATAATTATATCATAATGTCTCCAAACAGATGAATGATAGCGGCAGGCCGCCTGTGTAGTCTTCAGAGTGTTTATCTCAAAATGAATCGACGAGAATGTGACAGATTGTGCTGCAACAAAAGGATCGGTGCTTAAATTGAAATCATTCGCGTCCCCCGGGTTTTTCAGCTGCTTTTTTAATTTTCTCGCGCTCTCCCCTGCCTGCAGCTGCTACTGTGTGAAAACTGTGCTGCCATTAAAATAAAACGGGGGGGGGGGGGGTATGAATGTGTGCCTGTGTATTCGATATCTGCAATTTTTTACTTTGTTTTTCCTTTTTTTCCACTTCCAGTGTGTCAGATTTTACCCAAAGGCGTGGTCTCTGTCATAGGCCCCGCCTCCAGCCCCGCCTCCGGATCTACCGTCAGTCACATATGTGGAGAGAAGGAGGTGAGTGTGTGAAATGGAATAAAAAGGTGTTTTTTTAAGGCTGTTTCAGTTCCCTTTTAGACGCAGCGTCTCAAGCACGAGCGCTCTGAACAATCAGGTGATGTTTAATTCAGCTACACGAGATTTGAGGAACACACCAGGGTTCTATTCCTCGATTTTCTTTCAAATTCTCTTGAAAAGGATCACAGATCTCAAAAAACAACAACAACAGAGGGTTAGTCCAGTGGATCAGAGGCTTCTGTTCCTGCCCCCCCACAGAGAATCTGAGTCAACAAGGTCGTGTTGTGTCCACCAGGGTTTGTTATTCATGATCAGTGAGAAACTTCACCAAGTTGTTCATGTGCACTGAAGCCACGGCCTTGGCTGCTCTACTACAGAAGACGGAGCGTTCCGGGGATGCTCTCTATCATGCTCACACTCCCAGCACTGTGCTGCATTAGTGAGATAGAAACTGACTGATAGAAATTAACCCGCTGCACCGCCTGATCATGCAACTTGTTTTTTTATTCCATATACTTATGCTTTATGTGCATGTACAGTGAGAAACTTCTTTTCCTCCACATGTCACTTTTCTCTACACACACACCCTGCACCTTTAGTCTGCATCAGCTATGTATGTGTACATGTGTGTATGTGCGTATATATATATATATATATATATATATATGCAAGTATGTAAATATGTGTGTACGTGCATGTATGTATGTATATATGCTTTGCTTATGCATACCTTTTTCTTGCTATTTATTAGTATTTTTCCTTTCCGCAGATCATCAACAAATTCTACGAATTTTGTACATAGTGTTGTGTATTTTTATTTTTTTTTGCTTTTATCTTCTTTAGCTTTTATTTTTTTTCTCTTCTTTACTCTGTATGCTGCAGTAACACATTTCCCCGTTGTCTTATCTTATCTTATCTGATTTTGCAGAGCTGAATGTGCAAGAGTGTGTTTTCTCTGGGTGACCAAATGTCTCTGCATGCAAGCTGTTATCACATTTCACATTCATTAATCTAAATATTGGTTGCATTTGAAGCAAGGTGTTTACATCCAGAGTAATGTAATTAAGAGAGTCTATAGAGGGTCTGCATCAGGAGGAGCTGCCTATCTAAACTAACTTTACTAAGATAGAAATTAAAGCGGCGAAGACAAAAGAATAAACTATTCTGCACCGAGCCACATCTGAAAAAAACGCGGCAGCCTCTCTTGATGACAAACATGTCTGGAGTTGTGGAAAACTCAAAATATCTCGGCACAGTTCTGGAATCCCTGCTGACCTTCTCTGAGAAACACGGGGAGACGCTGGAAACTCAGGGCTTCTGTATCAGTCAGCAGATTTTCTAGAATTATTTTACAGAATAAGAGCGTTCTTACTTTTTTACTTTCCTGCCTGGCACCATTACCTAAATTGTAGATTTATTGCCATTTATTGAGTTTAATTAATATCCTTATTTTAAAAAAAAACTGAGTGATGAGATGTATCTGCTGATATGGACTTGAACTGTTTAAAATGTTAAATGTGACCTTTCATCTGTTTTAATAGATTGAAAAGTCTTGATTTTTATTCTGTTTTGTATGCTGCTGTTTTGCTGAGCTGAAGATGTTCCCATTTATATGTGTGTGTGTGTGTGTGTGTGTGTGTGTGTGTGTGTGTGTGTGTGTGTGTTTAAGACAAATTTCCACCCGGTTGGAAATTTGTCTTAAACACACACACACACACACACACACACACACATACGAACAGGAACATCCATCTGTGCACATCTACTACCTCCAGTATTCGTCTCCTACCCTTCAAACTGATGTACAGTACATGTCATTTAACTTCATCCTTATCTCCAGATATATCACCGTTGCTTCTAGAAAATTCAATTTTCCATGGCTATTCAATTCATATCTTACGTAATTATTGATTATCTGGCTTTTCCCAACTGTGTTGTGTGTGTGTGTGTGTGTGTGTGTGTGTGTGTGTGTGTGTATAGGAAATGAATCACACATAGACACATTCTTGAATTTTTAATTCTCCTCTCCTCTCTTTCTCCTCCTTCCAGATCCCTCATGTGAAGATCGGTCCGGAGGAGACCCCCCGCCTGCCGTACCTCCGCTTCGCCTCCGTCACCCTGTACCCCAGCAACGAGGACCTGAGCCTGGCCATCGGCGCCATCCTGCGCTCCTTCAGCTACCCATCAGCCAGCCTGGTCTGTGCCAAGGCGGAGTGTGAGTACCGTATATTCACGACCATAAGGCCCCGTACTAAAAGGTGCAGTTTGAGTTCTGTCTTTACTGTGTTTAACACACACATAAGGAACCTAACTATAGGGGAGGGTTAATACACACACATAGATATATACACATAGATATATACACATAGATATATACACACATAGATATATACACATAGATATATATACACATAGATATATACACACATAGATATATACACATAGATATATACACATAGATATATACACACATAGATATATACACATAGATATATACACATAGATATATACGCATAGATATATACACACATAGATATATACGCATAGATATATACACACATAGATATATACACATAGATATATACACATAGATATATACACACATAGATATATACACATAGATATATACACATAGATATATACACACATAGATATATACACATAGATATATACACATAGATATATACGCATAGATATATACACACATAGATATATACGCATAGATATATACACACATAGATATATACACATAGATATATACACATAGATATATACACATAGATATATACACACATAGATATATACACACATAGATATATACACATAGATATATATACACATAGATATATACACACATAGATATATACACATAGATATATATACATAGATATATACACACATAGATATATACACATAGATATATACACATAGATATATACGCATAGATATATACACATAGATATATACACACATAGATATATACACATAGATATATACACACATAGATATATACACATAGATATATACACATAGATATATACACACATAGATATATACACATAGATATATACACATAGATATATACGCATAGATATATACACACATAGATATATACACATAGATATATACACATAGATATATACGCATAGATATATACACACATAGATATATACGCATAGATATATACACACATAGATATATACACATAGATATATACACACATAGATATATACACATAGATATATACACATAGATATATACACACATAGATATATACACATAGATATATACACATAGATATATACGCATAGATATATACACATAGATATATACACACATAGATATATACACATAGATATATACACATAGATATATACGCATAGATATATACACACATAGATATATACGCATAGATATATACACATAGATATATACGCACATAGATATATACACATAGATATATACACACATAGATATATACGCATAGATATATACACATAGATATATACGCATAGATATATACACATAGATATATACACACATAGATATATACACATAGATATATACACATAGATATATACGCATAGATATATACACACACAGATATATACACATAGATATATACACACATAGATATATACACATAGATATATACACATAGATATATACGCATAGATATATACACACATAGATATATACGCATAGATATATACACACATAGATATATACACATAGATATATACACATAGATATATACACATAGATATATACACACATAGATATATACGCATAGATATATACACACATAGATATATACACACATAGATATATACACACATAGATATATACACATAGATATATACACACATAGATATATACACATAGATATATACGCATAGATATATACACACATAGATATATACACACAGATATATACACACATAGATATATACACATAGATATATACGCATAGATATATACACACATAGATATATACACATAGATATATACACACATAGATATATACACATAGATATATACGCATAGATATATACACACATAGATATATACACATAGATATATACACACATAGATATATACACATAGATATATACACACATAGATATATACACATAGATATATACGCATAGATATATACACACATAGATATATACACATAGATATATACACACATAGATATATACACATAGATATATACACACATAGATATATACACATAGATATATACACACATAGATATATACGCATAGATATATACACACATAGATATATACACACATAGATATATACACACATAGATATATACACACATAGATATATACACACATAGATATATACACATAGATATATACACACATAGATATATACGCATAGATATATACACACATAGATATATACACATAGATATATACACACATAGATATATACACATAGATATATACGCATAGATATATACACATAGATATATACACATAGATATATACACATAGATATATACACATAGATATATACGCATAGATATATACACACATAGATATATACACATAGATATATACACACATAGATATATACACACATAGATATACACACATAGATATATACACATAGATATATACGCATAGATATATACACATAGATATATACACATAGATATATACACATAGATATATACACACATAGATATATACACACATAGATATATACACACATAGATATATACACATAGATATATACACATAGATATATACACACATAGATATACACACATAGATATATACACATAGATATATACGCATAGATATATACACATAGATATATACACATAGATATATACACATAGATATATACACACATAGATATATACACACATAGATATATACACATAGATATATACAAAAGTAGAGTGGGAGCTAAACTGAGTTTGTTTATGCTAAGTGTTGATTACAAGGTACTAAATTTTTTTTAATCATCTATAGATGCAGGCATGGTAAAACACGTGTGTGTGTGTGTGTGTGTGTGTATTTAAAAATAGAGCGGGGTAATGTCATCAATCAAACTATCAAAGTCCTCATCCTCTGTCTGTAATTCCAACAGCAGCTAAATCTCCATCAAACATGCAAGCTTCACTTTCACTTTACTTTCCGTGCCGTGTGGCTCCTCAGAAATGATGCGTTATGGAAGTTGCTGCGCTACCGTAGTCCTGGTCCGGATGGAAAAAAAAATCGCACCGTTTTAATAAAACGAAAGCACCAAGACGGAAGTGTTCAATTTTAATTTCTTCCACTAGCTTTACTGCTTTTAGTCGAATAGTGACGTTGAAACGCTTCTCCCACTTGTTCTTTGCTCGGTGATCCACTGATCGAGTCTTTCATTAATCCTAAATTCTCTCTCGGCTGCTCGATTTCCATCTTCCTCCGTGTAGCTGATTTCCTTCAGTTTAAACTGTGCTTTATCAGCGTGTCTCTTTACCATTTTCAGGTTCTTAAAACAACAATGTTCTGCATAACGCACATCCCTCATTGTGTTCTCTACTACGTCCGACTTACAACAACAGCAGCATTCATATGTATATATATATAAATATAAGACTTTAAGACTACTAGTGTGTGTGTGTGTTCGCATGTGGGTGGGTTAATTCCCTCCGTGGGGGCGCTGGCACACACCTCGCTGTCTGGGAGGTGTGACTCGCTTTGTGCGGTTGGACACTCGCTTCTGAACCGGTCCGGTTGTCAGAGTTGAGGATTGAGGCTGCAGCTTATTTATTACTCACTTCTACTCACTCCGTCTCCCATCCACCTCGAAAGGGCTGTTTGGCCCCAACCATTTTTAAGAAATATTCATATTTGAAATGCTCTCCGGTATCGGAAGGAACTTAGGGGACGTTTGATTTAACTTGCCAGGCACTCAGAAAGCTTTAACATCACTGGGGATTTGGGGCTTAGTCACTAGCCCTCTTTATTTTCATTCTGAAAGAGTGTGCTATTGATTTATTATGCACTCTCCTATCGAGAGTCGCAGGAATAAAGGGGCCTGGTTGGATTGGTGGCTGCAGCACTCAAACTGAGCTTTGTGAATACATAACAGAATACACTCCGTGTGTGTGTGTATATATAGGAAATGGTGAAATTCCATTTTTTTCCTGCCTTTTCATGTGGTCTTGGGTGAAATTGAGCCGATGTTGAGCAGAACTGTACAATAACCCAAAGGTTCCATATCGTACACTTTTCCTATGTTGTATTTAAAGTTTTTATATCATCAACAATATATATTTTGAGCACTAAAATCTCTCACTGTGGTTTTAAATTCCCTCTCTTAAGCTTCTCACAGGAGCTCTAGAAAGAACAAGGGTCCAAACCAAAGAGCGTCAGCTTTATTTAACAAAGGCACACTCAGAATATCTGAGAAACACGCTCAGTCACGACAGTTCCTGCACTTTTACGTGATACATCCCCCAAAAAATGTAAAAAAAAAAATGATTAACACATGCATAAACTACCAAATCCTCCTGCAAATGTGAGATTTACCATCTACCATTACAGTTCGCCTATATACGATGGAGACGGGCAACTAAACGCAGGGATATCTGCCTTTTGAAACAAACATTTTGCTTCTTTCACTCACTTACAAGCTTCATTTTTTAAACAGGTTGTGGAGAAAGGAGTAAATTTCATTTTCCTGCAGTGAAGCTGCAGCCTCTTGTGCTGTATCAGTATAAGATAAGAATCAATAGAGGGAGAAGAACAACATATAAAATCTCCTAATATTAATGATGAAGAGAAATAAAATAACACAATATATATGATAAAACATCCATAATGAAAATCTAGCTTTTCCTCTTTAGCTCAATCAAGCCAAATGTTTAAAGATTTCAATCCTTCCAGCTGCTTCTCAGACACGTAAAAAACTCATAAAAGTTAGATGCTCACCCGCGCCTCGGCAGCTTTACAGCGCGTATCATCGTGAACACTCCAAACTAATAACAAAATAACGAGAAACGTGTTCAACACAGGAAATCGCGGCTGGCGCATAACGGCAAGCGCATTCTGCAAAAAAAAAAAAAAATAAGGGATAATTCAGTGGTTAACAACAGGATTCACAGGCTGCACAGGTCATTCAATTAAACCAACGGCAACATGTTTCCCCCGTATTAACAACAATACAGGATTTACAGCCAATTATAGATAAAGTCGACCCACCTGCACCAAACTCAAGTATGAAAATAAACCTCTAATAAAACCTTAACAAAACACCTGCTGCTTGACTTTTTTTTCATTGAAATGTGCATAAGTTGCTGCAGAAAAACGGCTGAAATCATGTTCATGCTATATCACACAGCAGCATGCACATGTCTTTTCATGCTTGTCATAGTGGTTTGACAAGAATCTTTTTTGCAGCATCTGATTGTCTGATGTGAATGGCTGTGCAGTGACTGTGTAATTGTAGCATCACAACTTCACACGAGTCCCGATGGCCCATCTGGACGCACAGTTTTCTAAATACAGGCTGTGTGCATCTTCTCTTTTTGAAACATGGCGGGACAGTGACACCTAGACCTTCCTCTTTAATCAAAAAGCAATTAAAATAACACCTTCTGCAACAGGGGACGAATCAAAAGAGCAGTTACACAAAAGGAAATAATCGGGGTAATTGCAGTCTGAGCCCGGCGTGGTGTGAAAAGGGTGAATCCTGACAGCAAAGCTGCGACATTATCAGAAGCCAATACAGATCCATAGCAGCAGGTAGCCAGCCTGCCGTGGTTTTCCTGAAAGGGAGCGGAATTCCTCGTGGAGCTGTTGTTTCATTGAACATCTATGGCAGTTTTGATCATCAGTCGAGCGGGTAGATGAGAGCCGTGTTATTCACCAGGCTTTTCCCCTCATAAGAATTAGAGGCACCGGTGGTTACAGGACGCAGCTTTTACTGGTAGCGTGTGTGTGTGTGTGTGTGTGTGTGTGTGTGTGTGTGCGTGTGTGTGCGTGCAGCGGGGGTTGGGGTGGGGGCTTCTCTGTGTAATATATTTGGCTTGAAGGTGATCTTTACAAGGTTATCATTTAGCAGACTCTGACCCACTTGGCTGCACTATCTATCACCATGGAGCTGGTTGCCATGGCTGCAGAATAGGTGCTAACTGCCACTCAACGAGCTCGCTCCGCTCTGAATGACCATGTGGGCGTATGTGTGCACCGCCATGTGCATGTGTTTGATATATATGGTTTTGTGCTTGATCACTCATACGTGTGTGTGTGTGTGTGTACAGAGTTTCCCCTTTATGTGTGTACCTATATGAATGTGTGTGTGTGTGTGTGTGTTGCTGCAGCATCAGACAATGTTTACCACCAGCCCACTTGTTTTATTCATGCTGTTTACCCCCGGTGCAGAATGGTGCGTTCAAGCGAAGTAGTCGATCTCTCTTTCTTTTTCTATTTTTTTTTTTTTTTGTTTTGTCTTGTGGGGTGAAGTCACACGTCTCATTGACACGGAACACACACACACACACACACACACACACACACACACACACACACACACACACACACACACACACACACACACACACACATCATCATCATCATGCAAAATGAAACGTTTAGACCGGTCAGTTCTGCAGATCCTGCTCAACGATTGTGATTTTGGGTCATTTCCGACGTATCCGCGACGCGACCGTCCATTATGCGTTTTTTTGTTTTTTCGTGAGATGGATGATGTTAAGGACAGCGAGAGGGAGCGACGGAGCACAAGGAGGAGGATAAAGACAGAGAGTAACTAGAGCACAGGGCGATAAAGAGGTTGGAGAGAGAAGGAGAGGAAGCTGTAAAGAGCACTGATTTCTCCCTCCTTCCTCAAACTAATTAAAGTTTTGGCCTGGTTCAGTGATTACCACAGGCTTCCTCCTGATGAAGGGCTCCGTCAGCCCCCCCCCCCTCCTCCTCCTCCTCCTCCTCCTCCTCTTCCTCCTCCTCCTCATCCTCTTCCTCTTCCTCCTCCTCCTCCTCCTCTTCCTCCTCCTCCTCCTCTTCCTCCTCCTCCTCTTCCTCCTCTTCCTCCTCCTCCTCCTCCTCTTCCTCCTCTTCCTCCTCCTCTTCCTCCTCTTCCTCCTCTTCCTCCTCTTCCTCCTCTTCCTCCTCCTCCTGCCCAGCCACTCCTCCTGCTGGGGGGGCTTTACTCTGGAATTATTAGACTTTCTAGTAAAGACTCGTTGCAGCAGTGAGTGAGTCTTTACTGCCGATGGTTTTTACTGATTTTCAGGAGGAATTCGCTCAGACTCGAGTATTGAATTTCATAGTTTTTTTAATTTGATTTGTCCTCTTCTTCTATTTCTCCCTGTCCATCTCCTTGTCAGAGCCTTGTGTAATCCTTGTGTCTAGAGGATGTAGTTTTCACTTGTTTTATCACAATAGCAAAAAAGGCAACGCAATCATATTTTATTATTCCATTAGTAGAAAAACGTCAAGTCAATTGTCATCCCGTAGAACTCCGTACTCGGATCCTTTTCTGGTTTCACCATCGCCGGAATAATGAATTTAGGTTCATCAAATTCAAGAGCTTCTCTGTTCTTTATTAGGGGCTGATATAATTATGCACTTGTTGTCTGTGCAGAAGGCACAATGCTTTAAGAAGTTATGACAGGTGATGCAAAAAAAAACATTTAAAGCAGCTACAGGAAAAATAGTTTAAATGCTTTTAGAGCTCATCTATCCATCCATCCATCCATCCATCCATTGTCTTCCGCTTTATCCGGGGCCGGGTCGCGGGGGCAGCAGTCTAAGCAGGGACTCCCAGACTTCCCTCACCCCGGACACGTCCTCCAGCTCCTCCGGTGGGACCCCAAGGCGTTCCCAGGCCAGCCGAGAGACATAGTCCCTCCAGCGTGTCCTGGGTCTTCCCCGGGGCCTCCTCCCGGTGGGACATGCCCAGAACACCTCCCTAGGGAGGCGTCCAGGAGGCATCCTGAGCAGATGCCCGAGCCACCTCAGCTGGTTCCTCTCAATGTGTAGGAGCAGCGGCTCTACTCCGAGCTCCTCCCGTGTGACCGAGCTCCTCACCCTATCCCTAAGGGTGCGCCCGGCCACTCTGCGGAGGAAGCCCATTTCAGCCACTTGTATACGCGATCTTGTCCTTTCGGTCATTACCCAAAGCTCATGACCATAGGTGAGGGTAGGAACGTAGATTGACCGGTAAATCGAGAGCTTCGCCTTCCGGCTCAGCTCCTTCTTCACCACAACGGACCGATACAGCGACCGCATCACTGCAGACGCTGCACCAATCCGCCTGTCAATCTCACGCTCCATCCTTCCCTCACTCGTGAACAAGACCCCGAGATACTTGAACTCCTCCACTTGGGGCAGAGACTCACCACCCACCCGGAGAGAGCAAACCACCTTTTTCCGGTCGAGAACCATGGCCTCGGATTTGGAGGAGCTGATTCTCATCCCAGCCGCTTCACACTCGGCTGCAAACCGCCCCAGTGCCTGCTGCAGGTCCTGGCTCGAAGAAGCCATCAGGACAACATCATCTGCAAACAGCAGAGATGAAATCCTGTGGTTCCCAAACCAGGCCCCCTCCGGCCCCTGGCTGCGCCTAGAAATTCTGTCCATAAATATAATGAACAGAACCGGTGACAAAGGGCAGCCCTGGCGGAGTCCAACATGCACTGGGAACAGGTCTGACTTACTGCCGGCAATGCGAACACAGCTCCTGCTCCGGTCATACAGGGACCGGACAGCCCTTAGCAAAGAGCCCCGGACCCCATACTCCCAGAGCACCCCCCAAAGGACACCACGAGGTACACGGTCGAATGCCTTCTCCAGATCCACAAAACACATGTGGACTGGTTGGGCATACTCCCATGAGCCCTCGAGGACCCGATGGAGAGTATAGAGCTGGTCCAGTGTTCCACGACCGGGACGAAAA
The DNA here is from genome assembly GCA_036785175.1 of Eupleurogrammus muticus. Taxonomy (NCBI): domain Eukaryota; kingdom Metazoa; phylum Chordata; class Actinopteri; order Scombriformes; family Trichiuridae; genus Eupleurogrammus; species Eupleurogrammus muticus. The sequence goes on along the minus strand of JAYKQN010000068.1, from coordinate 54,323 downwards.
CCACACTGCTCCTCCTGAATCCGAGGTTCGACTATCGGTCGGATTCTCCTCTCCAGCACCCTGGAATAGACCTTACCGGGAAGGCTGAGGAGTGTGATTCCCCTGTGATTGGAACACACCCTCCGGTCCCCCTTCTTATACAGAGGGACCACCACCCCGGTCTGCCACTCCACAGGTACTGTCCCCGACCGCCACGCGATGTTGCAGAGACGTGTCAGCCAAGACAGTCCCACAACATCCAGAGACTTGAGGTACTCAGGACGGATCTCATCCACCCCCGGAGCCTTGCCACCGAGGAGCTTGCCAACCACCTCAGTGACTTCAGCCAGGGTGATGGACGAGTCCGCCCCTGGGTCCCCAGTCTCTGCTTCCTCCTCGGAGGACGTGACAGTGGGATTGAGGAGATCCTCAAAGTACTCCTTCCACCGCCCGACAACATCCCCAGTCGAGGTCAGCAGCTCTCCACCCGCACTGTAAACAGTGTTGGTGAAGCACTGCTTTCCCCTCCTGAGGCGCCGGACGGTTTGCCAGAATCTCCTTGAGGCCGTCCGATAGTCCTCCTCCATGGCCTCCCCGAACTCCTCCCAAACCCGAGTTTTTGCCTCTGCGACCGCCCGAGCCGCGGCACGCTTGGCCCGCCGGTACTCATCAGCTGCCTCAGGAGTCCCACGAGCCAACAAGGCTCGATAGGACTCCTTCTTCAGCTTGACGGCATCCCTTACTTCCGGTGTCCACCACCGGGTTCGGGGATTGCCGCCGCGACAAGCACCACGGACCTTACGACCACAGCTACGAGCAGCCGCATCAACAATAGAGGTGGAGAACATGGCCCACTCGGAGTCCATGTCTCCAACCTCCCCCGGGATCAGGGAGAAACTCTCCCGGAGGTGGGAGTTGAAGACCCCCCTGACAGAGGGCTCCGCCAGACGTTCCCAGCAGACCCTCACAATACGCTTGGGCCTGCCAGGTCCGTCCGGCTTCCTCCTCCGCCAGCGAATCCAACTCACCACCAGGTGGTGATCAGTTGACAGCTCAGCCCCTCTCTTCACCCGAGTGTCCAAGACACGCGGTCGGAGGTCAGATGACACGATGACAAAGTTGATCATCGACCTCCGGCCTAGAGTGTCCTGGTGCCATGTGCACCGATGGACACCCTTGTGCTCGAACATGGTGTTCGTTATGGACAAGCTGTGACTAGCACAGAAGTCCAATAACAAAACACCGCTCGGGTTCAGATCGGGGAGGCCGTTCCTCCCAATCACGCCCCTCCAAGTGTCACTGTCGTTACCCACATGGGCGTTGAAATCCCCCAGGAGAACAACGGAGTCCCCGGATGGCGCACTATCTAGTACCCCTCCTAGGGACTCCAAGAAGGCCGGGTACTCTGCACTGCTGTTTGGCCCGTAGGCCGACACAACAGTGAGAGACCTGTCCCCGACCCGAAGGCGCAGGGACGCGACCCCCTCGTTCACCGGAGTGAACCCCAACACGCAGCGGCTGAGCTGTGGGGCAACGAGCAAGCCCACCCCAGCTCGCCGCCGCTCCCCGCGGGCAACGCCAGAGAAATAGAGAGTCCAACCCCTCTCAAGAAGATGGGTTCCAGAGCCCAAGCTGTGCGTGGAGGTGAGGCCGACTATATCTAGCCGGTAACGCTCCACCTCCCGCACAAGCTCAGGCTCCTTCCCCCCCAGCGAGGTGACATTCCATGTCCCCAGAGCTAGTCTCCATGTCCGGAGATCCGGTCGCCGAGGTCCCCGCCTTCGACTGCCACCCGAATCTCTCCGCACCCGCCCCCCATGGCTCCTCCCGCAGGTGGTGGGTCCACGGGAGGACGGCCCCACGTCGTTTCTTCGGGCTGGGCCCGACCGGGCCCCGTGGGAAAAGGCCCGGCCACCAGGCGCTCGCTGCCGAGCACCCACCCCAGGCCTAGCTCCAGGGTGGGGCCCCGGTGACGCCAGTCCGGGCGACGTAACTGGCCTTGTTGTTGTCTTCTTCAACATGTGGGGCTTCTGAACCGCTCTTAGTCAGCTCATCTATCCATATGTACTAAATCTGTAGGATAAACAGGAAAAGGTATAATAAAATAATAGTATAATAATGATTATTATTTTTAGCATTAATAATAGTATTGTTAATAATAATATTAATAATAGTAATAATAATAATCATTATTATAGTTGTTATTATTATTATATCCTTGGGAAATAAAATATATAATAGAGTAAATGGAGATATAGATGATGAATGTATGAAATGTGTATTCTTGCCCTTGTTAAAAGACACTTTACTATGAATAATAATTTGTCTGATTTGTTTTTTCTAAAAAAGGTTAATATTAATAATACATTATTAATGTAAATGGATTAATATTAAAGTTGATATTTATTATTTGTTCTTCTGTGCTCATTAAAAATGCAAATGTTTCCTGCAAAGGGTCACACTTAACTTCTTGTATAAGTTGAAAATGGGCACAGGATTGCCTCACAAATGACTTGTGGTGTACTACCTTGTTCATTTTGCATTTGCAATGAACACAGAGAAACTTTTTCCACTCTGAGCGGGTGAATGTGAAAACAGCTTTTCTCGTGTGCAAAGCTGCACATGAATCCTTCCACACAGAGAAGCTTCAAACATCCAACGGTGGAAACGAGAAGAAAAAAACAAACTAATCATTATTTCTCTGGCCTCCGTGTGGACTCTGTCAGCTCCATTTTTGTGATACTCCGCTAACTAACAGATAAGCAAACAATCATATGGGACTGGAGAACAAGACCCCTCCTTTTTGCAGAGGTCATGACACACAAGAATAAGTCGCGCCGGGAAAAGACAAACTCCAGACACCGTATTAAATAATCTTTCATTTCCTGGCGGTTTAGACAAACCATCGATCATTTGCAAAAAAAAAAAAAAGACAAGAAAGATGTGCAGCCATCTGAGCATGAATCAGGATCCTCCAGTCCTGCAGAGCGTAGGTTGTGGCTCCTGATGCAGACGTTGACACGATGCTCCGCCCCATCAGGCCTGCTGCGACTGGAGGAGCTGGTGCGCCGCTTCCTCATCTCCAGGGAGACGCTGTCCATCCGGATGCTGGACGACAACCTGGACCCCACGCCGCTGCTCAAGGAGATCCGCGACGACAAGGTGGCCACCATCATCATCGACGCCAACGCCTCCGTCTCCTACCTCATCCTCAAGAAGGTCAGGCCTCACCACGCAACCACGTCCCGCAGATGCATGCAGTCTTTAAAATAATAAAACAACAAAATCCTTCCCAAAGCTGCACAGTTTGCTGCAGTAATGGAATTAACATCTATTCTTAACTCCTGTGCCCTGCAGGGCAGCGCGGGGAAAAAAAATATTTATGCACGTCTGTCAGCAATAATTGCTTAAGACTCCGAAAGAAAGTATTTGACAATAGGAACATCTCTCGCTGGGATGCGAAGGCTCGTTCTGATTCAGCCGTGGAGGTGACTCACGGGTTGAATGCGTATGCACTGTGCTCTGGAGCCTGGAAATGTAAAACTGTGATTAAAGGATAAGACCGTTTTTTTTTTTTTTCCAATTGGGTCCTTTATTCTAAATCACAACGTAATGTTCTAATCACCCAAGGTGTTTCACATTTCGATTTCTGCATTTAGAGATCTGCTGCAGATTTTGGTTGATTTAGGTGAATTACAGGAAATTAGGAAACTAATAAATTCAATAGATTTCAAGCAAAAACAATTCAATTCTCTTCCTACGGAGTGTCAATTTTCTCATTTTCGTTGTCTTATATGACAATGCATTAAATATCTATTTTGGTTTTGGACTTTTATTCAAACAAAGCAAACTGATGACACCACTGTGGTCTTAATATAATAAACTCAACTAACGGGTTTAATAAAGGATAAGTCTGTTCTATCCATCATGAAACAGCTTCCTATGGACAAAGTGATGCAGACCAGAACATAGGTTGTTCATCATTTATTGATTATGGTTCAGTAGCACTAAGAACTTGTAGGTTTTTAGTTATTTTTAATAATTTCAGTAACTCCTTCATATTCTGGTTAAACGTGAACTGAACGTTCTGTGTTTTCTCCTGATAATCGTTCATTCTGGCTGTGAACGCTGCTCTCTCAGAGTAGAACTTAGTTCCAGAGTGAGTCAGATTTCATTAGATCCTTCCAGGTGAAAACCCAGCTAAAACTCCCAATAAACAGACCTTAACATGTAGCTGAAAACCAGCTGATCTGGCAGCAGCTGTCATACCTGTCACACTAACAAATACGTCATAAAACACAGAGCAACAGCCAGGAGCATGGAGGAAGGCAGCACCACAGCTATGAGCATTAACACCATGTGATGGAGAAGTCAGTACTGACCCAGACTGAACCTTAAGGACTACAGTCCTGCTGTTATTTACCAATAAACACCATTTAAGCAGCAGCTTTTTATTCATTGTAGTAAGTGTTTATTGACAGCTCCATTGATTGTCTAGTTACCTTAGCTGGTACAACACCTGGATAACACCTTCTTCCATTTGATAAGAGAGAGAACCTGATGTGATGGCAGCCATCTTCCTAGCAAAGCTAGCAGCTAAAATTAATAAAAAATAGTTATTGAAAGTTGTTAGAGTAGAACATAACGTTGTGATGGAGAATTATGGGCCCAATTGGAAAAAAGGGTCTTATCCTTTATCCTCCCTCTGTCTTCTGTTACCCCCCCCTTCACCTCCTCTATAACTCATCAATCTTTACCCCCCCTTCCCTCCTTCTGCTCCTCTTTGCAGCCCACCTGCCTCCTATTTTATGTTTCTCCTCATCCTCTGTTCTTCTCCTCGTCCTACAGGCGTCAGAGCTGGGGATGACATCAGCGTTTTACAAGTACATCCTCACCACCATGGTAAGTACACCGGTGCCGCATCGACCCCCCCTTCCCCACCCCCTTTCCCTTCTGCCGTCCGTTAGTCGTCCATTTTCACTTCTTCTCCTCTCCGGTCTGGGGGGAGGAGGACGGGGCCGAGATGTGAGAAACGAACATGTCAGACAAGGACGCAGGAGAGCAGAGGAGGATAGCCAAAAACATGAAAAATAGAATAAAATAAAAAGGGCAGGGAGGATGGGGGGGGCTGAGGTGGAGGTGATGACAGACGTGATCCGCCAACCCCCCCCCCTCCTGCCGCCTCCTTTTTATGCTTCCAGTGTTTTCATCTGCTTTCTTTGATATACTCTCCTCCCCTTTCTACAGCGCCGTTGAAATAAACGTGTCACTTTATGCCGATTTCATCTTTTTTTTTTGTTCTACCCCCCCTCCCCTCCCTCTGTACGTGCCAACCTCTCACGCTTCAGATGTCACATCTTATGTATACTATATATATATATATATACACTCACTGGCCACTTTATTAGGTACACCATGCTAGTAACGGGTTGGACCCTTTTGCCTTCAGAACTGCCTCAATTCTTCGTGGCATAGATTCAACAAGGTGCTGGAAGCATTCCTCATAGAGTTTGGTCCATATTGACATGATGGCATCACACAGTTGGTGCAGATTAGTCGGCTGCACATCCATGATGTGAATCTCCCGTTCCACCACATCCCATAATGCTCTGTTGGATTGAGATCTGGTGACTGTGGAGGCCATTTGAGTACAGTGAACTCATTGTCATGTTCAAGAAACCAGTCTGAGATGATTCCAGCTTTATGACATGGTGCATTATCCTGCTGAAAGCAGCCATCAGAAGTTGGGTACATTGTGGTCATAAAGAATGGACATGGTCAGCAACAATACTCAGGTAGGCTGTGGCGTTGCAACGATGCTCAATTGGTACCAAGGGGCCCAAAGAGTGCCAAGAAAATATTCCCCACACCATTACACCACCACCAGCAGCCTGAACCGTTGATACAAGGCAGGATGGATCCATGCTTTCATGTTGTTGATGCCAAACTCTGACCCTACCATCCGAATGTCGCAGCAGAAATCAGACTCATCAGACCAGGCAACGTTTTTCCAATCTTCTATTGTCCAATTTTGATGAGCTTGTGCAAATTGTAGTCTCAGTTTCCTGTTCTTAGCTGAAAGGAGTGGCACCCAGCATGGTCTTCTGCTGTTGTAGCCCATCTGCCTCAAAGTTGGACGTACTGTGCGTTCAGAGATGCTCTTCTGCCTACCTTGGTAGTAACTGGTGGTTATGTGAGTCACTGTTGCCTTTCTATCAGCTAGAACCAGTCTGGCCATTCTCCTCTGACCTCTGGCATCAACAAGGCATTTCCACCCACACAACTGCCGCTCACTGGATATTTTTTATTTTTCAGACCATTCTCTGTAAACCCTAGAGATGGTTGTGCATGAAAATCCCAGTAGATCAGCAGTTTCTGAAATACTCAGACCAGCCCTTCTGGCACCAACAACCATGCCACATTTAAAGTCACTCAGATCACCTTTCTTCCCCAAACTGATGCTCGGTTTGAACTGCAGGAGATTGTCTTGACCATGTCTACATGCATAAATGCACTGAGTTGCCGCCATGTGATTGGCTGATTAGAAATTAAGTGTTAACGAGCAGTTGGGTGGACAGGTGTACCTAATAAAGTGGCAGGTGAGTGTATATATGTATCTGTAAAAAGCCACCAGGGTAATTTCCATTAACCTCTCCTGTGTTTTTCTTCCTTTTCGCTGTTTCTTTGTTAGATTGACAGTCGACATTGTCACTCACCTGATTTTTTTTATTTTTGCTCTCCAGGATTTCCCCCTGCTGAGGCTGGACGACGTGGTGGACGAGCAGTCCAACATCGTGGGCTTCTCCATGTTCAACACCACCCACCCCTTCTACCTGGAGTTCATCCGGAGCCTGAACCTCTCGTGGAGGGAGGGCTGCGACCTGACGTACCCGGGTCCCGCGGTGAGCCCCCCCCCACGTACCCCTGCACGCCTGGGAGTCGTTTTAAAAAAAAAAAAAAAGCTTTGCTTGCGTGCCACGTTACATTAAGCTGCTTTATCCCTCACGCTGATTCATGGCGCAGTTAAAGAGATTCAGCTACTCTTCTGCTGCTATTTAATGGGTATTGATGAATCCATTGGTGTTTCCTCCCTATTGGTTTCCTCCCACCACACATCTTTCCTTTCCTTTCCTCGTTGCATCCTCCCCCCTATCTCTTGGCGTTTCCACAGCTGTCGTCGGCGCTGATGTTCGACGCCGTGCACGTGGTGGTGGGGGCGGTGCGGGAACTGAACCGCAGTCAGGAGATCGGAGTGAAGCCGCTCAGCTGCACCTCGCCGCAGATCTGGCAACACGGGACCAGCCTCATGAACTACCTGCGCATGGTAATCGCTCGTTAGCGGCTGTGGTGTGCAGGATCATGCACGATATATCATAAATGAAAAAAAAACGTGCATGATATGAGCTTGATCACATCCACTGAAGCCACAACATGCACGGCATTCAATCATGTTTTCACAAAAACAAGAATAAGTAGTTCAGCGTCTGATAATTATTTTCATTATCGATTGAACCGCTGCTCCTTTTTCTTTCGGATCCACCAAGGCAAAGAGCCTTCGACTGATAATTGAGAAACGACAAACACTTGCACTGAGCTGAATCTCTTTTTGTTATTTCGCCGTTGGTTGAACTCGAGGAAATAAAAAAAATATGAATAGAAGAACTGATCTGTAAACTTATCGGTAACACTTCACTGTGTCTTAATGGTCATTAAATGATGTCGCCTTCGATGCAAAGTTGACATAGTTCACACGTCTTTGTCATGAAAACTCAACATAAACCAAGACAGAACAACGTGACAATCACTTATCAGACCTTAGTGCATCACGGCAGTGTTGTAAACCCCAATTCAAGTAAAGTGTTAACGAAAAACTCAGACATGGAAACGTAGATCCTTCCTGCTGCTGTGAGACTTCACAGCAAACGATGCTAAAAACCAAATATTCGCTGCAGCCATCTTTTATTATATATATATATATATATATATATTATATATATATATTATATATTCATACATTTTATACTGCATGCAATCTTACATTTCTTGCATTTCTCTGCTGTTTCTAATGCAGTTTCCCCCGCTGTGGGACAAATAAAGGATTATTATATATTTTTATAATATTATGTATATATTATTTTTATATTTTTATTATATATTATTATCTAATCATCCATTAATGGTCACGGTTTTGGCAGCGTTATGAACCCCAATTTAAATAAAGTGTTAACATTGATGTTTCATCAGAATGACTGATCATCACTGCACATTTTAACTGATATAAACAGAGAAATCCTCACTTTGTGATCTGTGATTCTGGGCTCTACAAATAAAATTGAATTGATTGAGAATCAACAAATGTCTTGGTGAGAAAAGCCAGATGCGGTGGTGGTTGATTGGTTTTCTGCTGATCACACCGGAGCTGCGTTCCGTGTCGGCCTCTCCTGATTCTTCCTGCTGGATCGGAGCCTCCCGCTCGGCCTGTTTCTCCCAGTCGATCCGTGCTGATCATCCCTGTCTGCTCCGGCCTTCAGACGCTTCCCCCGCCTCTGTGTTCTCACTCGCCCATCTCCATCCCGTCGATAGCATCTGTTTTCCTAATCGTATCTGATAGCAGGAAGAATTATGTTTGGTTTTATATAAAGTAGAAGATTTATTTCCACATCTGTTTCTACGGTTGTTCGTGCTCGGTCTTTAATCCCTTTCTTATCTTTCCTCATCGCCTTCCTTCTAAAACTCTAAATCACTTTTCTTTTCCCCGCGGTCTGCAGGTGGAGTACGACGGTCTGACGGGGCGCGTCGAGTTCAACAGCAAAGGTCAGCGCACCAACTACACGCTGCAGATCCTGGAGAAGCGCCGGGGAGGCCACAAAGAGGTCAGAGGTCACGCTGTTATCACGCAGGGCCGAGACACAGGTCACGCCTGGTTTCTCTGACCTGGCGAGGCGTTTAACACTGAACAGAATCACAGAATGACCAATGATCGGACCTGAAAATGTGTAGTTTATGTGCATATATACATTTAAACTTCTAGCATTTGTAATGTTTGTGTTTGTGTTCCTGTCCTAGATCTCTGCGTTTCTTATTTATTTTTTTTGTGGAACACGGCTGCATGTTGACTTGATGTTTTCTGATGTAAAAACATAAAACGCCGGTTTAGTTTTATTCCCATTGGTACAACGATGACGTTAACTTGTTGAAATCTGCGTTTGCAAACTGGGCCTGGAGCTCAGCCGTGCGCAGTGGCTACATGTACATCTGCGTTCATTCTATATCTACTAAGTTATACGTCTTATTGGGCTTTATTTTTATCTTGTTATTATTATTATTATATAGGGCTGGATTTGCTCCAGGCTTTTTACAATCTGTATTGGTTTTGTCCTCATTTGGAGTTGGTCATCACATGAAATCATGAAATTACATCTTATTTCCTTGAAATGATTTTCCCAGTGTACCTTTTTTCTTTTGCTTTCCTCTGCAGCTGTAGATTTTATTATTGTACATTTTTACATCTGAGGATCAGTTTTAGAGATGAATCAATATTATCACAAAGTGAATTTCAGTGGAACTGTATCAGGTCAATTTGATAAATTAAGTGAAAAAACGTCATTTCCTTTAGGAATCCTCCTCCAGTTGTTTAACCTGATGTTACAAGGCACAACATTGTGATTTTATATAAGAATATGTCCTGAAATTGACCTTCCTGGTAAAAAAAGGTTAATTTAACATAAATACATATTTATTAATGCTAGTTAGACAATGTCTATGTATTATTCAATCAAAATGTACTTCACTTATCAGGATTAAATGATTCATAACGCATAGCGCAGCACTTCCTTGGCTGGATGAACCACTTTCTTCGCTAATGTCCTCGATGGGAACCTGCCTCCCATGTTAACACTAAATGCCACAGTTAGAGCTGGACTGGAAACTGCTGGGAGAGATGAGATAATTAACATTTTTTTCCAACCCTCACACAGTAAATGTCAGGGCAGGATAAGGAGTGTCATAGAAAAAGTGTGGTTCAGCCTGAGGAGTCATTACCTCTGCTCTGACCTGTTGAAAGATGTACAGTAATATCTCCAAAATAAACGCTTCGGTTCCCCCCCCCTGCACGCCGTCGGGTCATAATCACACACTTATATACTTAAGTGACTTTACTGTCCCATAAAGATGTGAAGCATGTGAGCGATTTATGCAATTTAAGTAAGATGTTAGTGAGGCAATGAAACGCCTGATCACGAATGCTTTTCATTTCCTTCTTTTGCCGTCGTGTCCCAGCTCATTGCTCGGCGTGTAAACAGCGGTGTGTGTTATTACAGGAAATGTGTGTGCTTCCGTTGTATGGAGAATTCTATCAATGTGCAGCAAACATATCAAACATGCAAAAGCTGCTCTATTAAAGAGCCTGACCATGTTAATGCAGCGATGGTGGTGTGCAGCCTGCAACACCCACAGTAAAACGGTTGCAGTCAGCTTAACAGTTCGTTATTAATCCCACGATGGCCGTTGATTTCCCCTCCCCTCCCCTCCTCTCTGCCGTTAGATCGGGATCTGGTACTCCAACAACACGCTGGCGATGAACTCCACCAGTCTGGACATCAACGTCTCGGAGACGCTGGCAAACAAGAGCCTCATTGTCACCACCATCCTGGTAAGCTCACGCTCGTCTTCTGGGCCACCATGCTGGCGAGGTCAGAGGCGTGTTGTGTGTTTCCTGCGCTGGGCCAGAGCATCATCGCGTCTCATTCTGTGTTATGCATCGTTAGGGTCTGTCATAGGAACCGAAATCTGGATCCTATTGATCAAGATGTTAAAAAAATCTGCTTTTTTTCCCCCGTGTATGAGTCATTTCTATAGATAGACTTTCTTAGATGATACTTCTCCATCCATAGCTTCACTCAAATAAGCCTCAATGGCGTGAATATTACACACAATAAAAAAAGAGATCCATCCACAAGATATGTCCATTATCCTTTTAAACATGTTATGCCAAAGAAGCATATTAAATCTGACTGGAATTCATCTTTAAGTTAGAAGGTTTAACACCAGCCTAGTTTCCAACAGTCCTTTACATTACATTATATATACATATATATATATATATATATATATATATATATATATATATATATATATATATATATATATATATATATATATATATATGTATATATAAATACAAGGGATTTTTTGATTCTGACAGTTGTTTTGTCACAATGAGACTTTTTGTTTTACTCTGTTAAAGATGACTGAATAGATCTATTGAAGATCTTTTTTTTTGTACCATACACATTCTATTAAAACATAAAGTAAGTAAGTAAAATCTGAAGTGAAATACTAATTTGTGAGTGAAAAAAATAAAGGAATCCCTTGTATTTGGCAGGGGTATGAATCATTTTGGGTCTATATATATATATATATATATATATATATATATATATATATATGTGTGTGTGTGTGTTTGAACATTAAGTTTATTCACCATATGAGAAGTTGTATTGCTGTGAGATAAAACACAGAACAAAGTGTTGAATATAAAACACAATACATAAAATATATTGCAGGAAATCTTAAGACGTATGCTAAAAGTCAGCATTAAACAGTGTACGTCACTGACATAAAACCTGGACTTCATCCATACGTCAGCGTCCAGCGCTGAAATGACGCGCTGATGGCAACGTAGCTGCGTTCCATTATTAACATCACGGCTCTTATTATAAATACAAATGTTTTCACTCACTTCTTCTCGAGGTGGATATGAACCGTTATTGTGCCCCGTATTAAGGAAAACCCGTACGTGATGCGTAAAGACAACTACCAGGACTTCCAGGGCAACGACCAGTACGAGGGCTTCTGCGTGGACATGCTGCGGGAGCTGGCCGACATCCTCAAGTTCTCCTTCAAGATCAAGCTGGTGGACGACGGCCTGTACGGGGCCCCGGAGCCCAACGGCTCCTGGACCGGCATGGTCGGAGAGCTCATCAACAGGGTAATCAGTGCACACACACACACACACACACACACACACACACACACACACACGCTGTAGCCCCAACCCTGCTGTTACTCCCCATGTCTCAAATTGCCCTCAGAGGGGAGTTAGACTCTTATCTAGGACAAAAGCTGACTTGGTAATGCCCCAAAAGAGAGCGGCAGCATAGCCTGGAATCCAGTGCTAGCATAGCATACCTCTGACAGACACTTCAGTAGAGAGTGGAGGTAGGCTAACGAGCCCCACCCCTCCTGCTGCTTAATTACCATACGGCATACTTCAATTACCAGAGCGTGGTCCCTGTGTGGGGTTTTGCCGTCCCGGTGCCCCCCCACAGACCCCCCCCCCCCCCCCCCCCCCCCTCCCTGTTGCCTGATCGCTCGACTCTAATTAGCAGCCCATGTTCATCAATTAGCTTCTAATGGAATAGATGGAGGTGGAAAGACCAATCACCCGGTGCGTTTTTGCAATTAGCCTCATTTGGATGGTGGGGAATGTGTGTGTGTGTGTGTGTGTGTGTGTGTGTGAGTGAGGTAAAGAGACAGTCTCTGTGTGCTTTCACATGGATAGTCAGATTTTTCACTTTTCATCTGGGGAATGATTATTTGTGTGAAGAGCTCTCATCGACACGGTGCAGCATCAAGTGTTTTTTTTTCCTCCTATTTTTGCATCTGCCTGACCACTGTTGTTTTTTTGTTTTCGACTGTCCTCCACTCCCTCCAATTATCTCCCCCCCTGCAACTATCTGTCCATCCATCTCTGTCTCTGTCTGCAGAAAGCAGACCTGGCCGTGGCGGGCTTCACCATCACGTCAGAGAGGGAGAAAGTTATCGACTTCTCCAAGCCGTTCATGACCCTGGGGATCAGCATCTTGTACCGGGTTCACCTGGTGAGGGCCCCTCTGCGTCAGATTTCATCTGTTCTGTTTTTTGTTTGTGTGTTGAAGCCCACAAAAGACGATGGGATAAAACCTGCAAAGCTTTAGGAATCAGCCTGCGTGTTGCATAGGAGTTGCACACATCTAAAAAAAAAGAAAAAAGTGTGTGTTGTATTCGTACTTTGCTGCATGCTTTATCCACCCTGAAATTCATAGGTATAATTTAAATTGCTCAGTAAGTCAGCGCTCTGTAACTGGGTAACAGTGGCAGCTTTACATTGCTAATGAGGGGGGGGGCAAGCCAAATATGCTTCAGCAGTAGACATTGTGAAACAGAGCGTTTATGGATTGTAGCATTAGCGTGTCAAAGCGCTGCAGACTGTGAACGTGCAGCGTTCAGCAGGATGCTGCCCCCCTGTGGTGCAGGGGGAGAATTGTTTTCTTCTTTTTTAACGCATTCTACCTTCCTGTCTGTCTGTCTCTTTTTTTCCCCCCTCCCTGCACCAGGGGCGGAAGCCGGGTTACTTCTCCTTCCTGGACCCCTTCTCGCCGGCCGTCTGGCTCTTCATGCTGCTCGCCTACCTGGCTGTCAGCTGCGTGCTCTTCCTGGCTGCAAGGTCAATACATTGCATCACGCAGCCGCACCGATAGTCCCGCAGCTCGCACTCCTGCTCCATCCTGATTTATCTTGTTGAACACGGGTCACCTGTCACATATATATTATTATTTTTTTTACCTCATACAACCTCCTGCAGACAGTTTGACAGGGATCGAATGAGTGATTTGCAGTGACTTGAAGGATGCGACAGGGGTATTGGCTTTATTACTGTATCGCAGCGTGAACTCAAGGTCGTTCCGCTGCGCTTGTGTCCCCCCCCCCCCCCAACAGGCTGAGCCCCTACGAGTGGTACAACCCCCACCCCTGTCTGCGGGAGCGCAGGGACATGCTGGAGAACCAGTACACCCTGGGAAACAGCCTGTGGTTCCCCGTCGGAGGCTTCATGCAGCAGGGATCAGAGATAATGCCCAGAGCCCTGTCCACCAGATGTGTCAGTGGCGTGTGGTGAGTTACGGAACCATGCACCGGCGGGTTCGGCGTGCACGAGCTTGTCAGATTCTCTGTGTGAGAGGTTTCAATTTGGAGTTTTTTTTTTTCTATCCTTAGACTCAGAAGTCAGTATCCAAGCACTTGACTCCACTAGAGATTGAAGACAATCTCCCAGCTTTTATTACTACAACTGGGTTTGAAATGTCTAGAGATATAAAAAAAAAAACTGCATTGCAGAATCTGTCCAAAATCTTTAAGTCAGACCTTTGGGTGGTGACATTGGGTGACACGCAAAGGTTGTTTCATTATGCAGGAGAAAGTAAAAACACAAAAAAACAAAGCGAAGGTAATTGGGGAAATGCCGAAGACAAAACACTAAAGCGATAAGTAATAAAACAGGAATAAAAACACACTTTAAATATGCATA
>JAYKQN010000068.1:7500-37500 GCA_036785175.1 Eupleurogrammus muticus | reverse complement strand
TAGAATCAGGTGTTACTGCCTGGTTGGAACAAAAACCTGCAGCCACGCTGCCTCCAGGACCTGAGTTTGACTACCCTTTTTTTTTTAAACAGGTAAATGCAATTTTGCAACTCCTATGTCCTGCAAAATAAAGCACCGCATCCCGCTGTCTGACCAGCTGCACACTGTTGTGCATAATGAAAAATCTCTCTAATCTTTAGTAGCTTTGCCATAAAACTAAAATATTTAAAATTGTAGAATATCCTTCAGATTGTTCACATGCACAGAAACACTGTTGAATCGTGCACTTATATACTTTAGTTTGTTGCTAGGGAGAAAATCACTATATTATTCTAGTTGGTCTGTGCGATGATGCACACATTATGTTTTTGTTCTTGTTATATTTAATACACCCCTTATACTTACATCTTTATATATTACCCTACAGTTGTGTCTGCACGTAAAGAACTGTGTTAAAAAAGACAAATTGTCTTCCCATCGACCATCATGCACACAGTTTTCAGAAAAAGGAATAGAAGGTGTAAGTTCTCTGTAAGAAATGCTCTCACTTGTTTGTTGTAATAAAACCAATCACATAATTTTCCCAGGATGCTCTGGGAGAACTTTTTCAGGGGGAGGTTGTTCTCTGTGTTTGACGTGGCGATGTAGGATTTTATAACATCATCTTCTTCTTCATTCTCATAGTCTGCATGCACTGAGACAGACTAATCAAAGCCTGGCTTTCCCTTATTAGACTAACAGATAAAAGTGTACAGTATTTCACAAGAACGAGAAAAGCAAACCTTGTCCTTGTGGAAACTGCGATGAGCATTTTTCACAGGTATTGTGTCCATTGGGCTGGTGAACAGATGCAGTAATGCAAGTTCTACCCGAGAAAGGACCAGAACTGTGTCTGACAGAGGGCAGGGTGTTTAGTCAAAAGTATTATTCTGGATTTAAACACTAAACCTCATCACTGAGTGGAATAAAAACTCCTTAAATGACAGAAGAGACAGAAACACCTCCCTGAGATCAATTATGCTAAATAGACACATGTAGTTGTAGTGACTGGTGAGATTAGATCTGGAAAATGTCTTGTACATGGTTGATTTATTTATTTTTTCTAAGGGATTAGTGAGTATTTCAACTGGAAGTGATGAACAAGCGGTTAATTGCTTTTCCACACGTGTCCAGCCCCCTTTTCTTTTTTTTTATTCCCTTGGATCACAGTCATCTGTTCTAACAAAGCAGAGAAAGACACAACAAGACTAGAGGAAACATGCAGAAACGGAGATATGATTGAACAAAGACGTGAGGATCAGCATGAAGAGAGGTTAACCCTCATTAATTATTCAACCCTATTGGTTAAGATTAATTAAGAGTTGTGGCTATGCACTTCACCTTTGTTTACTGTACCGTCTTGATGTTTTTTTTGGGTGTTTTTTCTGCACTCAGAAATGTGAGAAGCGTAATTTTGATTATTTTGTATGCCCAATATATGTCAAATAATGAAGTACTTTAACTTTTAATAACATAAAAATACAATATATGTGTTAGTCTTATAGACTGTAGTATTTCAGAACTATATTACCGTATTTTCATGACCATAAGGCACCGTACTAAAAGGCGCAGTCTCAGTTCTGTGTCATTACTGTATTTAACACACACATAGGACGCACCCAACTATAGGGGAGGGTTAAATACAGAAATAGATATATATACACATAGAGTGGGAGCTAAACTGAGTTTGGTTGTGCTTTATTTAAGTATTGATTACAAAGTACTAACATTCTTTAATCATCATGGTAAAACACACGATAAAACAAGCACACAAGTGTGTTTATTTAAAAATAGAGTGGGGTAATGTCATCAATCAAACCATCAAAATCCTCTTCCTCTGTTTCTGATTCCAACAGCAGCTAAATCTCCATCAAACATGCCAGCTTCACTTTCTTCACCATCAGAGTCACTTTCCTCTAAATGATGCGTTATAATCCGCTGGAAGTTGCTGCGCTACCGTAGTCCTGGTCTGGATGGAGAAATGGACAGAAACGAAAGCACCAAGACGGAAATGTTCAATTTTCATTTCTTCTGCTGCTTTACTGCTTTTAGTGAATGGTGACCATAGGAACACTTCTTTGCTCTGTGATCCACTGATCTGGTCTCCGCTCTGTGATCCACTGATCAACACAGCTGGAACACAGCTGGATCTGACATTATTTTCTATGCTCTTTTTTTTTTAACTGGTTGTGTTTTTGGAAGTTATGGTTTAAAAAAATAAATTTTACATTTTACGAAATCAAAAAGCAGCATCCCAGTTGTTCTGAATAATTCACAGAACACACCATCAATGGTTTTCATAGGCATTGTGTTTATTTATTCATTATGAGACTCTTCTAACTCCATAAATACCCTTTAATAAAAAACTAAATCCTGTAGGTGTTTCTGGTAAAACCACCATTAAACCTTCCAGTATGTTCTGTTGTATCTGACCAGCTGCTGTAACGCTGCTGTAATCTTGCTCTTTATCTCTCACTAATCCTCTCCTTACTCTCACATTAAAATCACCAGGCGATTCTCCCCCTTTTGCTCTTCCGTTCTCCGCTCATTTCTCCACATTCCAGGATAAACGCCCCTTTCCCTCCTCCGCCCGCTCACCCTTATCCCGCTCTCTTGTCGTCCGCCAGGGTCTCCGTTCAGAGACGAGATCACGCTGGCCATCCTCCAGCTGCAGGAGAACAACCGGCTGGAGATACTGAAGAGGAGGTGGTGGGAGGGAAGCCAATGTCCCAAAGAGGAGGACCACCGTGCCAAGGGTCAGTCCAGCGCCGCCGTCCGTCCGCTCCATCCCTTCTCTCTGATTTGCCCAGTTATAGTCTCCTCACTCCCTGCTAGTGTCCGGCTAATGCTAATGCTAATGCTAATGGCTAACCTAATGTTCTTGCTTAGAACAATCTCCTCTCCCAAATGTCATCTGTTTGTCTCAGGTGGTGTGTAATGGAAATTTTATTAGTGTGTGTGTGTGTTTATAAGTCTGCCTGCATAGATTAAAAAAAGACAATAAAATGCCGGATGAAACTCTATCTTCTTTTTATTAAAAAAAAAGAAGATATTTTCATCTGTATAATGTATCTCAAGGCTTTCAGACGTGGCGTTCACACCGTTCGACCACCACTCTGCTGATTTAATGTTTTGCACTCGCACAAATTCGTAGCACAGATTAATAAAAGGATTTGGCCAAAGGTGATATTTAGTCCCTATGTGTTCTAAACACTGAATCCTACACTTCCCACAATGCACCATGACTGCAGTAACATAAAATACTCAGTACACTGATGTCATATAACTTCAGTTTTAAAGAACAGTTCAACATCTTTGAAAATATACTTTCACTTCCTTGTTAAGTCAAAGTCAACTTTATTAATAAAGCGTTCGACGAACAGACCACAGTGTTTCCACATCACAAAACATCATTAACCGGCGTTTCCAGCTAACAATGCTGCTTTTTAACGGTTATAATAATGCAAGTCTGCTTTCCAGGAACATCCATTGTTCTCCTGCCTCTATTGTTATATATGTTAGGTCACGTTCCCTCTGTGATATGCAGGCTGTAGCTTCGTATTTGTCTGAGTCAGTATGACATCATGGATATATCCTTCAAACACATGTTATATTATAGACGCTTCTCCCTGAAATCACCTTTTAGTTATTCTTTTTACGTAATAATTCTTCAGCGTGTCTGGCTGAGTTGTCCTGGACCAGTTTGAGGTGGGAGTGAATGACTAATCCCAGTTTACAGGGAGCTGCAATAGTACAAGCAGGAGGAGATGAAGGTGTGGACGATGTTCTCGTAATGTTTGAAAGAGATGAATAGCTTGGTGGCAATAGTCTCAAAACCAACGAAAAAAACAAACACTGCATTGTCATATTCAAAGGTGGAAGGTGCTTTTGTCACAGTCGACAGGTTGCCTTCAGGATTTGGGCAAATGGCAACTTTAGCTTTGCCTTCAATCAAATGTAGGATGTTTTTTGCCATTGGACTGATCTTTTTATTTGAAGGGAAGGTAAAGCTGAAACCAGACGACTAACAGGAGCAGAAACGACCCACTAGCTGACAAAGAAGCTTCTATTTTATTAAATTTTTTTTGGGTAGGATGTGAACCACTTCAGGGTAGCGCCATCAATACCAACCCCTCACCGGAGTCGGTCTATTTAAATGGCACAATCCACAATATTGAACACCTGGCCGATGTCAAAGGAAAATTAAGAGGAAGCGGCAGAGGAGTCGATGGAGAGAAGCGGGTCATCGCACACATCCGCCGTGTGTTATGATAAGCTCTGAAATCTGACTGATTTCTTTCCAATAGATTGTTATGCTGTAAGTAGGGCAGCAATTGACTGAGAATAATAACCTTCTCAAGGCAGCATTTGAAGTTTAGAAATAGGTCTGTAGTTGCTAGGCAAATAGTTATATATATATATAGTTATATATATATATATATATATATATATATATATATATATATAGTTATATATATATATATATATATATATATATATATATATATATATACATTTGATTAAATTTTAATGTTATAAGTCTTTTTTATCAGCTAAAAAATATATATGCAACAATTTGCAAACATGGAAAATTCGCATTGACTTTTGACCTTGCATAGCATAAAAAGGTCATTTTAAGTAACAAGAACATCCAAAACTTTGAGAAATTTGAAGAATTTTGAAGGGTAAATAAACCAAATTATTTTTTTAATGAATGAATGAGTTTTTTTCTAATATGCTAAAAAAAGTGCATAAAAGTGCAACACATAACATTAAACTATCCTAAGACTATTTACACCATTTCATTTTTGTTTTTATTTTTTAGTATAGCTACTATTTAGGTCACGGGTGACATGGTGGTAGAGTGGATAGCGCTGCTGCCTCACAGCAAGAAGGTCGCAGGTTCAAGACCGCCTTGGGGCCTGGGTCTGGGACCTTTCTGTGTGGAGTTTGCATGTTCTCCCCGTGTCTGCGTGGGTTTTCACCGGGTACTCCGGCTTCCTCCCACAATACAAAACATGCTCAGGTTAATTGGCAAATCTAAAAAAAAAAATTGCCTGTAGGTGTGAGTGTGTGAGTGAATGGTGTGAGTGCCCCACGATTGGCTGGCGACCATCTGGGGTGTATCCCTGCCTCTCGCCGTAACGCGCTGGGATAGGCTCCAGCAGACCCCTGCGACCCTAATGAGGAATAAGCAGGTATAGAAAATGACTGACTGACTATTTAGGTCATTTTAGGAAACAAGAACATTCTAAGGGTCCTGTCTGAGTGATATTTCATGCTAATGATATATAATATTTAGCACATCCCTGCATTAATCTCCCGTGTGGCTGGCTCCCAGGTCTGGGCATGGAGAACATCGGGGGCATCTTCGTGGTGCTGATCTGCGGCCTCATCATCGCCGTGTTTGTGGCCATCATGGAGTTCGTGTGGTCCACGCGCCGCTCGGCCGAGACCGATGAGGTATGCCCCCATACCTGTCCTCGCCGACCCCGCAGACACACCCCAGTAGGTTCCCATGGCATCCCGCCAGCCCTTTTTTTCCGATTCTGTGCGTTTGTGTGTGCGAGAGTGGGTAGACTTGTTGTTTTTTTCGGTGTTTGCCTCCATTCGTGTGCGTCTGTCTGTAACGTTCGGTGGTGGTGGGGGGGTTTCAACGTGTTGGTATGTGCATGTGAGATGAGAGGAATGTTTAAGTGTGCACCACTGAACTGCTGTAGTATCCAAAACTAATACGCGCCGTAGAGAATGTTGGTTTCAGTCTGCATGTCCTGCCTGCTTCTGAAGACATTGTGCCTTTTAGTGTGTGGCAGCATTTAACAGTATGGCAGTCGGTAAACTTGATGGTACAAATAAGCAATATTGAGAAATGCCAATATTTGCTTGCATAAAGAAGTAGTGTGATATTTTCTCCCCTGGCATTAAATGTCATGATGTATCTTCTTTTACATGCCTCACATGTACGCTGGTATTCTTCGTTTCCATTCTTGGATTACTTCTCACCCATCTCACCGTGCGTCTCCCTCTCTCTCTCTCTCTCTCTCTCTCTCTCTCTCTCTCTCACACACACCAACACACACCTCCTATCATTTGGCCATCAGTGTCTGTTCTCCAATAACGAGTACTGTTTCTGTTTATGTGAGCACATGACTTTTTTTTTTATTATGATTTGAATGAGAATGTTGTTTGTCTGTAGTGGACATGTTGATGCATTTTGTTCGCCATGTGTGCAAATTACAGTGGTGCTGTTGGAATGATGAAGAGAAGATGTGTGTGTCTTACTGTGTGTGTGTGAGTGTGTGTGCACCAGTTTGCAGGCCTGCCTGTCCGTCCATAGTGCATAGTGTCATAATGAAGTGCCCATAAACTAAACAGCATTTTTCGTGTTCCGTGTGTTTGGATTGTAATAACTCTCTCTGCTCCTCGGATGTTCTCCCATCTCTATCCATCTCCTCATTCTCCCCCATCACCTCCTCATTTCTCTTTCCGAACCATCCCTTCATTCGTTGATCTCTGTGCCCTCGCTTCTCTCTTGCAAATTTTTTTTTTCGTTTCCCATGCGTGTTCGTTCTCTCTGCCTTGATCCCGCCTCGTTTTTTTTTTTTTTTCTCGCTGTTTTGCTTTAAATTTCCCTGTTTTCCCTGCACTCTCCTCTTCATGTTCTGCCTCACCACTGTCTTGTTCTGCTGCCTGCCTACTTTGTGTCTGTGGCGCCCCCCCCCCCTCCTACTTTTGCCTCCTTCCCTCCCTCCCTTTTTCCTTCCCTATCCGTCTTTCCCTCTTTTCCTCCCTGTCTCCCGCAGGTGTCTGTCTGTCAGGAGATGATCACAGAATTCCGAAACGCCGTCTCCTGTAGGAAGAGCTCCCGGCTGCGGCGCCGCCGGCCCCTCAGCAGCTCGGCGGCCCTGCGCCACCCCGCCCGCATCGCCCTGGGGGCCCCGCGGCCCCTCCGCCTGGTCCGGGAGATGCGCCTCAGCAACGGGAAACTCTACAGCGGAGCCGGGCCGCTGACGGGCGGGGCCGGAGCCGGGGGGGCGGGGCCGGCCGAGCTGGGTCCCGGGCCTCAGCGGATCCTGGACGACCCGCTGGGAGCCAACACAACCCCCCCTCCGTCGTCCGCCACCCCCGTGATGCCCCCCGGCCGCGGCTGCACCCACGTGAGGATCTGCCAGGAGTGCCGGAGGATCCAGAACCTGAGGTCGAGCGGCGGCGGCGGGGGGGCGGCCTCCACCAGGGCACCGCCCTCGTCGGCGCCCCTGCCCAGGCTACCCCCGCCCCCGCCACCGTCCTCGTCTAACACAGACAGCGAGGGCGGAGGGGGGCCCAGCCCCCGGCGGCCGCAGCAAAGCCCCGCCCCCCACACCCCCCGACTCATCCCACCTCCACAGAGCAGCAACACCACAGACCTGCTGGGCAAACAGGATTGAGACCGGGGGGGGGGGCGAGATGAAGGACAGGTGGGAGATAAAAGACGAGTGGAACACGGCAAAGTCAGCCAATAGAAACAGAGACGACCTTTAAAAGGAAAATGAAACCGGGGAACACACCTGTTGTCCAGGTGAGGCCGAAGCAGGAAGCAGGAAGCAGGAACAGGTCAGCCTGGAGCCTCTGAGCAGGATCAGGCTTCCTCTGGCCTCCTTTTCCTCTGCGTACTCCCCTCTCTCTTCACCTTTAGACTCTGTCCAGTAAAACGCAGCCCTGTTAACGGACATACTGCATCTGTATGTGAGAATTATTTCCTGCTGTTTGTTTTTTTTGTTTTGTTTTTTGTTTTTTTTGGTCTTTCTTGTTACGTTACCATTGTTCTAAGTGGGATTTACAGAGTTAAATAAAGATTATATGTGCCAATATGGTGGATTATAACATACTAAGAAACTTGACTATGGCTAATTGTGCTCAAGGGTTTCGTGTCCCTCCCTGTGTCCCTGCAGCTGCTGCTTTTTTTACATTTTTTTTTTGGATGGCATCAAGCAAAGCCGATGAAACAAACCCAAGAAGACATAATGCAAACAGTAGGAAACGTATCAGTCTGCCTTTTCTTACACTGTGCGTGTTTGTATGTAATGATTCGTGCATTTTGTCTGTGAGTACCCGGCACACGCGCCTTCTACCCGTGTTAAATAATCACGGAGCGGCAGAAGGAGGGAGAAATGTGAAATTAATTGTACTCGTTCTCCTGCAACGCTTGCCAAGCCTTTACTACTCCTTTGTTTCACCCAGTGTGGCAGAGGTAGAGAGAGACACACCGAGGTAGGAAGACAGACAGAAAGAAGGCAGAGAGTGACGCCGCTATTTAAAAAGACAAAAACCCCTGACTGCTCCTCCATCAGATCCAGGCCTGATCTGTGTTTTCTGGGCGTCTTTTAAGCGGCGTGCTAACGTGCCAGCAGGCGGCGGCTGCAGACTTGGCCGTCCACGGTGGAGGCTGCTGCCAGACTGATAGACTCACGCAGCCTTGTCGATACTGTCTCAGGCGTTTGATCGTCTAATTACTCCCTTTGGTGGCTGGGGACTCGTTTAGAGGGGGAGCCGAACACGGGAAAACAGGCTGATAAATAGATTTAAAAGGAAATACATGTTTTTTTCACTCTGGCTAGGACAGGGAATCCGGATTGCTTTAATTGCATTGTTAACGATACGGCTACAGCTAAATCTCTAGCGCTAAACACTGCGGTGCATCACACTGGTGGATTTGCATGTTCTGCCCTCCAGTCTTTCACACACTTCATGTTCCCGCTGCTGATTTGTCAAAGCACCGAGGCTCTCGGGGTTGGAATTTGGAGAATATCATCGTTTGTGCTGGTTTCTGTTCTGCAGAGCTGCCCGACCAAAGATTCTCCTCGTCGAACAGTCGTCGCACATTCAATACGAGTGATTTTACTCAGTGCTACATTACAGATAAATACAAACTAATGAGCCTAAAAATGGATAAATATTTTACAATTGCTTAAAGCTCACTTACATGTTTCAGGTCAACGTATGACAGAGTCCACTGATCACACACACACCACCAAATTCCCACCATGCATTCATTTTCTTTCTTTGCTTATTTATCTTCTATGGTTCAATTTGATGAAATCTAATGTTTCCAGCAGCTGATTCTCAAACCCTACCTTGATTTTATCAGGAAATTTCTCCCATTTTCCCCCACCTCGATTGGACATGGCTATTTTCTGAAAACACACCTTGACATCCACGAGTCTCATCATCTGATCATCTTCACGCTATCGTCATTTCAGATCTCAGCAAAAGGCAGGGCAGCGGTAACAAAGACTGACTTCCTGTATGTGAGGTAACCTGCACCACCACTAGTTCATCCCTTTACAAATCCCCCGAAAAATACAGGCATTGTTGTCCCGGCGTGCATCACGTCGCAATCTGAAATTCTGCATTTTGTGGCGCTATTTTATATGTTGGCGCTATTGTGTTCCAGATAATGAATGATGACATTATTTGCACATATTACGTTGTTTCTCTGAATGATCCCTGTCAACAGAACCGGGCCTGAAATGGATGCACACACACACACACACACACACACACACACACACACACACACACACACACACACACACACACAAAATATACTCATCCATAATATCTTCATTTCTGATTTCCCTGTGGACTAGAGGCAGTAAACCCGCCATTTTTCTTTTTACAAATTTACCTTCAGGGTCTACTTTCCTCGTCTTCATCAGTTTTATTCTGTACACAAATTCCGCTCTGACGTGTGTCAGCACCGCCGAGCCAGTAAAAGGCTTTAACAGCTTTAAACCATCAGCTGAGAGCACTTATTAGTGGTGAAGCATCAGTGTGGAGGTGGAAGGAGGACGCCCAAACACATGAATATAAAAAGGGAGGGGGGGTCACAAAACAAGTTAAACTGGGGTGTGTGAACACTCCACAAAACAAACCTTTGTTTACTTTTATGTTCTTTTCTTTGGTATTTTTTCATATTTCTATACTAGTGCTAAATGGATTATTACAACTGATGATGAATATTATGATTAAATTGTTGTTATTATTCCCATTGAAGAGCCAGAGGTTCTCTAGTGCTTGTGCGTGGAGGGGGGGTGTTCGCCCTGTTGTTCAAACCTATAGACACACACAAAAACTTCTTTTGGAATAAAAAAGAAAACAAATATTCAAACAGTCACACAAGTGTTTGCATTTCATGTGATCGTTTGCAGCATCTCAGCATTTGTTCTTCTTTCCTGAAGATGACAGCACAAGATGCAACGCTTCAGTGACATGTGCACACGTTTTTTTTTCTTTCTCTACAAAGCGTTTTTTAAAAGAAATCAAAAACACGAGCCCCTAGACGATCACTTTACACAGACGGAAGCCGAACGTTCTCTCACCTGACAGGAGGAGCGAGTGTAGCAGACATAATGTCACACCCACAAAATGACATCCTGTAAAGCTATGAAGAACATAACTGTTGGTAAAAGTAGCTGCAGCTTTGCACGACACATCTAAAGAAGGCAGAAAAACAAACCTACCAGCACCTGATTATGAACAACATAGTGTTATAATACACTAAAACTATTTTTCTTTGTGTCACGTTCACCACTTCTTGTACTGGAGAAGTGGACGAGTTAACAATTCGACCTCATGGTGGCGCTAAAAGAAAAGTCGAGCAGTTATCACCTGCACCGAGGAGGTTCTGTTTGAGTTTAATCTGACTTAATCACACCAAAAGTATGGAAAATACAACTGTATTACAATTAAATTGTTCCCAAAACAGGTACAAAAGAGAGAACACCACCTCTTCACCTTGTATATTTGTCTCTTGTTTTTTTGTCTCTTTTTTTACAGATGCAGCAAAACCGAGTCTGATCTTACTGGACTTCTGTATCTGACAGAGAGATGCACTTTAGTCAAGGAAACTGAAAGATAGAACGAAACAAGATGTACAATATTCTGCTTTTTCATAAATAGAGTTATGAGGAAGTGTTGTGTTTGTTCTCATCGGTGCAAACGCAGCGTCTGACCAAAGTCTTATGTAAGAAAAACTTCTCACTCTCATAGTGAAGTCGTATTAAAATAAAAAAAAATGCACATCAGAAAAGAGGAAATTTTGGTTGCAAAACACACAATAGCACCTGCCACCAACATCGACATAAAGCGATGATCTGTACTGGTTACACTGGTTTGTCTCCAGTTCTACACATAAAAGAGAAGAAACAAATGGATACAAGATACAAAAGATTAATAAAAAAGTAAAATACAATTGATAGAACAGTAAAATACATTAAAAATAGCATAAGAATAGTATTATGAAGTGCAGCTGTGCAGAAATAGACAAAAACCAGCTGACCTGAGAGATCTGGAAGCTTCACTGAGTCTGAGAAGCTCTGAAATGAACCATTGAGGGATTTATGGACAATTTAAGTATTAAAGTCTCCTCTTGGACAGCGTGGCAGCCAGCCTAGTGCTTTAGGGACTTTGAGGAGTCTTTATCAGGACTTTTAGGTTTAGGATCAACTGGATCTGTCTGACCACTTCCTGTACAGAGAGACCTGAGAGAAGTCCACAACATTCGTCATAAAGACAAAGGCATGCACCAGTTTCTCCAGTTCCTGATCTTGAGGTGTTCTTAAACAGATTTAACATGAATACTGCAACTAACGAAGCACAATGGAGCAAAGGGGAAAAGTCCACTGTAGGTTGATCTGTTTAAACAATCTAACTAACTTACTCCTTTGTGTTGTACAGTTTATTGTGTTGGAATTAAAAAAAAAATTGCCAGGTATACAAAAATATATGTTTATATATAATATTAATAGGTACATAGAACTATTGTTATCATTACACATTATCTATAGATAGGATATGAATTGTGAGTTTAGAGTTTAGTTGGAGACAACTGCATTATCAAGGTAAAGAATGTACTTCCAGCAGAAATTTCTTTATTTCTAATATTATTGAATATTGAAAATAGGCAACCAGTGAGGTGCAGAACAAGAATATATGATCATGAAACTTAAACAAGCTGCACAGCTCCTCTCCAAACAAACCGGGCTTTATTCCCCAAAGGTTTCAGCTATCTCGCCTCCATCAGGGTGGTGCTTCCTTCACTGTCAATTAGAGATGGGTGTTAATGGTCTTTAGCCTTCATAGAAAGGCTCCAGTGGAAATGT
The DNA here is from genome assembly GCA_036785175.1 of Eupleurogrammus muticus. Lineage (NCBI taxonomy): Eukaryota > Metazoa > Chordata > Actinopteri > Scombriformes > Trichiuridae > Eupleurogrammus > Eupleurogrammus muticus. Next base: position 25,318 of record JAYKQN010000068.1, on the reverse strand, counting down.
ACTTACTTTCTGGGGGAAGTAAGGCAGCGGGATTCAGACCTGCGCACGATAAGCTCAAGAGGAACACAAAAGGAAGTAAAGGTTTGTAAGTCCACGTGTGTAAGTTCTGTGAAAGAGCTGCCTTCTTTCAACATGATGGACGAGAAATGCAATGGTCGAGTTTTTTGGTTCAAAAACAGCCAAAAATAGAGGAATAAGGGGAACAGCGGTCCCAGGGAACCCGCTGGAAGACCAACCCTTAAAGTTGATTAATTGCCGGATGCAAACACTGCGCTCGGACTCATGTCATGACACCTAAGAACAGGAGTATTGAGAGTATGAATGCACCCTGGGGGGATTTCTCCCTGTATGTTTGGTATATGCAGCAGAGAATAAAGACAGCGCAGTCTGATCCACCTGTGATGTCCAAAGTGAAGCCCGGTACACATGTTCTGGTTCTGCTTGAGCAGATGAGAGCTCTGGTTGAGGTAAAGGGAAGGTTGAGTGCAGGTTTAAGGTTTTAGGGAACGGACTTTGACACATCTGTTCCTGTTGTCTGTGTGACACAACCTGTAACACATGTTCCTACTTCCTGAACCAATCCTGCTGAGCTACAAACTGCTTATGAACGAACAGAATGCACCGCCGTTCAAATGGCAGGTTTTCTATTTCCAAGGATGTTGTGCAATTTGCAATCAAAGCTAAGAATTTGTCTTTAGTATGTCCTTTTTTTTAATTCATATTTTTCTTTTTATTTTATTTGTTGTTGACCATACTGACCAATTAACTATTTTTTGTTGTGTGGGAATAATTAAGAAATCCAGTATAGTAAAAAAAAGTTTTTGCCAGAATTTCCGTATCATGATTTGCTCATGCACCACATACTATACTATGACGTTTTTGCCCGAAATTCAATATCAAGACTTTATTGTGCACCACATACTATAGTATGACGTTTTTGCCCGAAATTCCATATCATGAGTTTTTCACGCAACAAATACTATAGTATGACGTTTTTGCCTTCCATAACATGACTTTCTTGCGCGCAAGTCTGACAACAATAGGAAAGTGTGATAACTGTAAAGTAAACACTCTCTCTGATAAGAGTAATGTAGCGCAGCAGGTAAGATACTTGTTTGGACACTCAACAGTTGTAGGTTCAATGCCTGCTTTAGACTTTTAAAATTCAAAAACATAAATGTTGAAAGAAAGCTCTCAAACATTCCTGTGTTTGTCAGACTGTATAGCTCAGTCGGTTAGAGGGCTATTTGGGAGTGATGAGTCGTTAGTAGTAGTTGGTGACTTTAAAGTCCACCAACAAGAGGGAAGAGTGAAAACAGTATAAGAAAGTCATTATACTAAAATTATTCTGTAGTTCAGTCCAGCATCGTGAAGCCTTTCCCGAAATTTCGTTTCATCACTTTCTTGCCCATCACATACTATAGTATGGTGAACAGTTCTGTAAAATGTATTGGGTCATGAGTTCATGCTTCTCAGTTTGTAAGTCCGACAACAATAGGAAAGTGTGATAACTGTAAAGGAAACCTGTTTGGAGTCTCAACAGTTGTAGGTTCAATCCCTCCTCTGGTCTTTTAAAATTCAAAAACATTCATGTTGAAAAAAGCTCTCAAAACATTCACAACCTTGTCAGGCTGTGTAGCTCAGTGGGTTAGAGGGCTGATTGGGAGTGAGGAGTCATTAGTTGTGGGATCCAAGCTTGGCGACTTCTGAAGTCCAACAACAAGAGGAAAGAGTAAAAATTGTATAAGGAACTCAACAATTATTAGGTGGTTCGGTCCCACGTTGTGGCGTTTTTGCCCGAAATTCAATATCAAGACTTTAATGTGCACCACATACTATAGTAAGACATTTTTGCCCGAAATTCCATATCATCACTTTTTCACGCAACACATACTATAGTATGACGTTTTTACCTGAAATTCCATATCATGAGTTTTGTACCAAACACATACTATAGTAAGACGTTTTTGCCCGAAATTCCATATCATGAGTTTTTCATGCAACACATACTATAGTAAGACGTTTTTGCCCGAAATTCCATATCATGAGTTTTGGGCCACAACACATACAAAATATGACGTTTTTGCCCGAAATTCCATATCATGAGTTTTTCACGCAACACATACTATAGTAAGACGTTTTTGCCCGAAATTCGATATCATGAGTTTTGGGCCACAACACATACAAAATATGACGTTTTTGCCTGAAATTCCATATCATGAGTTTTTCACGCAACACATACTATAGTAAGACATTTTTTCCCGAAATTCCATATCATGAGGTTTTCACGCAACACATAGTATAATAAGACGTTTTTGTCCGAAATTCCATATCATCACTTTTTCACGCAACACATACTATAGTAAGACGTTTTTGCCCGAAATTCCATATCATCACTTTTTCACGCAACACATACTATAGTATGACGTTTTTGCCCGAAATTCCATATCATGAGTTTTTCATGCAACACATACTATAGTAAGACGTTTTTGCCCGAAATTCCATATCATGAGTGTTGGGCCGCAACACATACTATAGTAGGACGTTTTTGCCCGAAATTCCATATCATGAGTTTTGGGCCGCAACACTTACTATAGTAATACGTTTTTACCTGAAATTCCATATCATGAGTTTTGTGCCAAACACATACTATAGTAAGACGTTTTTGCCCGAAATTCCATATCATGAGTTTTTCACGCAACACATACTATAGTATGAAGTTTTTGCCCGAAATTCCATATCATGAGTTTTGGGCCGCAACACATACAAAATATGACGTTTTTTCCTGAAATTCCATATCATGAGTTGTTCACGCAACACATACTATAGTGTGAAATTTTTGCCCGAAATTCCATATCATCACTTTTTCACGCAACACATACTATAGTTTGCCCGAAATTCCATATCATGAGTGTTGGGCCGCAACACATACTATAGTAGGACGTTTTTGCCCGAAATTCCATATCATGAGTTTTGGGCCACAACACATACAAAAATATGACGTTTTTGCCCGAAATTCCATATCATGAGTTTTGGGCCGCAACACTTACTATAGTAAGACGTTTTTGCCCGAAATTCCATATCATGAGTGTTGGGCCGCAACACATAATATAGTATGACGTTTTTGCCCGAAATTCAATATCATGAGTTTTTCAGGCAACACATACTATAGTAAGACGTTTTTTCCCGAAATTCCATATCATGAGGTTTTCACGCAAGACATACTATAGTAAGACGTTTTTGCCCGAAATTCGATATCATGAGTTTTGGGCCACAACACATACAAAATATGACGTTTTTGCCTGAAATTCCATATCATGAGTTTTTCACGCAACACATACTATAGTAAGACATTTTTTCCCGAAATTCCATATCATGAGGTTTTCACGCAACACATAGTATAATAAGACGTTTTTGTCCGAAATTCCATATCGTGAGTGTTGGGCCGCAACACATACTATAGTAAGACGTTTTTGCCCGAAATTCCATATCATGAGTGTTGGGCCGCAACACAAACTATAGTAGGACGTTTTTGCCCGAAATTCCATATCATGAGTTTTGGGCCGCAACACTTACTATAGTAATACGTTTTTGCCCGCAATTCCATATCATGAGTGTTGGGCCGCAACACATAATATAGTAGGACGTTTTTGCCCGAAATTCCATATCATGAGTTTTGGGCCGCAAGACATACTATAGTAAGACGTTTTTGCCCGAAATTCCATATCATGAGTTTTTCACGCAACACATACTATAGTAAGACGTTTTTGCCCGAAATTCCATATCATGAGTTTTGGGCCGCAACACATACAAAATATGACGTTTTTGCCTGAAATTCCATATCATGAGATTTTCACGCAACACATACTATAGTAAGACGTTTTTGCCCGAAATTCCATATCATGAGTTTTGGGCCGCAACACATACAAAATATGACGTTTTTTCCTGAAATTCCATATCATGAGTTGTTCACGCAACACATACTATAGTGTGAAATTTTTGCCCGAAATTCCATATCATCACTTTTTCACGCAACACATACTATAGTTTGCCCGAAATTCCATATCATGAGTGTTGGGCCGCAACACATACAAAAATATGACGTTTTTGCCCGAAATTCCATATCATGAGTTTTGGGCCGCAACACATACTATAGTAGGACGTTTTTGCCCGAAATTCCATATCATGAGTTTTGGGCCACAACACATACAAAAATATGACGTTTTCCCCGAAATTCCATATCATGAGTTTTGGGCCGCAACACTTACTATAGTAAGACGTTTTTGCCCGAAATTCCATATCATGAGTGTTGGGCCGCAACACATAATATAGTAGGACGTTTTTGCCCGAAATTCCATATCATGAGTTTTGGGCCGCAAGACATACAAAATATGACGTTTTTGCCCGAAATTCCATATCATGAGTTTTGGGCCGCAACACATACTATAGTATGACGTTTTTGCCCGAAATTCAATATCATGAGTTTTTCAGGCAACACATACTATAGTAAGACGTTTTTGCCTGAAATTCCATATCATGAGTTTTGGTCCACAACACATACTATAGTAAGACGTTTTTGCCTAAAATTCCATATCATGAGGTTTTCACGCAACACATACCATATCATGGGTTTTGGGCCACAACACATACAAAATATGACGTTTTTGCCCGAAATTCCATATCATGAGTTTTGGGCCGCAACACATACTATAGTATGACGTTTTTGCCCGAAATTCCATATCATGAGTTTTGGGCCGCAACACATACTATAGTATGACGTTTTTGCCCGAAATTCCATATCATGAGTTTTGTACCAAACACATACTATAGTATGACGTTTTTGCCCGAAATTCCATAACATGACTTTCTTGTGCGCAAGTCTGACAACAATAGGAAAGTGTGATAACTGTAAAGTAAACACTCTCTCTGATAAGAGTAATGTAGCGCAGCAGGTAAGACACTTGTTTGGGGACTCAACAGTTATAGGTTCAATGCCTGCTTTAGACTTTTAAAATTCAAAAACATAAATGTTGAAAGAAAGTTCTCAAACATTCCTGTGTTTGTCAGACTGTATAGCTCAGTCGGTTAGAGGGCTATTTGGGAGTGATGAATTGTTAGTAGTAGTTAGTGACTTTAAAGTCCACCAACAAGAGGGAAGAGTGAAAACAGTATAAGAAAGTCATTATACAAAAATTATTCTGTAGTTCAGTCCAGCATCGTGACGCCTTTCTCGAAATTCCGTTTCATCACTTTCTTGCCCATCACATACTATAGTATGGTGAACAGTTCTGTAAAATGTATTGGGTCATGAGTTCATGCTTCTCAGTTTGTAAGTCCGACAACAATAGGAAAGTGTGATAACTGTAAAGGAAACCTGTTTGGAGTCTCAACAGTTGTAGGTTCAATACCTCCTCTGGTCTTTTAAAATTCAAAAACATTCATGTTGAAAAAAGCTCTCAAAACATTCACAATCTTGTCAGGCTGTGTAGCTCAGTGGGTTAGAGGGCTGATTGGGAGTGATGAGACATTAGTTGTGGGATCCAAGCTTGGCGGCTTCTGAAGTCCAACAACAAGAGGAAAGAGTAAAAATTGTATAAGGAACTCAACAATTATTAGGTGGTTCGGTCCCACGTTGTGGCGTTTTTGCCCGAAATTCAATATCAAGACTTTATTGTGCATCACATACTATAGTAAGACGTTTTTGCCCGAAATTCCATATCATGAGTTTTTCACGCAACACATACTATAGTAAGACGTTTTTGTCCGAAATCCATATCATGAGTTTTTCGCGCAACACATGCTATAGTCAGACGTTTTTGCCCGAAATTCCATATCATGAGTTTTGGGCCACAAAACATACTATAGTATGACGTTTTTGCCCGAAATTCCATATCATGAGTTTTGGGCCGCAACACATACTATAGTAAGACGTTTTTGCCCGAAATTCCATATCATGAGTTTTGGGCCGCAACACATACTATAGTAAGACGTTTTTGCCCGGAATTCCATATCATGAGTTTTGGGCCGCAAGACATACAAAATATGACGTTTTTGCCTGAAATTCCATATCATGAGTTTTTCATGCGACACATACTATAGTAAGACGTTTTTGCCCGAAATTCCATATCATGAGTTTTGGGCCACAACACATACAAAATATGACATTTTTTCCCGAAATTCCATATCATGAGTTTTGGGCCGCAACACACTATAGTAGGACGTTTTTTCCCAAAATTCCATATCATGAGTTTTTCACGCAACACATGCTATAGTAAGACGTTTTTGCCCGAAATTCCATATCATTACTTTTTCTCGCAACACATACTATAGTATGACATTTTTGTCCGAAATCCATATCATGAGTTTTTCGAGCAACACATACTATAGTATGACGTTTTTGCCCGAAATTCCATATCATGGGTTTTGGGCCGCAACACACACTATAGTAGGACGTTTTTTCCCAAAATTCCATATCATGAGTTTTTCACGCAACACATACTATAGTAAGACGTTTTTGCCCGAAATTCCATATCATGAGGTTTTCACGCAACACATACTATAGTAAGACGTTTTTGCCCAAAATTCCATATCATGAGTTTTTCACGCAACACATACTATAGTAAGACGTTTTTGCCCGAAATTCCATATCATGAGTGTTGGGCCGCAACACATACTATAGTAGGACGTTTTTGCCCAAAATTCCATATCATGAGGTTTTCACGCAACACATACTATAGTAAGACGTTTTTGTCTGAAATTCCATATCATGAGTTTTGGGCCGCAACACATACTATAGTAAGACGTTTTTGCCCGAAATTCCATATCATGAGTGTTGGGCCGCAACACATACTATAGTAGGACGTTTTTGCCCGAAATTCCATATCATGAGTTTTGGGCCACAACACATACAAAAATATGACGTTTTTGCCCGAAATTACATATCATGGGTTTTGGGCCACAACACATACAAAATATGACGTTTTTGCCCGAAATTCCATATCATGAGTTTTGGGCCGCAACACATACTATAGTAAGACGTTTTTGCCCGAAATTCCATATCATGAGTTTTTCACGCAACACATACTATAGTAGGGCGACACGGTGGTGCGGTGGGTAGCACTGTTGCCTCACAGCAAGAAGGTCGCAGGTTCAAGACCCGCCTTGGGCCTGGGTCTGGGGCCTTTCTGTGTGGAGTTTGCATGTTCTCCCCGTGTCTGCGTGGGTTTTCCCCGGGTACTCCGGTTTCCTCCCACAATACAAAAAACATGCTCAGGTTAATTGGTAAACTATAAATTGCCCATAGGTGTGAGTGTGAGAGTGAATGGTGTGTGAATGGTGTGTGTGCCCCACGATTGGCTGGCGACCATCTGGGGTGTATCCCTGCCTCTCGCCTTAACGCGCTGGGATAGGCTCCAGCAGACCCCTGCGACCCCGAAAGGGAATAAGCGGGATAGACAATGGATGGATGGATGGACATACTATAGTAAGACGTTTTTGTCTGAAATTCCATATCATGAGTTTTGGGCCGCAACACATACTATAGTTAGACGTATTTGCCAGAAATTCCATATCATCACTTTTTCACGCAACACATAATATAGTATGACGTTTTTAACGGAAATTCCATATCATGAGTTTTGTACCAAACACATACTATAGTATGACGTTTTTGCCCGAAATTCCATAACATGACTTTCTTGTGCGCAAGTCTGACAACAATAGGAAAGTGTGATAACTGTAAAGTAAACACCCTCTCTGATAAGAGTAATGTAGCGCAGCAGGTAAGACACTTGTTTGAGGACTCAACAGTTATAGGTTCAATGCCTGCTTTAGACTTTTAAAATTCAAAAACATAAATGTTGAAAGAAAGCTCTCAAACATTCCTGTGTTTGTCAGACTGTATAGCTCAGTCGGTTAGAGGGCTATTTGGGAGTGATGAGTCGTTAGTATTAGTTGGTGACTTTAAAGTCCACCAACAAGAGGGAAGAGTGAAAACAGTATAAGAAAGTCATTATACTAAAATTATTCTGTAGTTCAGTCCAGCATCGTGACGCCTTTCCCGAAATTCCGTTTCATCACTTTCTTGCCCATCACATACTATAGTATGGTGAACAGTTCTGTAAAATGTATTGGGTCATGAGTTCATGCTTCTCAGTTTGTAAGTCCGACAACAATAGGAAAGTGTGATAACTGTAAAGGAAACCTGTTTGGAGTCTCAACAGTTGTAGGTTCAATCCCTCCTCCAGTCTTTTAAAATTCAAAAACATTCATGTTGAAAAAAGCTCTCAAAACATTCACAACCTTGTCAGGCTGTATAGCTCAGTGGGTTAGAGGGCTGATTGGGAGTGATGAGACATTAGTTGTGGGATCCAAGCTTGGCAGCTTCTGTCCAACAACAAGAGGAAAGAGTAGAAATTGTATAAGGAACTCAACAATTATTAGGTGGTTTGGTCCCGCGTTGTGGCATTTTTGCCCGAAATTCAATATCAAGACTTTATTGTGCACCACATACTATAGTAAGACGTTTTTGTCCGAAATCCATATCATGAGTTTTTCACGCAACACATACTATAGTAAGACGTTTTTGCCCAAAATTCCATATCATGAGGTTTTCACGCAACACATACTATAGTAAGACGTTTTTGCCCGAAATTCCATATCATGAGTTTTGGGCCGCAACACACACTATAGTAGGACGTTTTTGCCCAAAATTCCATATCATGAGGTTTTCACGCAACACATACTATAGTAGGACGTTTTTGCCCGAAATTTCATATCATGAGTGTTGGACCGCAACACATACTATAGTAAGACGTTTTTGCCCGAAATTCCATATCATTACTTTTTCTCACAACACATACTATAGTATGACGTTTTTGTCCGAAATCCATATCATGAGTTTTTCGAGCAACACATACTATAGTATGACGTTTTTGCCCGAAATTGCATATCATCACTTTTTCACGCAACACATACCAAATATGACGTTTTTGCCCGAAATTCCATATCATGAGTTTTGGGCCGCAACACATACTATAGTAAGACGTTTTTGCCCAAAATTCCATATCATGAGGTTTTCACGCAACACATACTATAGTAAGACGTTTTTGTCTGAAATTCCATATCATGAGTTTTGGGCCGCAACACATACTATAGTAAGACGTTTTTGCCCGAAATTCCATATCATGAGTGTTGGGCCGCAACACATACTATAGTAGGACGTTTTTGCCCGAAATTCCATATCATGAGTTTTGGGCCACAACACATACAAAAATATGACGTTTTTGCCCGAAATTACATATCATGGGTTTTGGGCCACAACACATACAAAATATGACGTTTTTGCCCGAAATTCCATATCATGAGTTTTGGTCCGCAACACATACTATAGTAAGATGTTTTTGCCCAAAATTCCATATCATGAGGTTTTCACGCAACACATACTATAGTAAGACGTTTTTGTCTGAAATTCCATATCATGAGTTTTGGGCCGCAACACATACTATAGTTAGACGTATTTGCCAGAAATTCCATATCATCACTTTTTCACGCAACACATAATATAGTATGACGTTTTTAACGGAAATTCCATATCATGAGTTTTGTACCAAACACATACTATAGTATGACGTTTTTGCCCGAAATTCCATAACATGACTTTCTTGTGCGCAAGTCTGACAACAATAGGAAAGTGTGATAACTGTAAAGTAAACACCCTCTCTGATAAGAGTAATGTAGCGCAGCAGGTAAGACACTTGTTTGGAGACTCAACAATTGTAGGTTCAATGCCTGCTTTAGACTTTTAAAATTCAAAAACATAAATGTTGAAAGAAAGTTCTCAAACATTCCTGTGTTTGTCAGACTGTATAGCTCAGTCGGTTAGAGGGCTATTTGGGAGTGATGAATTGTTAGTAGTAGTTAGTGACTTTAAAGTCCACCAACAAGAGGGAAGAGTGAAAACAGTATAAGAAAGTCCATCCATCCATCCATTTTCTATCCCGCTTATTCCTTTTCAGGGTCGCAGGGGTCTGCTGGAGCCTATCCCAGCGCATTTTATGGCAAGAGGCAGGGATACACCCCAGATGGTCGCCAGCCAATCGTGGGGCACACACACCATTCACACACACACTCACACCTATGGGCAATTTAGATTTGCCAATTAACCTGAGCATGTTTTGTATTGTGGGAGGTGTTATGATTGGGTGTTACTACATGTGTGACCGCTAGGCGGCAGTACAGGGGTTTTGTGTTCACCTTACAGAGCTATATAACAGTAGAGCAAGACAGCCTTGACAGGTGTATGTTGATGAGAACGGGAGTCATTAAAAAACTAAGTTTCTTGCTATCAACACGGCCTCTTATTTCAAGCACGAACATGACATGGTACCAGGAGTAAACTCGACTGGACGACATGGAGTTAAAACCACCGGAAAGTTTGAAACTGTCGGGGAATGTCGACGAGAGCTGGCGCACCTTCAAACAGCAGTTTCAGCTGTATGTTGCGGCTATGGGACTTGAGACAAAGCCGGAAGCAAGAAAGGTAGCGCTACTGCTAACGATAGCAGGGCCACAGGCCATAGAAGTATTTAACACGTTCGTGTTTGACACTCCTGAAGATAGTGAAAAGTTGGACGTTGTGCTTAGTAAGTTTGACGCTCACTGTTCTCCGAAGAAGAACGAGACGTACGAGAGGTACGTGTTTCGGTCTCGTACACAGCGGCAGCATGAGCCCTTTGATAGCTTCCTGACGGACTTGCGGCTGAAGGCGCAGTCCTGCAACTTCGCGACGCTGAAGGACTCCATGATCCGGGACCAGATTGTCTTCGGCGTGGAGGATAAAAAGGTCAGAGAGCGGCTACTACGGGAGATGGAGCTGACGCTGGCAGGAGCCATTATGATCTGCCAGGCGAGTGAGCTGTCTCAAAAGCATGTGAGGACGTTCAGCGAGATGTCTGCAGTCGCCTCGGCGCAGAGCGACAGCGCGGCAGCGGTTGGAGCGGTGTTCAATCAGCGGAGACAGCGCGCACAGACTCGGCATGCACAGCAGAAGGAGGACGTGAGGATAACCTGCAAACGCTGCGGCTCACAACATAAGCCAAGACAGTGTCCGGCGTTTGGTAAGCAATGCTCCAGTTGCCAAGGCAAGAATCATTTTGCTAAACAGTGCTTCTCCAGACGGAAAGAGGGGAAGAAAGGAAGAACTGTGAATGTTGTAGATGAGCCTGATCTCAGTGACACGTTCTTTGTTGGAATGGTGAATTGTGAAAGTGAACAAATAAATAAACCAGACAATGTAAATGATGTCACCAGAGAAGATAAATGGATAGCTCCTCTAATGATAAATGGGACTGTAGTTACCATGAGATTGGACACTGGGGCGAAAGCAAATCTGATAAGCATATGTGATGTGAAGGCAATGAAAAATAAGCCACAAATAAAAAGAAAAGATTCTGGACTGAAAGATTACAATGGGCGGCCAATCAAATGTTTGGGCACATGCAAGTTGAGTGTCACAGTTAAAGGGAAAGTACACCACCTATTCTTCTTTGTTGTGAATGAAGGACGCGAATCACTCCTGGGTGATAGCGCCTGTGAAGAACTGGGGTTGGTGAAAAGAGTGTATCGCATCATCCCAACCATAAACCCAACAAATGACCTTATGGACTCAATTGTTCAGAACTTTCCAGATGTTTTCAAGGGTTTTGGTGTTTTACCTTTCACATATAAAATACAGTTGAAAGAAGGAGCCCAACCAGTTGTGCACGCACCACGCAGAGTACCGGCGCCACTGAAAGACAGCCTAAAAAAAGAACTCGACCGAATGATCATGCTGGGGGTGATTGAAAAGGTTAACGAGCCTACAGACTGGGTCAACTCAATGGTCATCACAAAGAAAAAGAATGGTGAATTGAGAATATGTATGGACCCCAAAGACCTAAATGAGAGCATAAAGCGTGAACATTATCAAATACCTACACGTGAAGAGATCATCAGTGAAATGTCAGGTGCAAGCTACTTCACAAAGCTTGATGCTTCACAAGGCTTCTGGCAGTTGAAACTGGATGAAAGCAGCACAAAGTACTGCACCTTTAATACGCCCTTCGGCAGACACTGCTTTCTCAGACTGCCTTTTGGAATAAAGTCAGCACCTGAAATATTTCACAGAGCAATGGAGCAGATTATCGAGGGCTTGGATGGAGTTCGAGTCTACATTGATGACATCATCATATGGGGATCCACAGCCCAACAGCACAATGAGAGACTGAACAGAGTTATGGAACGCATACAAAGGTATGGACTAAAACTCAACAAGAATAAATGTGAGGTTGGTGTTCAAGAGATTCTGTTCCTAGGAGACAAGCTGTCTGCACGTGGTGTCCAACCAGATCAGGAAAAGATACATGCAATACAGAACATGCCAAGGCCCACAGACAAAACCGGTGTGCTACGCATCATGGGAATGGTCAATTTCGTAGGTAAATTCATTCCCAATCTGACAGCAAAGACATCATGCATACGAGAGCTTCTGCACAAAGACTGTGATTTTAAATGGACAGTGAAACATGAGCATGAGTGGCAAAAACTCAAGAACACACTGACCACAGCACCTGTGTTGTCATTTTATGACCACACGAAGAGGATCAAAGTGTCAACAGATGCTTCCAAGGATGGTATTGGAGCTGTTCTACTCCAGGCTGAGGGCGAGCACTGGAAACCGGTAGCCTATGCATCCCGAGCTATGACAAAATCTGAATGTCGATACGCACAGATCGAAAAAGAATGTTTGGGACTGGCATATGGCTTGGAGCGGTTTCATAGCTATGTGTACGGCTTGCCATCTTTCACAGTCGAGACGGATCATCGACCGCTGGTTGCCATCATCAAAAAGAATCTGAATGAAATGTCTCCACGGATTCAGCGGTTAATGATGAAGATGCAGAGATATGATTTTGAACTGATATATACTCCAGGTAAACACCTAGTCCTCGCTGATGCCCTATCCAGAGCAACATCCGGCAACTGTGTGAGTACTACAGACGAGGACATACAGTGTCATGTGAACATGGTGTCGGCTACACTGCCTGTGTCTGACACAAAATCAAGACAAATAGCTGAGGCTACAGCAAGGGATGCTGAGCTACAGCATGTCATGAGGAACATGGATGAGGGATGGCCGGCTGGTTCATGTCCACAATTCTACCATGTCAGAGGAGAGCTCAGTACTGTGGATGGTCTGCTGTTGAAAAAGGGCAGGATTGTTATTCCACAGGCTTTGAGAATGGACATGTTGCACAGGATACATGAAGGCCATCTCGGCATCGAAAAGTGCAAAAGGAGGGCGAGAGAGTCGGTTTTCTGGCCCGGACTGAACAAAGACATTGAAACACTAGTAAATAAATGTGAAACATGCCAGAAACACAGGAACAAGCAGAGCAAAGAGCCTATGGTGGTTCCTGAGGTGCCAACAGCACCATGGCACAAAGTCGGAATGGACTTGTTTCATCTCAGAGGGAAAGACTATTTAGTGGTAGTGGATTACTACTCAAACTTCCCTGAGATGGCGCTACTAGCAAGCTCAACGTCAACCTGTGTCATAACGCATGCAAAATCTATCTTCGCCAGGCATGGCATTCCACACACAGTGGTGAGTGATAACGGCCCCTGCTTCGGCAGCAAAGAATGGCAGAAGTTTGCAGCGCAATATGATTTCAAGCATGTGACGTCAAGTCCACACTATGCACAGTCAAACGGGCAGGCGGAAAAAGGAGTTCACATTCTCAAGCAACTCTTAAAGAAAGCAGCTGACAGTGACTCGGATCCGTATTTGGCTTTATTGAGCTACAGAGCATCACCTCTTCAGTGCGGTCTATCACCAGCTGAGATGCTGATGAAGAGGAAGCTCCGAACAACCTTGCCAAGTCATTCAGAAAACGAAACAAAGCAAAAGAATCCCTCAAAGATTGAACATAAGCTACGACAACAGAAAATGATGCAGAAGTCATTTTATGACAGAGCAACCAAGCATCTTCCTCCACTGACTACCAACACCGCAGTCAGGATTGAGGATGCTGATGGATGGAGTACAAAAGCAACGGTCCTGCAAGAAGTTGCTCCACGATCGTACACTGTTAGAACTGATGATGGACAAATCCTTAGGCGCAATCGTCGCAGTCTGTTAAAGACTCCTGAAGGGACTGTTGGTGAGTTCAGTGTAACCTGTGGTGAAGCTCAGGTCATTCCCACATCTGATATGGACGGTAACACTGACTCTCACACGCCTACTGCAAGTGAACCTGAGTTACGAAGGTCCACAAGAGAAACCAGAAAGCCTGATAGACTCAACCTATAAAAAGTGTTTTTAAAAAAAAAAAAAAAATCAATATGCATGTTCAAGATGTTGACCAAAATGTATATTGAAGTATGTTGTGAATGTGTTCTGAATGGTTTAGTATTGGCTTAGATTTGAATCTGATAAACTGTTTATACTATGTGTCAGGGTTAGCTTGAATGATAACTCGTTAAAGTAAGTGACACAGTTAATGTGATAATTCATGTTGAACATTTTGTCTTAGAAAAAGGGGGATGTTATGATTGGGTGTTACTACATGTGTGACCGCTAGGCGGCAGTACAGGGGTTTTGTGTTCACCTTACAGAGCTATATAACAGTAGAGCAAGACAGCCTTGACAGGTGTATGTTGATGAGAACGGGAGTCATTAAAAAACTAAGTTTCTTGCTATCAACACGGCCTCTTATTTCAAGCACGAACATGACAGGAGGAAGCCGGAGTACCCGGTGAAAACCCACGCAGACACGGGGAGAACATGCAAACTCCACACAGAAAGGTCCCAGACCCAGGCCCCAAGGCGGTCTTGAACCTGCGACCTTCTTGCTGTGAGGCAACAGTGCTACCCACTGCTCCACCGTGTCGCCCTATAAGAAAGTCATTATACAAAAATTATTCTGTAGTTCAGTCCAGCATCGTGACGCCTTTCCCGAAATTCCGTTTCATCACTTTCTTGCCCATCACATACTATAGTATGGTGAACAGTTCTGTAAAATGTATTGGGTCATGAGTTCATGCTTCTCAGTTTGTAAGTCCGACAACAATAGGAAAGTGTGATAACTGTAAAGGAAACCTGTTTGGAGTCTCAACAGTTGTAGGTTCAATCCCTCCTCCAGTCTTTTAAAATTCAAAAACATTCATGTTGAAAAAAGCTCTCAAAACATTCACAACCTTGTCAGGCTGTATAGCTCAGTGGGTTAGAGGGCTGATTGGGAGTGATGAGACATTAGTTGTGGGATCCAAGCTTGGCAGCTTCTGTCCAACAACAAGAGGAAAGAGTAGAAATTGTATAAGGAACTCAACAATTATTAGGTGGTTTGGTCCCACGTTGTGGCGTTTTTGCCCGAAATTCAATATCAAGACTTTATTGTGCACCACATACTATAGTAAGACGTTTTTGTCCGAAATCCATATCATGAGTTTTTCGCGCAACACATGCTATAGTAAGACGTTTTTGCCCAAAATTCCATATCATGAGGTTTTCACGCAACACATACTATAGTAAGACGTTTTTGCCCGAAATTCCATATCATGAGTTTTGGGCCACAACACATACAAAATATGACATTTTTGCCCGAAATTCCATATCATGAGTTTTGGGCCGCAACACACACTATAGTATGACGTTTTTTCCCCAAATTCCATGTCATGAGGTTTTCACGCAACACATACTATAGTAAGACGTTTTTGCCCGAAATTCCATATCATGAGTGTTGGGCCGCAACACATACCATAGTAAGACGTTTTTGCCCGAAATTCCATATCATGAGTTTTGGGCCGCAACACATACTATAGTAGGACGTTTTTGCCCGAAATTTCATATCATGAGTGTTGGGCCGCAACACATACTATAGTATGACGTTTTTGCCCGAAATTGCATATCATCACTTTTTCACGCAACACATACAAAATATGACGTTTTTGCCCGAAATTCCATATCATGAGTTTTGGGCCGCAACACATACTATAGTAAGACGTTTTTGCCCGAAATTCCATATCATGAGTTTTTCACGCAACACATACTATAGTATGACATTTTTACTCGAAATTCCATATCATGACTTTTGGGCTGCAACACATACTATAGTAAGACGTTTTTGCCTGAAATTCAATATCACAACTTTTTCGAACCACTTAGTATAGTATTTTATCGGAAAGTCCATACTATGAGTTTTGTTGTTGAGCTGGAGACTTCTTCACAGGAAGCACTGTTCTCTGGGCACATTTACTATCTTCACTTTGGCTGGGACTTAATACATGCAGCAACAATTAACCTCTATATATATATATATATATATATATATATATATATATATATGGTGCCCCTTCATATATTGTGCTACCGGTATGGAACCAGCCCTGGATGAAAATGTAGAGCTACAAAAACCACAAACAAAAGGTTATGTTCTTTAGGTGTGACAACACAACCAAAGAAAAGAGTCCTTACCAGTCATATAAAGTAAAAAACATTTGGTGTTCTGACACCCAGGAAATGCAGAATGAAAACCAGCAGCTGATAGAGATTGTTGTCAATGTTAAGTGATGGCGTGCATTGTTACAACTTTGCACAACATTTTGTCACCTTTTTTTACATAATGCCTGCATAGACAGCAACAGCTGTGTGCAATATTGTGATGTGAGTGTTCTACACAACAGACGGGATGAGATGACAGCCTACCAATAGAGGTGAGAAAAATCACAGTAAGATGTAAACCTAGACAGAAATTGAGAAGGTGGACATCACTTAAAAGGTCTCCTGTTGTGTATAGAAAAGATCTTACATGTAAAATAGATCCACGGAGAAATACACACAACCTTTATTCAGAAACGGTGTTAAAGAACCTATAAGATGATTACTTTCCTTAAACCTCAAATTTATCAAAACCCAAGAGAAGTATTTGATATGAGACCTTTAGCTTCCTCGTTATCATTGATGCTGACTAGCCTTTCCTTTTTTGGAGGTTAGTTCCCTTTTGACTGTACAGTTAACATTTTTTGTCTTCCTTTTCTTTGCATCTTCCTCTTTTCCACATGAACAAAGCAGAACTCTGTGGAGTGGTTTGTCTGTAACCCAAGTGCATTTGTTGTCCAAATTCCAGGTCATGCGACACATCGGGAGCCAGATATAGTTTTTGTCATCGACAAAGCTGGAACTGTCTACATTACATGAAACTGTCTCGGGCAGAAAGACATTCTGACTGTTCAGCTACAATCAGTTGCAGAAAAATCCATGGCCTTTTTTTTCATAAGAGCAGTAGAAAAAGTTGCTGCGAGCTGTAAAGAAGCATGACCATGGCAAAAAATAAAGGTGCTGCCCAACTGCTTTCTTCATCAAACAGTTTCCTTCCTGCAAGATTTTTGACTAGAAATAACATCAAATGTCCGTAGCTTGTTAGGAGCAGCATCACTCAATATATGATAAGCACATTACATTTTCTTTTCGATTTTACTTAAATGCACGAACTTGTCATTTTGGGCTTTTGGTGCATTTGTGAGATGTGATTTTAGCATAATGCAGGCCCCTCAAACTGCCTTTAAGGCCCTTCCTTTCCACATGTGGGTGATTTACATTAAAAATATCATGTTTAGGAGATTCAGCAGTAGGAAATTGAAACAGGCGAAACTGAATCCAGCTGTTAGGGACATACCATTAGTGCAGCTGTGGGAGAAATAAACAGGGAATGCTTTGTGTTTCTGAAGCAAAGTGCATCAGAGGTGTCATGTGACACTCATAGAAACTACTGAAATAGAC
>JAYKQN010000068.1:0-2500 GCA_036785175.1 Eupleurogrammus muticus | reverse complement strand
CGCAACGAGCGCGTTGTCCGCTTTCCGTTTCTCTGGCTGCGAGTTGCAGCAGATTCCAGCTCCACAGATGGAAACACCAGTGAAAAAGGAAACTGTGACACAATGTAATGATGAGAACTTTTTAAAGGAAGTAGAAAAGTGTTTCCTGATTTCACGGCTTTTCTGGGAATAAACCGGATAAAAAAGCGCATTGTGTGTGTGTGTGTGTGAGTGTGTGTGTGTGTGTGTGTGTGTGTGTGTGTGAGTGTGTGTGTGTGTGTGTGTGTGTGTGTGTGTGTGAGTGTGTGTGTGTGTGTGTGTGTGTGTGTGTGTGTGTGTGTGTGTGTGTGTGTGAGTGTGTGTGTGTGTGTGTGTGTGTGTGTGTGTGTGTGTGTGTGAGTGTGTGTGTGTGTGTGTGTGTGTGTGTGTGTGTGAGTGTGTGTGTGTGTGTGTGTGTGTGTGTGTGTGTGTGTTTGTGAGTGTGTGTGTGTGTGTGTGTGTGTGTGTGTGTGTGTGTGTGTGTGAGTGTGTGTGTGTGTGTGTGTGTGTGTGAGCACAGCACATCCACAGAGAAACACTGACCTCGTGAGGTCGAATGATGAAGGTGCGTGAACCGCAGGGAGGTAACAGCACCACAGGAAGTGAAATTATGTTTTATCTGTATCACACAAGCAGTGGGTAGCGCTGATGCCTCACAGCAAGAAGGTCGCAGGTTCAAGACCTCCTTGGTCCTGGGTCTGGGTCCTTTCTGTGTGGAGTTTGCATGTTCTCCCCGTGTCTGCGTGGGTTTTCACCGGGTACTCCGGCTTCCTCCCACAGTCCAAAAACATGCTCAGGTTAATTGGCAACTCTAAATTGCCCGTAGGTGTGAGTGTGTGAGTGAATGGTGTGTGTGCCCCACGATTGGCTGGCGACCATCTGGGGTGTATCCCTGCCTCTCGCCGTAACGCGCTGGGATAGGCTCCAGCAGACCCCTGCGACCCTAATGAGGAATAAGCAGGTATAGAAAATGACTGACTGACTGACTGTATCACACAATTTAAATCATAACTCACTTTCCTTTAAATTCCCTGAGGAACATATATTATCTATTAACCTCCAATTAAAATAATCAACCTAAGACATTTTTTGGAGAATTTTCGGCCTAAATCGTCTCATGGTGATTCTGCCATGTAGGACTATGGCTTAATGAAGAGGACGACTTAGGCCTTATTTAATTTTATTTTCTAATCTTACTGATAAAATGCCTTGATTTGTGCAATTAAACAGGTTTTCATGATGGTGGCTGCTTCAAAAAGAAGGAAAACGCCCTAAACATGTTGCTTGGTAAGTGGAAGGTTTATTATCATTAAGGCTTTAGGCTCTAATGTTTTATAATAATTTTGTCTTAATTGTACAAGTTATATGTTACCAGTAATTTATTATGCTGTGCATAATGTGCATGCAAGGAAAGAGAGAAAGTTTCTTGGATGAATTTGCACGACCTGCTGACATCAAGGTTCCAGTTGTTTTTTTGTTTCTGCTAAATAACAGCAGGAGGAAGACAAAGACGGATCAAACGGAAACAAAACACGCACATTCCAACACACATTTGCACATCGTTACATATTCTGCAGTAATAAAGGAACTGTGACATAGAACAGTTTGACGTCCTCCGCTCTGTGTGTCTCTGTTTGAGGCAATTAAACGGTTTCTGTATTTGTCAATGAGCGTTCTCTCTCTCTCTCTCTCTCTCTCTGTCTCTCTCTCTGTCTCTCTCTTCTCTCTGTCTCTCTCTGTCTCTCTCTCTCTCTGTCTCTCTCTCTCTGTCTCTCTCTCTCTGTCCTCTCTCTCTCTCTCTCTCTCTCTCTCTGTCTCTCTCTCTGTCTCTCTCTCTCTCTCTCTGTCTCTCTCTCTGTCTCTCTCTCTCTCTCTCTCTCTCTCTCTCTCTCTCTCTCTCTCTGTCTCTCTCTCTGTCTCTCTCTCTCTCTCTCTGTCTCTCTCTCTGTCTCTCTCTCTCTCTGTCTCTCTCTGTCTCTCTCTCTCTCTGTCTCTCTCTCTCTGTCTCTCTCTCTCTGTCTCTCTCTCTCTCTCTCTGTCTCTCTCTCTCTCTCTCTCTCTCCCTCTCTCTCTGTCTCTCTCTCTCTTCTCTCTCTCTCTCTCTCTCTTGTCTCTCTCTCTGTCTCTCTCTCTCTCTCTGTCTCTCTCTCTCTCTCTCTCTCTCCCTCTCTGTCTGTCTCTCTCTCTCTTCTCTCTCTCTCTCTCTCTCTGTCTCTCTCTCTCTCTCTCTCTCTCTCTGTCTCTCTCTCTCTTCTCTCTCTCTCTCTCTCTCTCTGTCTCTCTCTCTCTTCTCTCTCTCTCTCTCTCTCTCTCTCTCTCTCTCTCTCTCTCTCTCTCTCTCTCTCTCTCTCTCTTCTCTCTCTCTCTCTCTCTGTCTCTCTCTCTCTCTCTCTCTCTCCCTCTCTCTCTGTCTCTCTCTCTCTTCTCTCTCTCTCTCTCTCTCTGTCTCTCTCTCTGTCTCTCTCTCTCTCTCTGTCTCTCT
>JAYKQN010000111.1:0-105078 GCA_036785175.1 Eupleurogrammus muticus | reverse complement strand
GCATGTTTATCTTTTTTATTCGCTTAAAGTGCTTCTCTCGGCCTGAAAAGCACATAGACATAGATTTGGCCGTTTCTCAATGAAAATGCAATATTTTCAACTAAAACCTTGTATCCTACTAGTTTATGTGCTATCCTATTGTTTTCAGTGAGAAATTTAGTGGGGACAAGTTTTTTATTCATGTTATGGCATGTTTATCTTTTTTATTCGCTTAAAGTGCTTCTCTCGGCCTGAAAAGCACATAGACATAGATTTGGGCCGTTTCTCAATGAAAATGCAATATTTTCAACTAAAACCTTGTATCCTACTAGTTTATGTGCTATCCTATTGTTTTCAGTGAGAAATTTAGTGGGGACAAGTTTTTTATTCATGTTATAGCATGTTTATCTTTTTTATTCGCTTAAAGTGCTTCTCTCGGCCTGAAAAGCACATAGACATAGATTTGGCCGTTTCTCAATGAAAATGCAATATTTTCAACTAAAAACCGTGTATCCTACTAGTTTATGTGCTATCCTATTGTTTTCAGTGAGAAATTTAGTGGGGACAAGTTTTTTTATTCATGTTATAGCATGTTTATCTTTTTTATTCGCTTAAAGTGCTTCTCTCGGCCTGAAAAGCACATAGACATAGATTTGGCCGTTTCTCACTGAAAATGCAATATTTTCAACTAAAAACCTTGTATCCTACTAGTTTATGTGCTATCCTATTGTTTTCAGTGAGAAATTTAGTGGGGACAAGTTTTTTATTCATGTTACAGCATGTTTATCTTTTTTATTCGCTTAAAGTGCTTCTCTCAGCCTGAAAAGCACATAGACATAGATTTGGCCGTTTCTCAATGAAAATGCAATATTTTCAACTAAAACCTTGTATCCTACTAGTTTATGTGCTATCCTATTGTTTTCAGTGAGAAATTTAGTGGGGACAAGTTTTTTTATTCATGTTACAGCATGTTTATCTTTTTTATTCGCTTAAAGTGCTTCTCTCAGCCTGAAAAGCACATAGACATAGATTTGGCCGTTTCTCAATGAAAATGCAATATTTTCAACTAAAACCTTGTATCCTACTAGTTTATGTGCTATCCTATTGTTTTTCAGTGAGAAATTTAGTGGAGACAAGTTTTTTATTCATGTTATAGCATGTTTATCTTTTTTATTCGCTTAAAGTGCTTCTCTCGGCCTGAAAAGCACATAGACATAGATTTGGCCGTTTCTCAATGAAAATGCAATATTTTCAACTAAAACCTTGTATCCTACTAGTTTATGTGCTATCCTATTGTTTTCAGTGAGAAATTTAGTGGAGACAAGTTTTTTATTCATGTTATAGCATGTTTATCTTTTTTATTCGCTTAAAGTGCTTCTCTCGGCCTGAAAAGCACATAGACATAGATTTGGCCGTTTTCTCAATGAAAATGCAATATTTTCAACTAAAACCTTGTATCCTACTAGTTTATGTGCTATCCTATTGTTTTCAGTGAGAAATTTAGTGGGGACAAGTTTTTTATTCATGTTATAGCATGTTTATCTTTTTTTATTCGCTTAAAGTGCTTCTCTCGGCCTGAAAAGCACATAGACATAGATTTGGCCGTTTCTCAATGAAAATGCAATATTTTCAACTAAAACCGTGTATCCTACTAGTTTATGTGCTATCCTATTGTTTTCAGTGAGAAATTTAGTGGGGACAAGTTTTTTATTCATGTTACAGCATGTTTATCTTTTTTATTCGCTTAAAGTGCTTCTCTCGGCCTGAAAAGCACATAGACATAGATATGGCCGTTTCTCAATGAAAATGCAATATTTTCAACTAAAACCTTGTATCCTACTAGTTTATGTGCTATCCTATTGTTTTCAGTGAGAAATTTAGTGGGGGACAAGTTTTTTTATTCATGTTACAGCATGTTTATCTTTTTTTATTCGCTTAAAGTGCTTCTCTCAGCCTGAAAAGCACATAGACATAGATTTGGCCGTTTCTCAATGAAAATGCAATATTTTCAACTAAAACCTTGTATCCTACTAGTTTATGTGCTATCCTATTGTTTTCAGTGAGAAATTTAGTGGGGGACAAGTTTTTTTATTCATGTTATGGCATGTTTATCTTTTTTATTCGCTTAAAGTGCTTCTCTCGGCCTGAAAAGCACATAGACATAGATTTGGCCGTTTCTCAATGAAAATGCAATATTTTCAACTAAAACCTTGTATCCTACTAGTTTATGTGCTATCCTATTGTTTTCAGTGAGAAATTTAGTGGGGACAAGTTTTTTATTCATGCTATAGCATGTTTATCTTTTTTTATTCGCTTAAAGTGCTTCTCTCGGCCTGAAAAGCACATAGACATAGATTTGGCCGTTTCTCAATGAAAATGCAATATTTTCAACTAAAACCTTGTATCCTACTAGTTTATGTGCTATCCTATTGTTTTCAGTGAGAAATTTAGTGGGGGACAAGTTTTTTATTCATGTTATAGCATGTTTATCTTTTTTATTCGCTTAAAGTGCTTCTCTCGGCCTGAAAAGCACATAGACATAGATTTGGCCGTTTCTCAATGAAAATGCAATATTTTCAACTAAAACCTTGTATCCTACTAGTTTATGTGCTATCCTATTGTTTTCAGTGAGAAATTTAGTGGGGACAAGTTTTTTATTCATGTTATGGCATGTTTATCTTTTTTATTCGCTTAAAGTGCTTCTCTCGGCCTGAAAAGCACATAGGACATAGATTTGGCCGTTTCTCAATGAAAATGCAATATTTTCAACTAAAACCTTGTATCCTACTAGTTTATGTGCTATCCTATTGTTTTCAGTGAGAAATTTAGTGGGGACAAGTTTTTTATTCATGTTATGGCATGTTTATCTTTTTTATTCGCTTAAAGTGCTTCTCTCGGCCTGAAAAGCACATAGACATAGATTTGGCCGTTTCTCAATGAAAATGCAATATTTTCAACTAAAACCTTGTATCCTACTAGTTTATGTGCTATCCTATTGTTTTCAGTGAGAAATTTAGTGGGGACAAGTTTTTTTATTCATGTTATGGCATGTTTATCTTTTTTATTCGCTTAAAGTGCTTCTCTCGGCCTGAAAAGCACATAGACATAGATTTGGCCGTTTCTCACTGAAAATGCAATATTTTCAACTAAAACCTTGTATCCTACTAGTTTATGTGCTATCCTATTGTTTTCAGTGAGAAATTTAGTGGGGACAAGTTTTTTTATTCATGTTACAGCATGTTTATCTTTTTTATTCGCTTAAAGTGCTTCTCTCAGCCTGAAAAGCACATAGACATAGATTTTGGCCGTTTCTCAATGAAAATGCAATATTTTCAACTAAAACCTTGTATCCTACTAGTTTATGTGCTATCCTATTGTTTTCAGTGAGAAATTTAGTGGGGACAAGTTTTTTTATTCATGTTATAGCATGTTTATCTTTTTTTATTCGCTTAAAGTGCTTCTCTCGGCCTGAAAAGCACATAGACATAGATTTGGCCGTTTCTCAATGAAAATGCAATATTTTCAACTAAAACCGTGTATCCTACTAGTTTATGTGCTATCCTATTGTTTTCAGTGAGAAATTTAGTGGGGGACAAGTTTTTTTATTCATGTTACAGCATGTTTTATCTTTTTTATTCGCTTAAAGTGCTTCTCTCGGCCTGAAAAGCACATAGACATAGATATGGCCGTTTCTCAATGAAAAATGCAATATTTTCAACTAAAACCTTGTATCCTACTAGTTTATGTGCTATCCTATTGTTTTCAGTGAGAAATTTAGTGGGGACAAGTTTTTTTATTCATGTTACAGCATGTTTATCTTTTTTATTCGCTTAAAGTGCTTCTCTCAGCCTGAAAAGCACATAGACATAGATTTGGCCGTTTCTCAATGAAAATGCAATATTTTCAACTAAAAACCTTGTATCCTACTAGTTTATGTGCTATCCTATTGTTTTCAGTGAGAAATTTAGTGGGGACAAGTTTTTTATTCATGTTATGGCATGTTTATCTTTTTTATTCGCTTTAAAGTGCTTCTCTCGGCCTGAAAAGCACATAGACATAGATTTGGCCGTTTCTCAATGAAAATGCAATATTTTCAACTAAAACCTTGTATCCTACTAGTTTATGTGCTATCCTATTGTTTTCAGTGAGAAATTTAGTGGGGACAAGTTTTTTTATTCATGCTATAGCATGTTTATCTTTTTTATTCGCTTAAAGTGCTTCTCTCGGCCTGAAAAGCACATAGACATAGATTTGGCCGTTTCTCAATGAAAATGCAATATTTTCAACTAAAACCTTGTATCCTACTAGTTTATGTGCTATCCTATTGTTTTTCAGTGAGAAATTTAGTGGGGACAAGTTTTTTATTCATGTTATAGCATGTTTATCTTTTTTATTCGCTTAAAGTGCTTCTCTCGGCCTGAAAAGCACATAGACATAGATTTGGCCGTTTCTCAATGAAAATGCAATATTTTCAACTAAAACCTTGTATCCTACTAGTTTATGTGCTATCCTATTGTTTTCAGTGAGAAATTTAGTGGGGACAAGTTTTTTATTCATGTTATGGCATGTTTATCTTTTTTATTCGCTTAAAGTGCTTCTCTCGGCCTGAAAAGCACATAGACATAGATTTGGCCGTTTCTCAATGAAAATGCAATATTTTCAACTAAAACCTTGTATCCTACTAGTTTATGTGCTATCCTATTGTTTTCAGTGAGAAATTTAGTGGGGACAAGTTTTTTATTCATGTTATGGCATGTTTATCTTTTTTATTCGCTTAAAGTGCTTCTCTCGGCCTGAAAAGCACATAGACATAGATTTGGCCGTTTCTCAATGAAAATGCAATATTTTCAACTAAAACCTTGTATCCTACTAGTTTATGTGCTATCCTATTGTTTTTCAGTGAGAAATTTAGTGGGGACAAGTTTTTTATTCATGTTATGGCATGTTTATCTTTTTTATTCGCTTAAAGTGCTTCTCTCGGCCTGAAAAGCACATAGACATAGATTTGGCCGTTTCTCACTGAAAATGCAATATTTTCAACTAAAACCTTGTATCCTACTAGTTTATGTGCTATCCTATTGTTTTCAGTGAGAAATTTAGTGGGGACAAGTTTTTTATTCATGTTACAGCATGTTTATCTTTTTTTATTCGCTTAAAGTGCTTCTCTCAGCCTGAAAAGCACATAGACATAGATTTGGCCGTTTCTCAATGAAAATGCAATATTTTCAACTAAAACCTTGTATCCTACTAGTTTATGTGCTATCCTATTGTTTTCAGTGAGAAATTTAGTGGGGACAAGTTTTTTTATTCATGTTATAGCATGTTTATCTTTTTTATTCGCTTAAAGTGCTTCTCTCGGCCTGAAAAGCACATAGACATAGATTTGGCCGTTTCTCAATGAAAATGCAATATTTTCAACTAAAACCGTGTATCCTACTAGTTTATGTGCTATCCTATTGTTTTCAGTGAGAAATTTAGTGGGGACAAGTTTTTTTATTCATGCTATAGCATGTTTATCTTTTTTATTCGCTTAAAGTGCTTCTCTCGGCCTGAAAAGCACATAGACATAGATTTGGCCGTTTCTCAATGAAAAATGCAATATTTTCAACTAAAACCTTGTATCCTACTAGTTTATGTGCTATCCTATTGTTTTCAGTGAGAAATTTAGTGGGGACAAGTTTTTTTATTCATGTTATAGCATGTTTATCTTTTTTTATTCGCTTAAAGTGCTTCTCTCGGCCTGAAAAGCACATAGGACATAGATTTGGCCGTTTCTCAATGAAAATGCAATATTTTCAACTAAAACCTTGTATCCTACTAGTTTATGTGCTATCCTATTGTTTTCAGTGAGAAATTTAGTGGGGACAAGTTTTTTTATTCATGTTATGGCATGTTTATCTTTTTTATTCGCTTAAAGTGCTTCTCTCGGCCTGAAAAGCACATAGACATAGATTTGGCCGTTTCTCAATGAAAATGCAATATTTTCAACTAAAACCTTGTATCCTACTAGTTTATGTGCTATCCTATTGTTTTCAGTGAGAAATTTAGTGGGGACAAGTTTTTTTATTCATGTTATAGCATGTTTATCGTTTTTATTCGCTTAAAGTGCTTCTCTCGGCCTGAAAAGCACATAGACATAGATTTAGCCGTTTCTCAATGAAAATGCATTATTTTCAACTAAAACCTTGTATCTTACTAGTTTATGTGCTATCCTATTGTTTTCAGTGAGAAATTTAGTGGGGACAAGTTTTTTATTCATGTCATAGCATGTTTATCTTTTTTATTCACTTAAAGTGCTTCTCTCGGCCTGAAAAGCACATAGACATAGATTTGGCCGTTTCTCAATGAAAATGCAATATTTTCAACTAAAACCTTGTATCCTACTAGTTTATGTGCTATCCTATTGTTTTCAGTGAGAAATTTAGTGGGGACAAGTTTTTTATTCATGTTATGGCATGTTTATCTTTTTTATTCGCTTAAAGTGCTTCTCTCGGCCTGAAAAGCACATAGACATAGATTTGGCCGTTTCTCAATGAAAATGCAATATTTTCAACTAAAACCTTGTATCCTACTAGTTTATGTGCTATCCTATTGTTTTTCAGTGAGAAATTTAGTGGGGACAAGTTTTTTATTCATGTTATAGCATGTTTATCTTTTTTATTCGCTTAAAGTGCTTCTCTCGGCCTGAAAAGCACATAGACATAGATTTGGCCGTTTCTCAATGAAAATGCAATATTTTCAACTAAAACCTTGTATCCTACTAGTTTATGTGCTATCCTATTGTTTTCAGTGAGAAATTTAGTGGGGACAAGTTTTTTATTCATGTTATGGCATGTTTATCTTTTTTATTCGCTTAAAGTGCTTCTCTCGGCCTGAAAAGCACATAGACATAGATTTGGCCGTTTCTCAATGAAAATGCAATATTTTCAACTAAAACCTTGTATCCTACTAGTTTATGTGCTATCCTATTGTTTTCAGTGAGAAATTTAGTGGGGACAAGTTTTTTATTCATGTTATGGCATGTTTATCTTTTTTATTCGCTTAAAAGTGCTTCTCTCGGCCTGAAAAGCACATAGACATAGATTTGGCCGTTTCTCAATGAAAATGCAATATTTTCAACTAAAACCTTGTATCCTACTAGTTTATGTGCTATCCTATTGTTTTCAGTGAGAAATTTAGTGGGGACAAGTTTTTTATTCATGTTATGGCATGTTTATCTTTTTTATTCGCTTAAAGTGCTTCTCTCGGCCTGAAAAGCACATAGACATAGATTTGGCCGTTTCTCAATGAAAATGCAATATTTTCAACTAAAACCTTGTATCCTACTAGTTTATGTGCTATCCTATTGTTTTTCAGTGAGAAATTTAGTGGGGACAAGTTTTTTATTCATGTTATGGCATGTTTATCTTTTTTATTCGCTTAAAGTGCTTCTCTCGGCCTGAAAAGCACATAGACATAGATTTGGCCGTTTCTCAATGAAAATGCAATATTTTCAACTAAAACCTTGTATCCTACTAGTTTATGTGCTATCCTATTGTTTTCAGTGAGAAATTTAGTGGGGGACAAGTTTTTTATTCATGTTATGGCATGTTTATCTTTTTTATTCGCTTAAAGTGCTTCTCTCGGCCTGAAAAGCACATAGACATAGATTTGGCCGTTTCTCAATGAAAATGCAATATTTTCAACTAAAACCTTGTATCCTACTAGTTTATGTGCTATCCTATTGTTTTCAGTGAGAAATTTAGTGGGGACAAGTTTTTTATTCATGTTATAGCATGTTTATCTTTTTTTATTCGCTTAAAGTGCTTCTCTCGGCCTGAAAAGCACATAGACATAGATTTGGCCGTTTCTCAATGAAAATGCAATATTTTCAACTAAAACCTTGTATCCTACTAGTTTATGTGCTATCCTATTGTTTTCAGTGAGAAATTTTAGTGGGGACAAGTTTTTTTATTCATGTTATAGCATGTTTATCTTTTTTATTCGCTTAAAGTGCTTCTCTCGGCCTGAAAAGCACATAGACATAGATTTGGCCGTTTCTCACTGAAAATGCAATATTTTCAACTAAAACCTTGTATCCTACTAGTTTATGTGCTATCCTATTGTTTTCAGTGAGAAATTTAGTGGGGACAAGTTTTTATTCATGTTACAGCATGTTTATCTTTTTTATTCGCTTAAAGTGCTTCTCTCAGCCTGAAAAGCACATAGACATAGATTTGGCCGTTTCTCAATGAAAATGCAATATTTTCAACTAAAACCTTGTATCCTACTAGTTTATGTGCTATCCTATTGTTTTCAGTGAGAAATTTAGTGGGGACAAGTTTTTTATTCATGTTACAGCATGTTTATCTTTTTTATTCGCTTAAAGTGCTTCTCTCAGCCTGAAAAGCACATAGACATAGATTTGGCCGTTTCTCAATGAAAATGCAATATTTTCAACTAAAACCTTGTATCCTACTAGTTTATGTGCTATCCTATTGTTTTCAGTGAGAAAATTTAGTGGAGACAAGTTTTTTATTCATGTTATAGCATGTTTATCTTTTTTATTCGCTTAAAGTGCTTCTCTCGGCCTGAAAAGCAACATAGACATAGATTTGGCCGTTTCTCAATGAAAATGCAATATTTTCAACTAAAACCTTGTATCCTACTAGTTTATGTGCTATCCCTATTGTTTTTCAGTGAGAAATTTAGTGGAGACAAGTTTTTTTATTCATGTTATAGCATGTTTATCTTTTTTATTCGCTTAAAGTGCTTCTCTCGGCCTGAAAAGCACATAGACATAGATTTGGCCGTTTCTCAATGAAAATGCAATATTTTCAACTAAAACCTTGTATCCTACTAGTTTATGTGCTATCCTATTGTTTTCAGTGAGAAATTTAGTGGGGACAAGTTTTTTTATTCATGTTATAGCATGTTTATCTTTTTTATTCGCTTAAAGTGCTTCTCTCGGCCTGAAAAGCACATAGACATAGATTTGGCCGTTTCTCAATGAAAATGCAATATTTTCAACTAAAACCGTGTATCCTACTAGTTTATGTGCTATCCTATTGTTTTCAGTGAGAAATTTAGTGGGGGACAAGTTTTTTTATTCATGTTATAGCATGTTTATCTTTTTTATTCGCTTAAAGTGCTTCTCTCGGCCTGAAAAGCACATAGACATAGATTTGGCCGTTTCTCAATGAAAATGCAATATTTTCAACTAAAACCTTGTATCCTACTAGTTTATGTGCTATCCTATTGTTTTCAGTGAGAAATTTAGTGGGGGACAAGTTTTTTTATTCATGTTATGGCATGTTTATCTTTTTTATTCGCTTAAAGTGCTTCTCTCGGCCTGAAAAGCACATAGACATAGATTTGGCCGTTTCTCAATGAAAATGCAATATTTTCAACTAAAACCTTGTATCCTACTAGTTTATGTGCTATCCTATTGTTTTCAGTGAGAAATTTAGTGGGGACAAGTTTTTTTATTCATGTTACAGCATGTTTATCTTTTTTATTCGCTTAAAGTGCTTCTCTCAGCCTGAAAAAGCACATAGACATAGATTTGGCCGTTTCTCAATGAAAATGCAATATTTTCAACTAAAACCTTGTATCCTACTAGTTTATGTGCTATCCTATTGTTTTCAGTGAGAAATTTAGTGGGGACAAGTTTTTTATTCATGTTATAGCATGTTTATCTTTTTTATTCGCTTAAAGTGCTTCTCTCGGCCTGAAAAGCACATAGACATAGATTTGGCCGTTTCTCAATGAAAATGCAATATTTTCAACTAAAACCTTGTATCCTACTAGTTTATGTGCTATCCTATTGTTTTCAGTGAGAAATTTAGTGGGGACAAGTTTTTTATTCATGTTACAGCATGTTTATCTTTTTTATTCGCTTAAAGTGCTTCTCTCGGCCTGAAAAGCACATAGACATAGATTTGGCCGTTTCTCAATGAAAATGCAATATTTTCAACTAAAACCTTGTATCCTACTAGTTTATGTGCTATCCTATTGTTTTTCAGTGAGAAATTTAGTGGAGACAAGTTTTTTATTCATGTTATAGCATGTTTATCTTTTTTATTCGCTTAAAGTGCTTCTCTCGGCCTGAAAAGCACATAGACATAGATTTGGCCGTTTCTCAATGAAAATGCAATATTTTCAACTAAAACCTTGTATCCTACTAGTTTATGTGCTATCCTATTGTTTTCAGTGAGAAATTTAGTGGGGACAAGTTTTTTATTCATGTTATAGCATGTTTATCTTTTTTTATTCGCTTAAAGTGCTTCTCTCGGCCTGAAAAGCACATAGACATAGATTTGGCCGTTTCTCAATGAAAATGCAATATTTTCAACTAAAACCTTGTATCCTACTAGTTTTATGTGCTATCCTATTGTTTTCAGTGAGAAATTTAGTGGGGGACAAGTTTTTTATTCATGTTATGGCATGTTTATCTTTTTTATTCGCTTTAAAGTGCTTCTCTCGGCCTGAAAAGCACATAGACATAGATTTGGCCGTTTCTCAATGAAAATGCAATATTTTCAACTAAAACCTTGTATCCTACTAGTTTATGTGCTATCCTATTGTTTTCAGTGAGAAATTTAGTGGGGACAAGTTTTTTATTCATGTTATGGCATGTTTATCTTTTTTATTCGCTTAAAGTGCTTCTCTCGGCCTGAAAAGCACATAGACATAGATTTGGCCGTTTCTCAATGAAAATGCAATATTTTCAACTAAAACCTTGTATCCTACTAGTTTATGTGCTATCCTATTGTTTTCAGTGAGAAATTTAGTGGGGACAAGTTTTTTATTCATGTTATGGCATGTTTATCTTTTTTATTCGCTTAAAAGTGCTTCTCTCGGCCTGAAAAGCACATAGACATAGATTTGGCCGTTTCTCAATGAAAATGCAATATTTTCAACTAAAACCTTGTATCCTACTAGTTTATGTGCTATCCTATTGTTTTCAGTGAGGAAATTTAGTGGGGACAAGTTTTTTTATTCATGTTATGGCATGTTTTATCTTTTTTATTCGCTTAAAGTGCTTCTCTCGGCCTGAAAAGCACATAGACATAGATTTGGCCGTTTCTCACTGAAAATGCAATATTTTCAACTAAAACCTTGTATCCTACTAGTTTATGTGCTATCCTATTGTTTTCAGTGAGAAATTTAGTGGGGACAAGTTTTTTATTCATGTTACAGCATGTTTATCTTTTTTTATTCGCTTAAAGTGCTTCTCTCAGCCTGAAAAGCACATAGACATAGATTTGGCCGTTTCTCAATGAAAATGCAATATTTTCAACTAAAACCTTGTATCCTACTAGTTTATGTGCTATCCTATTGTTTTCAGTGAGAAATTTAGTGGGGACAAGTTTTTTATTCATGTTATAGCATGTTTATCTTTTTTATTCGCTTAAAGTGCTTCTCTCGGCCTGAAAAGCACATAGACATAGATTTGGCCGTTTTCTCAATGAAAATGCAATATTTTCAACTAAAACCGTGTATCCTACTAGTTTATGTGCTATCCTATTGTTTTCAGTGAGAAATTTAGTGGGGGACAAGTTTTTTATTCATGCTATAGCATGTTTATCTTTTTTATTCGCTTAAAGTGCTTCTCTCGGCCTGAAAAGCACATAGACATAGATTTGGCCGTTTCTCAATGAAAATGCAATATTTTCAACTAAAACCTTGTATCCTACTAGTTTATGTGCTATCCTATTGTTTTCAGTGAGAAATTTAGTGGGGACAAGTTTTTTTATTCATGTTATAGCATGTTTATCTTTTTTATTCGCTTAAAGTGCTTTCTCTCGGCCTGAAAAGCACATAGACATAGATTTGGCCGTTTCTCAATGAAAATGCAATATTTTTCAACTAAAACCTTGTATCCTACTAGTTTATGTGCTATCCTATTGTTTTCAGTGAGAAATTTAGTGGGGGACAAGTTTTTTATTCATGTTATGGCATGTTTATCTTTTTTTATTCGCTTAAAGTGCTTCTCTCGGCCTGAAAAGCACATAGACATAGATTTGGCCGTTTCTCAATGAAAATGCAATATTTTCAACTAAAACCTTGTATCCTACTAGTTTTATGTGCTATCCTATTGTTTTCAGTGAGAAATTTAGTGGGGACAAGTTTTTTATTCATGTTATGGCATGTTTATCTTTTTTATTCGCTTAAAGTGCTTCTCTCGGCCTGAAAAGCACATAGACATAGATTTGGCCGTTTCTCAATGAAAATGCAATATTTTCAACTAAAACCTTGTATCCTACTAGTTTATGTGCTATCCTATTGTTTTCAGTGAGAAATTTAGTGGGGGACAAGTTTTTTTATTCATGTTATGGCATGTTTATCTTTTTTATTCGCTTAAAGTGCTTCTCTCGGCCTGAAAAGCACATAGACATAGATTTGGCCGTTTCTCACTGAAAAATGCAATATTTTCAACTAAAACCTTGTATCCTACTAGTTTATGTGCTATCCTATTGTTTTCAGTGAGAAATTTAGTGGGGACAAGTTTTTTATTCATGTTACAGCATGTTTATCTTTTTTATTCGCTTAAAGTGCTTCTCTCAGCCTGAAAAGCACATAGACATAGATTTGGCCGTTTCTCAATGAAAATGCAATATTTTCAACTAAAACCTTGTATCCTACTAGTTTATGTGCTATCCTATTGTTTTCAGTGAGAAATTTAGTGGGGACAAGTTTTTTATTCATGTTATAGCATGTTTATCTTTTTTATTCGCTTAAAGTGCTTCTCTCGGCCTGAAAAGCACATAGACATAGATTTGGCCGTTTCTCAATGAAAATGCAATATTTTCAACTAAAACCTTGTATCCTACTAGTTTATGTGCTATCCTATTGTTTTCAGTGAGAAATTTAGTGGGGACAAGTTTTTTTATTCATGTTATGGCATGTTTATCTTTTTTATTCGCTTAAAGTGCTTCTCTCGGCCTGAAAAGCACATAGACATAGATTTGGCCGTTTCTCACTGAAAATGCAATATTTTCAACTAAAACCTTGTATCCTACTAGTTTATGTGCTATCCTATTGTTTTTCAGTGAGAAAATTTAGTGGGGACAAGTTTTTTTATTCATGTTACAGCATGTTTATCTTTTTTATTCGCTTAAAGTGCTTCTCTCAGCCTGAAAAGCACATAGACATAGATTTGGCCGTTTCTCAATGAAAATGCAATATTTTCAACTAAAACCTTGTATCCTACTAGTTTATGTGCTATCCTATTGTTTTCAGTGAGAAATTTTAGTGGGGACAAGTTTTTTATTCATGTTATAGCATGTTTATCTTTTTTATTCGCTTAAAGTGCTTCTCTCGGCCTGAAAAGCACATAGACATAGATTTGGCCGTTTCTCAATGAAAATGCAATATTTTCAACTAAAACCGTGTATCCTACTAGTTTATGTGCTATCCTATTGTTTTCAGTGAGAAATTTAGTGGGGACAAGTTTTTTATTCATGCTATAGCATGTTTATCTTTTTTATTCGCTTAAAGTGCTTCTCTCGGCCTGAAAAAGCACATAGACATAGATTTGGCCGTTTCTCAATGAAAATGCAATATTTTCAACTAAAACCTTGTATCCTACTAGTTTATGTGCTATCCTATTGTTTTCAGTGAGAATTTAGTGGGGGACAAGTTTTTTATTCATGTTATAGCATGTTTATCTTTTTTATTCGCTTAAAGTGCTTCTCTCGGCCTGAAAAGCACATAGACATAGATTTGGCCGTTTCTCAATGAAAATGCAATATTTTCAACTAAAACCTTGTATCCTACTAGTTTATGTTGCTATCCTATTGTTTTCAGTGAGAAATTTAGTGGGGACAAGTTTTTTTATTCATGTTATGGCATGTTTATCTTTTTTATTCGCTTAAAGTGCTTCTCTCGGCCTGAAAAGCACATAGACATAGATTTGGCCGTTTCTCAATGAAAATGCAATATTTTCAACTAAAACCTTGTATCCTACTAGTTTATGTGCTATCCTATTGTTTTTCAGTGAGAAATTTAGTGGGGACAAGTTTTTTATTCATGTTATGGCATGTTTATCTTTTTTATTCGCTTAAAGTGCTTCTCTCGGCCTGAAAAAGCACATAGACATAGATTTGGCCGTTTCTCAATGAAAATGCAATATTTTCAACTAAAACCTTGTATCCTACTAGTTTATGTGCTATCCTATTGTTTTCAGTGAGAAATTTAGTGGGGACAAGTTTTTTATTCATGTTATGGCATGTTTATCTTTTTTATTCGCTTAAAGTGCTTCTCTCGGCCTGAAAAGCACATAGACATAGATTTGGCCGTTTCTCACTGAAAATGCAATATTTTCAACTAAAACCTTGTATCCTACTAGTTTATGTGCTATCCTATTGTTTTCAGTGAGAAATTTAGTGGGGACAAGTTTTTTATTCATGTTACAGCATGTTTATCTTTTTTATTCGCTTAAAGTGCTTCTCTCAGCCTGAAAAGCACATAGACATAGATTTGGCCGTTTCTCAATGAAAATGCAATATTTTCAACTAAAACCTTGTATCCTACTAGTTTATGTGCTATCCTATTGTTTTCAGTGAGAAATTTAGTGGGGACAAGTTTTTTTATTCATGTTATAGCATGTTTATCTTTTTTTATTCGCTTAAAGTGCTTCTCTCGGCCTGAAAAGCACATAGACATAGATTTGGCCGTTTCTCAATGAAAATGCAATATTTTTCAACTAAAACCGTGTATCCTACTAGTTTATGTGCTATCCTATTGTTTTCAGTGAGAAATTTAGTGGGGACAAGTTTTTTATTCATGCTATAGCATGTTTATCTTTTTTATTCGCTTAAAGTGCTTCTCTCGGCCTGAAAAGCACATAGACATAGATTTGGCCGTTTCTCAATGAAAATGCAATATTTTCAACTAAAACCTTGTATCCTACTAGTTTATGTGCTATCCTATTGTTTTCAGTGAGAAATTTAGTGGGGACAAGTTTTTTATTCATGTTATAGCATGTTTATCTTTTTTATTCGCTTAAAGTGCTTCTCTCGGCCTGAAAAGCACATAGACATAGATTTGGCCGTTTCTCAATGAAAATGCAATATTTTCAACTAAAACCTTGTATCCTACTAGTTTATGTGCTATCCTATTGTTTTCAGTGAGAAATTTAGTGGGGACAAGTTTTTTATTCATGTTATGGCATGTTTATCTTTTTTATTCGCTTAAAGTGCTTCTCTCGGCCTGAAAAGCACATAGACATAGATTTGGCCGTTTCTCAATGAAAATGCAATATTTTCAACTAAAACCTTGTATCCTACTAGTTTATGTGCTATCCTATTGTTTTTCAGTGAGAAATTTAGTGGGGACAAGTTTTTTATTCATGTTATAGCATGTTTATCTTTTTTTATTCGCTTAAAGTGCTTCTCTCGGCCTGAAAAGCACATAGACATAGATTTGGCCGTTTCTCAATGAAAATGCAATATTTTCAACTAAAACCTTGTATCCTACTAGTTTATGTGCTATCCTATTGTTTTCAGTGAGAAATTTAGTGGGGACAAGTTTTTTTATTCATGTTATGGCATGTTTATCTTTTTTATTCGCTTAAAGTGCTTCTCTCGGCCTGAAAAGCACATAGACATAGATTTGGCCGTTTCTCACTGAAAATGCAATATTTTCAACTAAAACCTTGTATCCTACTAGTTTATGTGCTATCCTATTGTTTTCAGTGAGAAATTTAGTGGGGACAAGTTTTTTATTCATGTCATAGCATGTTTATCTTTTTTAATTCACTTAAAGTGCTTCTCTCGGCCTGAAAAGCACATAGACATAGATTTGGCCGTTTCTCAATGAAAATGCAATATTTTCAACTAAAACCTTGTATCCTACTAGTTTATGTGCTATCCTATTGTTTTTCAGTGAGAAATTTAGTGGGGACAAGTTTTTTATTCATGTTATAGCATGTTTATCTTTTTTATTCGCTTAAAGTGCTTCTCTCGGCCTGAAAAGCACATAGGACATAGATTTGGCCGTTTCTCAATGAAAATGCAATATTTTCAACTAAAACCGTGTATCCTACTAGTTTATGTGCTATCCTATTGTTTTCAGTGAGAAATTTAGTGGGGACAAGTTTTTTATTCATGTTATGGCATGTTTATCTTTTTTATTCGCTTAAAGTGCTTCTCTCGGCCTGAAAAGCACATAGACATAGATTTGGCCGTTTCTCAATGAAAATGCAATATTTTCAACTAAAACCTTGTATCCTACTAGTTTATGTGCTATCCTATTGTTTTCAGTGAGAAATTTAGTGGGGACAAGTTTTTTATTCATGTTATGGCATGTTTATCTTTTTTATTCGCTTAAAGTGCTTCTCTCGGCCTGAAAAGCACATAGACATAGATTTGGCCGTTTCTCAATGAAAATGCAATATTTTCAACTAAAACCTTGTATCCTACTAGTTTATGTGCTATCCTATTGTTTTCAGTGAGAAATTTAGTGGGGACAAGTTTTTTATTCATGTTATAGCATGTTTATCTTTTTTATTCGCTTAAAGTGCTTCTCTCGGCCTGAAAAGCACATAGACATAGATTTGGCCGTTTTCTCAATGAAAATGCAATATTTTCAACTAAAACCTTGTATCCTACTAGTTTATGTGCTATCCTATTGTTTTCAGTGAGAAATTTAGTGGGGACAAGTTTTTTATTCATGTTATGGCATGTTTATCTTTTTTATTCGCTTAAAGTGCTTCTCTCGGCCTGAAAAGCACATAGACATAGATTTGGCCGTTTCTCAATGAAAATGCAATATTTTCAACTAAAACCTTGTATCCTACTAGTTTATGTGCTATCCTATTGTTTTCAGTGAGAAATTTAGTGGGGACAAGTTTTTTTATTCATGTTATGGCATGTTTATCTTTTTTATTCGCTTAAAGTGCTTCTCTCGGCCTGAAAAGCACATAGACATAGATTTGGCCGTTTCTCACTGAAAATGCAATATTTTCAACTAAAACCTTGTATCCTACTAGTTTATGTGCTATCCTATTGTTTTCAGTGAGAAATTTAGTGGGGACAAGTTTTTTATTCATGTTACAGCATGTTTATCTTTTTTATTCGCTTAAAGTGCTTCTCTCAGCCTGAAAAGCACATAGACATAGATTTGGCCGTTTCTCAATGAAAATGCAATATTTTCAACTAAAACCTTGTATCCTACTAGTTTATGTGCTATCCTATTGTTTTCAGTGAGAAATTTAGTGGGGACAAGTTTTTTATTCATGTTATAGCATGTTTATCTTTTTTATTCGCTTAAAGTGCTTCTCTCGGCCTGAAAAGCACATAGACATAGATTTGGCCGTTTCTCAATGAAAATGCAATATTTTCAACTAAAACCGTGTATCCTACTAGTTTATGTGCTATCCTATTGTTTTCAGTGAGAAATTTAGTGGGGACAAGTTTTTTATTCATGCTATAGCATGTTTATCTTTTTTATTCGCTTAAAGTGCTTCTCTCGGCCTGAAAAGCACATAGACATAGATTTGGCCGTTTCTCAATGAAAATGCAATATTTTCAACTAAAACCTTGTATCCTACTAGTTTATGTGCTATCCTATTGTTTTCAGTGAGAAATTTAGTGGGGACAAGTTTTTTATTCATGTTATAGCATGTTTATCTTTTTTATTCGCTTAAAGTGCTTCTCTCGGCCTGAAAAGCACATAGACATAGATTTGGCCGTTTCTCAATGAAAATGCAATATTTTCAACTAAAACCTTGTATCCTACTAGTTTATGTGCTATCCTATTGTTTTCAGTGAGAAATTTAGTGGGGACAAGTTTTTTATTCATGTTATGGCATGTTTATCTTTTTTATTCGCTTAAAGTGCTTCTCTCGGCCTGAAAAGCACATAGACATAGATTTGGCCGTTTCTCAATGAAAATGCAATATTTTCAACTAAAACCTTGTATCCTACTAGTTTATGTGCTATCCTATTGTTTTCAGTGAGAAATTTAGTGGGGACAAGTTTTTTATTCATGTTATAGCATGTTTATCGTTTTTATTCGCTTAAAGTGCTTCTCTCGGCCTGAAAAGCACATAGACATAGATTTAGCCGTTTCTCAATGAAAATGCATTATTTTCAACTAAAACCTTGTATCTTACTAGTTTATGTGCTATCCTATTGTTTTCAGTGAGAAATTTAGTGGGGACAAGTTTTTTATTCATGTCATAGCATGTTTATCTTTTTTATTCACTTAAAGTGCTTCTCTCGGCCTGAAAAGCACATAGACATAGATTTGGCCGTTTCTCAATGAAAATGCAATATTTTCAACTAAAACCTTGTATCCTACTAGTTTATGTGCTATCCTATTGTTTTCAGTGAGAAATTTAGTGGGGACAAGTTTTTTATTCATGTTATGGCATGTTTATCTTTTTTATTCGCTTAAAGTGCTTCTCTCGGCCTGAAAAGCACATAGACATAGATTTGGCCGTTTCTCAATGAAAATGCAATATTTTCAACTAAAACCTTGTATCCTACTAGTTTATGTGCTATCCTATTGTTTTCAGTGAGAAATTTAGTGGGGACAAGTTTTTTATTCATGTTATAGCATGTTTATCTTTTTTATTCGCTTAAAGTGCTTCTCTCGGCCTGAAAAGCACATAGACATAGATTTGGCCGTTTCTCAATGAAAATGCAATATTTTCAACTAAAACCTTGTATCCTACTAGTTTATGTGCTATCCTATTGTTTTCAGTGAGAAATTTAGTGGGGACAAGTTTTTTATTCATGTTATGGCATGTTTATCTTTTTTATTCGCTTAAAGTGCTTCTCTCGGCCTGAAAAGCACATAGACATAGATTTGGCCGTTTCTCAATGAAAATGCAATATTTTCAACTAAAACCTTGTATCCTACTAGTTTATGTGCTATCCTATTGTTTTCAGTGAGAAATTTAGTGGGGACAAGTTTTTTATTCATGTTATGGCATGTTTATCTTTTTTATTCGCTTAAAGTGCTTCTCTCGGCCTGAAAAGCACATAGACATAGATTTGGCCGTTTCTCAATGAAAATGCAATATTTTCAACTAAAACCTTGTATCCTACTAGTTTATGTGCTATCCTATTGTTTTCAGTGAGAAATTTAGTGGGGACAAGTTTTTTATTCATGTTATGGCATGTTTATCTTTTTTATTCGCTTAAAGTGCTTCTCTCGGCCTGAAAAGCACATAGACATAGATTTGGCCGTTTCTCAATGAAAATGCAATATTTTCAACTAAAACCTTGTATCCTACTAGTTTATGTGCTATCCTATTGTTTTCAGTGAGAAATTTAGTGGGGACAAGTTTTTTATTCATGTTATGGCATGTTTATCTTTTTTATTCGCTTAAAGTGCTTCTCTCGGCCTGAAAAGCACATAGACATAGATTTGGCCGTTTCTCAATGAAAATGCAATATTTTCAACTAAAACCTTGTATCCTACTAGTTTATGTGCTATCCTATTGTTTTCAGTGAGAAATTTAGTGGGGACAAGTTTTTTATTCATGTTATGGCATGTTTATCTTTTTTATTCGCTTAAAGTGCTTCTCTCGGCCTGAAAAGCACATAGACATAGATTTGGCCGTTTCTCAATGAAAATGCAATATTTTCAACTAAAACCTTGTATCCTACTAGTTTATGTGCTATCCTATTGTTTTCAGTGAGAAATTTAGTGGGGACAAGTTTTTTATTCATGTTATAGCATGTTTATCTTTTTTATTCGCTTAAAGTGCTTCTCTCGGCCTGAAAAGCACATAGACATAGATTTGGCCGTTTCTCAATGAAAATGCAATATTTTCAACTAAAACCGTGTATCCTACTAGTTTATGTGCTATCCTATTGTTTTCAGTGAGAAATTTAGTGGGGACAAGTTTTTTATTCATGTTATAGCATGTTTATCTTTTTTATTCGCTTAAAGTGCTTCTCTCGGCCTGAAAAGCACATAGACATAGATTTGGCCGTTTCTCACTGAAAATGCAATATTTTCAACTAAAACCTTGTATCCTACTAGTTTATGTGCTATCCTATTGTTTTCAGTGAGAAATTTAGTGGGGACAAGTTTTTTATTCATGTTACAGCATGTTTATCTTTTTTATTCGCTTAAAGTGCTTCTCTCAGCCTGAAAAGCACATAGACATAGATTTGGCCGTTTCTCAAT
Source organism: Eupleurogrammus muticus (assembly GCA_036785175.1). Lineage (NCBI taxonomy): Eukaryota > Metazoa > Chordata > Actinopteri > Scombriformes > Trichiuridae > Eupleurogrammus > Eupleurogrammus muticus. Next base: position 84,969 of record JAYKQN010000111.1, on the reverse strand, counting down.
GAAAATGCAATATTTTCAACTAAAACCTTGTATCCTACTAGTTTATGTGCTATCCTATTGTTTTCAGTGAGAAATTTAGTGGGGACAAGTTTTTTATTCATGTTATGGCATGTTTATCTTTTTTATTCGCTTAAAGTGCTTCTCTCGGCCTGAAAAGCACATAGACATAGATTTGGCCGTTTCTCAATGAAAATGCAATATTTTCAACTAAAACCTTGTATCCTACTAGTTTATGTGCTATCCTATTGTTTTCAGTGAGAAATTTAGTGGGGACAAGTTTTTTATTCATGTTATAGCATGTTTATCTTTTTTATTCGCTTAAAGTGCTTCTCTCGGCCTGAAAAGCACATAGACATAGATTTGGCCGTTTCTCAATGAAAATGCAATATTTTCAACTAAAACCGTGTATCCTACTAGTTTATGTGCTATCCTATTGTTTTCAGTGAGAAATTTAGTGGGGACAAGTTTTTTATTCATGTTATAGCATGTTTATCTTTTTTATTCGCTTAAAGTGCTTCTCTCGGCCTGAAAAGCACATAGACATAGATTTGGCCGTTTCTCACTGAAAATGCAATATTTTCAACTAAAACCTTGTATCCTACTAGTTTATGTGCTATCCTATTGTTTTCAGTGAGAAATTTAGTGGGGACAAGTTTTTTATTCATGTTACAGCATGTTTATCTTTTTTATTCGCTTAAAGTGCTTCTCTCAGCCTGAAAAGCACATAGACATAGATTTGGCCGTTTCTCAATGAAAATGCAATATTTTCAACTAAAACCTTGTATCCTACTAGTTTATGTGCTATCCTATTGTTTTCAGTGAGAAATTTAGTGGGGACAAGTTTTTTATTCATGTTACAGCATGTTTATCTTTTTTATTCGCTTAAAGTGCTTCTCTCAGCCTGAAAAGCACATAGACATAGATTTGGCCGTTTCTCAATGAAAATGCAATATTTTCAACTAAAACCTTGTATCCTACTAGTTTATGTGCTATCCTATTGTTTTCAGTGAGAAATTTAGTGGAGACAAGTTTTTTATTCATGTTATAGCATGTTTATCTTTTTTATTCGCTTAAAGTGCTTCTCTCGGCCTGAAAAGCACATAGACATAGATTTGGCCGTTTCTCAATGAAAATGCAATATTTTCAACTAAAACCTTGTATCCTACTAGTTTATGTGCTATCCTATTGTTTTCAGTGAGAAATTTAGTGGAGACAAGTTTTTTATTCATGTTATAGCATGTTTATCTTTTTTATTCGCTTAAAGTGCTTCTCTCGGCCTGAAAAGCACATAGACATAGATTTGGCCGTTTCTCAATGAAAATGCAATATTTTCAACTAAAACCTTGTATCCTACTAGTTTATGTGCTATCCTATTGTTTTCAGTGAGAAATTTAGTGGGGACAAGTTTTTTATTCATGCTATAGCATGTTTATCTTTTTTATTCGCTTAAAGTGCTTCTCTCGGCCTGAAAAGCACATAGACATAGATTTGGCCGTTTCTCAATGAAAATGCAATATTTTCAACTAAAACCTTGTATCCTACTAGTTTATGTGCTATCCTATTGTTTTCAGTGAGAAATTTAGTGGGGACAAGTTTTTTATTCATGTTATAGCATGTTTATCTTTTTTATTCGCTTAAAGTGCTTCTCTCGGCCTGAAAAGCACATAGACATAGATTTGGCCGTTTCTCAATGAAAATGCAATATTTTCAACTAAAACCGTGTATCCTACTAGTTTATGTGCTATCCTATTGTTTTCAGTGAGAAATTTAGTGGGGACAAGTTTTTTATTCATGTTATAGCATGTTTATCTTTTTTATTCGCTTAAAGTGCTTCTCTCGGCCTGAAAAGCACATAGACATAGATTTGGCCGTTTCTCAATGAAAATGCAATATTTTCAACTAAAACCTTGTATCCTACTAGTTTATGTGCTATCCTATTGTTTTCAGTGAGAAATTTAGTGGGGACAAGTTTTTTATTCATGTTATGGCATGTTTATCTTTTTTATTCGCTTAAAGTGCTTCTCTCGGCCTGAAAAGCACATAGACATAGATTTGGCCGTTTCTCAATGAAAATGCAATATTTTCAACTAAAACCTTGTATCCTACTAGTTTATGTGCTATCCTATTGTTTTCAGTGAGAAATTTAGTGGGGACAAGTTTTTTATTCATGTTATAGCATGTTTATCGTTTTTATTCGCTTAAAGTGCTTCTCTCGGCCTGAAAAGCACATAGACATAGATTTAGCCGTTTCTCAATGAAAATGCATTATTTTCAACTAAAACCTTGTATCTTACTAGTTTATGTGCTATCCTATTGTTTTCAGTGAGAAATTTAGTGGGGACAAGTTTTTTATTCATGTCATAGCATGTTTATCTTTTTTATTCACTTAAAGTGCTTCTCTCGGCCTGAAAAGCACATAGACATAGATTTGGCCGTTTCTCAATGAAAATGCAATATTTTCAACTAAAACCTTGTATCCTACTAGTTTATGTGCTATCCTATTGTTTTCAGTGAGAAATTTAGTGGGGACAAGTTTTTTATTCATGTTATGGCATGTTTATCTTTTTTATTCGCTTAAAGTGCTTCTCTCGGCCTGAAAAGCACATAGACATAGATTTGGCCGTTTCTCAATGAAAATGCAATATTTTCAACTAAAACCTTGTATCCTACTAGTTTATGTGCTATCCTATTGTTTTCAGTGAGAAATTTAGTTGGGACAAGTTTTTTATTCATGTTATGGCATGTTTATCTTTTTTATTCGCTTAAAGTGCTTCTCTCGGCCTGAAAAGCACATAGACATAGATTTGGCCGTTTCTCAATGAAAATGCAATATTTTCAACTAAAACCTTGTATCCTACTAGTTTATGTGCTATCCTATTGTTTTCAGTGAGAAATTTAGTGGGGACAAGTTTTTTATTCATGTTATAGCATGTTTATCTTTTTTATTCGCTTAAAGTGCTTCTCTCGGCCTGAAAAGCACATAGACATAGATTTGGCCGTTTCTCAATGAAAATGCAATATTTTCAACTAAAACCTTGTATCCTACTAGTTTATGTGCTATCCTATTGTTTTCAGTGAGAAATTTAGTGGGGACAAGTTTTTTATTCATGTTATAGCATGTTTATCTTTTTTATTCGCTTAAAGTGCTTCTCTCGGCCTGAAAAGCACATAGACATAGATTTGGCCGTTTCTCAATGAAAATGCAATATTTTCAACTAAAACCTTGTATCCTACTAGTTTATGTGCTATCCTATTGTTTTCAGTGAGAAATTTAGTGGGGACAAGTTTTTTATTCATGTTATGGCATGTTTATCTTTTTTATTCGCTTAAAGTGCTTCTCTCGGCCTGAAAAGCACATAGACATAGATTTGGCCGTTTCTCAATGAAAATGCAATATTTTCAACTAAAACCTTGTATCCTACTAGTTTATGTGCTATCCTATTGTTTTCAGTGAGAAATTTAGTGGGGACAAGTTTTTTATTCATGTTATGGCATGTTTATCTTTTTTATTCGCTTAAAGTGCTTCTCTCGGCCTGAAAAGCAAATAGACATAGATTTGGCCGTTTCTCAATGAAAATGCAATATTTTCAACTAAAACCTTGTATCCTACTAGTTTATGTGCTATCCTATTGTTTTCAGTGAGAAATTTAGTGGGGACAAGTTTTTTATTCATGTTATGGCATGTTTATCTTTTTTATTCGCTTAAAGTGCTTCTCTCGGCATGAAAAGCACATAGACATAGATTTGGCCGTTTCTCAATGAAAATGCAATATTTTCAACTAAAACCTTGTATCCTACTAGTTTATGTGCTATCCTATTGTTTTCAGTGAGAAATTTAGTGGGGACAAGTTTTTTATTCATGTTATGGCATGTTTATCTTTTTTATTCGCTTAAAGTGCTTCTCTCGGCCTGAAAAGCACATAGACATAGATTTGGCCGTTTCTCAATGAAAATGCAATATTTTCAACTAAAACCTTGTATCCTACTAGTTTATGTGCTATCCTATTGTTTTCAGTGAGAAATTTAGTGGGGACAAGTTTTTTATTCATGTTATAGCATGTTTATCTTTTTTATTCGCTTAAAGTGCTTCTCTCGGCCTGAAAAGCACATAGACATAGATTTGGCCGTTTCTCAATGAAAATGCAATATTTTCAACTAAAACCGTGTATCCTACTAGTTTATGTGCTATCCTATTGTTTTCAGTGAGAAATTTAGTGGGGACAAGTTTTTTATTCATGTTATAGCATGTTTATCTTTTTTATTCGCTTAAAGTGCTTCTCTCGGCCTGAAAAGCACATAGACATAGATTTGGCCGTTTCTCAATGAAAATGCAATATTTTCAACTAAAACCTTGTATCCTACTAGTTTATGTGCTATCCTATTGTTTTCAGTGAGAAATTTAGTGGGGACAAGTTTTTTATTCATGTTATGGCATGTTTATCTTTTTTATTCGCTTAAAGTGCTTCTCTCGGCCTGAAAAGCACATAGACATAGATTTGGCCGTTTCTCAATGAAAATGCAATATTTTCAACTAAAACCTTGTATCCTACTAGTTTATGTGCTATCCTATTGTTTTCAGTGAGAAATTTAGTGGGGACAAGTTTTTTATTCATGTTATAGCATGTTTATCGTTTTTATTCGCTTAAAGTGCTTCTCTCGGCCTGAAAAGCACATAGACATAGATTTAGCCGTTTCTCAATGAAAATGCATTATTTTCAACTAAAACCTTGTATCTTACTAGTTTATGTGCTATCCTATTGTTTTCAGTGAGAAATTTAGTGGGGACAAGTTTTTTATTCATGTCATAGCATGTTTATCTTTTTTATTCACTTAAAGTGCTTCTCTCGGCCTGAAAAGCACATAGACATAGATTTGGCCGTTTCTCAATGAAAATGCAATATTTTCAACTAAAACCTTGTATCCTACTAGTTTATGTGCTATCCTATTGTTTTCAGTGAGAAATTTAGTGGGGACAAGTTTTTTATTCATGTTATGGCATGTTTATCTTTTTTATTCGCTTAAAGTGCTTCTCTCGGCTTGAAAAGCACATAGACATAGATTTGGCCGTTTCTCAATGAAAATGCAATATTTTCAACTAAAACCTTGTATCCTACTAGTTTATGTGCTATCCTATTGTTTTCAGTGAGAAATTTAGTGGGGACAAGTTTTTTATTCATGTTATAGCATGTTTATCTTTTTTATTCGCTTAAAGTGCTTCTCTCGGCCTGAAAAGCACATAGACATAGATTTGGCCGTTTCTCAATGAAAATGCAATATTTTCAACTAAAACCTTGTATCCTACTAGTTTATGTGCTATCCTATTGTTTTCAGTGAGAAATTTAGTGGGGACAAGTTTTTTATTCATGTTATAGCATGTTTATCTTTTTTATTCGCTTAAAGTGCTTCTCTCGGCCTGAAAAGCACATAGACATAGATTTGGCCGTTTCTCAATGAAAATGCAATATTTTCAACTAAAACCTTGTATCCTACTAGTTTATGTGCTATCCTATTGTTTTCAGTGAGAAATTTAGTGGGGACAAGTTTTTTATTCATGTTATGGCATGTTTATCTTTTTTATTCGCTTAAAGTGCTTCTCTCGGCCTGAAAAGCACATAGACATAGATTTGGCCGTTTCTCAATGAAAATGCAATATTTTCAACTAAAACCTTGTATCCTACTAGTTTATGTGCTATCCTATTGTTTTCAGTGAGAAATTTAGTGGGGACAAGTTTTTTATTCATGTTATGGCATGTTTATCTTTTTTATTCGCTTAAAGTGCTTCTCTCGGCCTGAAAAGCACATAGACATAGATTTGGCCGTTTCTCAATGAAAATGCAATATTTTCAACTAAAACCTTGTATCCTACTAGTTTATGTGCTATCCTATTGTTTTCAGTGAGAAATTTAGTTGGGACAAGTTTTTTATTCATGTTATGGCATGTTTATCTTTTTTATTCGCTTAAAGTGCTTCTCTCGGCCTGAAAAGCACATAGACATAGATTTGGCCGTTTCTCAATGAAAATGCAATATTTTCAACTAAAACCTTGTATCCTACTAGTTTATGTGCTATCCTATTGTTTTCAGTGAGAAATTTAGTGGGGACAAGTTTTTTATTCATGTTATAGCATGTTTATCTTTTTTATTCGCTTAAAGTGCTTCTCTCGGCCTGAAAAGCACATAGACATAGATTTGGCCGTTTCTCAATGAAAATGCAATATTTTCAACTAAAACCTTGTATCCTACTAGTTTATGTGCTATCCTATTGTTTTCAGTGAGAAATTTAGTGGGGACAAGTTTTTTATTCATGTTATGGCATGTTTATCTTTTTTATTCGCTTAAAGTGCTTCTCTCGGCCTGAAAAGCACATAGACATAGATTTGGCCGTTTCTCAATGAAAATGCAATATTTTCAACTAAAACCTTGTATCCTACTAGTTTATGTGCTATCCTATTGTTTTCAGTGAGAAATTTAGTGGGGACAAGTTTTTTATTCATGTTATGGCATGTTTATCTTTTTTATTCGCTTAAAGTGCTTCTCTCGGCCTGAAAAGCACATAGACATAGATTTGGCCGTTTCTCAATGAAAATGCAATATTTTCAACTAAAACCTTGTATCCTACTAGTTTATGTGCTATCCTATTGTTTTCAGTGAGAAATTTAGTGGGGACAAGTTTTTTATTCATGTTATGGCATGTTTATCTTTTTTATTCGCTTAAAGTGCTTCTCTCGGCCTGAAAAGCACATAGACATAGATTTGGCCGTTTCTCAATGAAAATGCAATATTTTCAACTAAAACCTTGTATCCTACTAGTTTATGTGCTATCCTATTGTTTTCAGTGAGAAATTTAGTGGGGACAAGTTTTTTATTCATGTTATAGCATGTTTATCTTTTTTATTCGCTTAAAGTGCTTCTCTCGGCCTGAAAAGCACATAGACATAGATTTGGCCGTTTCTCAATGAAAATGCAATATTTTCAACTAAAACCGTGTATCCTACTAGTTTATGTGCTATCCTATTGTTTTCAGTGAGAAATTTAGTGGGGACAAGTTTTTTATTCATGTTATAGCATGTTTATCTTTTTTATTCGCTTAAAGTGCTTCTCTCGGCCTGAAAAGCACATAGACATAGATTTGGCCGTTTCTCAATGAAAATGCAATATTTTCAACTAAAACCTTGTATCCTACTAGTTTATGTGCTATCCTATTGTTTTCAGTGAGAAATTTAGTGGGGACAAGTTTTTTATTCATGTTATGGCATGTTTATCTTTTTTATTCGCTTAAAGTGCTTCTCTCGGCCTGAAAAGCACATAGACATAGATTTGGCCGTTTCTCAATGAAAATGCAATATTTTCAACTAAAACCTTGTATCCTACTAGTTTATGTGCTATCCTATTGTTTTCAGTGAGAAATTTAGTGGGGACAAGTTTTTTATTCATGTTATAGCATGTTTATCGTTTTTATTCGCTTAAAGTGCTTCTCTCGGCCTGAAAAGCACATAGACATAGATTTAGCCGTTTCTCAATGAAAATGCATTATTTTCAACTAAAACCTTGTATCTTACTAGTTTATGTGCTATCCTATTGTTTTCAGTGAGAAATTTAGTGGGGACAAGTTTTTTATTCATGTCATAGCATGTTTATCTTTTTTATTCACTTAAAGTGCTTCTCTCGGCCTGAAAAGCACATAGACATAGATTTGGCCGTTTCTCAATGAAAATGCAATATTTTCAACTAAAACCTTGTATCCTACTAGTTTATGTGCTATCCTATTGTTTTCAGTGAGAAATTTAGTGGGGACAAGTTTTTTATTCATGTTATGGCATGTTTATCTTTTTTATTCGCTTAAAGTGCTTCTCTCGGCTTGAAAAGCACATAGACATAGATTTGGCCGTTTCTCAATGAAAATGCAATATTTTCAACTAAAACCTTGTATCCTACTAGTTTATGTGCTATCCTATTGTTTTCAGTGAGAAATTTAGTGGGGACAAGTTTTTTATTCATGTTATAGCATGTTTATCTTTTTTATTCGCTTAAAGTGCTTCTCTCGGCCTGAAAAGCACATAGACATAGATTTGGCCGTTTCTCAATGAAAATGCAATATTTTCAACTAAAACCTTGTATCCTACTAGTTTATGTGCTATCCTATTGTTTTCAGTGAGAAATTTAGTGGGGACAAGTTTTTTATTCATGTTATAGCATGTTTATCTTTTTTATTCGCTTAAAGTGCTTCTCTCGGCCTGAAAAGCACATAGACATAGATTTGGCCGTTTCTCAATGAAAATGCAATATTTTCAACTAAAACCTTGTATCCTACTAGTTTATGTGCTATCCTATTGTTTTCAGTGAGAAATTTAGTGGGGACAAGTTTTTTATTCATGTTATGGCATGTTTATCTTTTTTATTCGCTTAAAGTGCTTCTCTCGGCCTGAAAAGCACATAGACATAGATTTGGCCGTTTCTCAATGAAAATGCAATATTTTCAACTAAAACCTTGTATCCTACTAGTTTATGTGCTATCCTATTGTTTTCAGTGAGAAATTTAGTGGGGACAAGTTTTTTATTCATGTTATGGCATGTTTATCTTTTTTATTCGCTTAAAGTGCTTCTCTCGGCCTGAAAAGCACATAGACATAGATTTGGCCGTTTCTCAATGAAAATGCAATATTTTCAACTAAAACCTTGTATCCTACTAGTTTATGTGCTATCCTATTGTTTTCAGTGAGAAATTTAGTGGGGACAAGTTTTTTATTCATGTTATGGCATGTTTATCTTTTTTATTCGCTTAAAGTGCTTCTCTCGGCCTGAAAAGCACATAGACATAGATTTGGCCGTTTCTCAATGAAAATGCAATATTTTCAACTAAAACCTTGTATCCTACTAGTTTATGTGCTATCCTATTGTTTACAGTGAGAAATTTAGTGGGGACAAGTTTTTTATTCATGTTATGGCATGTTTATCTTTTTTATTCGCTTAAAGTGCTTCTCTCGGCCTGAAAAGCACATAGACATAGATTTGGCCGTTTCTCAATGAAAATGCAATATTTTCAACTAAAACCGTGTATCCTACTAGTTTATGTGCTATCCTATTGTTTTCAGTGAGAAATTTAGTGGGGACAAGTTTTTTATTCATGTTATAGCATGTTTATCTTTTTTATTCGCTTAAAGTGCTTCTCTCGGCCTGAAAAGCACATAGACATAGATTTGGCCGTTTCTCAATGAAAATGCAATATTTTCAACTAAAACCTTGTATCCTACTAGTTTATGTGCTATCCTATTGTTTTCAGTGAGAAATTTAGTGGGGACAAGTTTTTTATTCATGTTATAGCATGTTTATCTTTTTTATTCGCTTAAAGTGCTTCTCTCGGCCTGAAAAGCACATAGACATAGATTTGGCCGTTTCTCAATGAAAATGCAATATTTTCAACTAAAACCTTGTATCCTACTAGTTTATGTGCTATCCTATTGTTTTCAGTGAGAAATTTAGTGGGGACAAGTTTTTTATTCATGTTATAGCATGTTTATCTTTTTTATTCGCTTAAAGTGCTTCTCTCGGCCTGAAAAGCACATAGACATAGATTTGGCCGTTTCTCAATGAAAATGCAATATTTTCAACTAAAACCTTGTATCCTACTAGTTTATGTGCTATCCTATTGTTTTCAGTGAGAAATTTAGTGGGGACAAGTTTTTTATTCATGTTATAGCATGTTTATCTTTTTTATTCGCTTAAAGTGCTTCTCTCGGCCTGAAAAGCACATAGACATAGATTTGGCCGTTTCTCAATGAAAATGCAATATTTTCAACTAAAACCTTGTATCCTACTAGTTTATGTGCTATCCTATTGTTTTCAGTGAGAAATTTAGTGGGGACAAGTTTTTTATTCATGTTATAGCATGTTTATCTTTTTTATTCGCTTAAAGTGCTTCTCTCGGCCTGAAAAGCACATAGACATAGATTTGGCCGTTTCTCAATGAAAATGCAATATTTTCAACTAAAACCTTGTATCCTACTAGTTTATGTGCTATCCTATTGTTTTCAGTGAGAAATTTAGTGGGGACAAGTTTTTTATTCATGTTATAGCATGTTTATCTTTTTTATTCGCTTAAAGTGCTTCTCTCGGCCTGAAAAGCACATAGACATAGATTTGGCCGTTTCTCAATGAAAATGCAATATTTTCAACTAAAACCTTGTATCCTACTAGTTTATGTGCTATCCTATTGTTTTCAGTGAGAAATTTAGTGGGGACAAGTTTTTTATTCATGTTATAGCATGTTTATCTTTTTTATTCGCTTAAAGTGCTTCTCTCGGCCTGAAAAGCACATAGACATAGATTTGGCCGTTTCTCAATGAAAATGCAATATTTTCAACTAAAACCTTGTATCCTACTAGTTTATGTGCTATCCTATTGTTTTCAGTGAGAAATTTAGTGGGGACAAGTTTTTTATTCATGTTATAGCATGTTTATCTTTTTTATTCGCTTAAAGTGCTTCTCTCGGCCTGAAAAGCACATAGACATAGATTTGGCCGTTTCTCAATGAAAATGCAATATTTTCAACTAAAACCTTGTATCCTACTAGTTTATGTGCTATCCTATTGTTTTCAGTGAGAAATTTAGTGGGGACAAGTTTTTTATTCATGTTATAGCATGTTTATCTTTTTTATTCGCTTAAAGTGCTTCTCTCGGCCTGAAAAGCACATAGACATAGATTTGGCCGTTTCTCAATGAAAATGCAATATTTTCAACTAAAACCTTGTATCCTACTAGTTTATGTGCTATCCTATTGTTTTCAGTGAGAAATTTAGTGGGGACAAGTTTTTTATTCATGTTATAGCATGTTTATCTTTTTTATTCGCTTAAAGTGCTTCTCTCGGCCTGAAAAGCACATAGACATAGATTTGGCCGTTTCTCAATGAAAATGCAATATTTTCAACTAAAACCTTGTATCCTACTAGTTTATGTGCTATCCTATTGTTTTCAGTGAGAAATTTAGTGGGGACAAGTTTTTTATTCATGTTATAGCATGTTTATCTTTTTTATTCGCTTAAAGTGCTTCTCTCGGCCTGAAAAGCACATAGACATAGATTTGGCCGTTTCTCAATTAAAATGCAATATTTTCAACTAAAACCTTGTATCCAACTAGTTTATGTGCTATCCTATTGTTTTCAGTGAGAAATTTAGTGGGGACAAGTTTTTTATTCATGTTATAGCATGTTTATCTTTTTTATTCGCTTAAAGTGCTTCTCTCGGCCTGAAAAGCACATAGACATAGATTTGGCCGTTTCTCAATGAAAATGCAATATTTTCAACTAAAACCTTGTATCCTACTAGTTTATGTGCTATCCTATTGTTTTCAGTGAGAAATTTAGTGGGGACGAGTTTTTTATTCATGTTATAGCATGTTTATCTTTTTTATTCGCTTAAAGTGCTTCTCTCGGCCTGAAAAGCACATAGACATAGATTTGGCCGTTTCTCAATGAAAATGCAATATTTTCAACTAAAACCTTGTATCCTACTAGTTTATGTGCTATCCTATTGTTTACAGTGAGAAATTTAGTGGGTACGAGTTTTTTATTCATGTTATAGCATGTTTATCTTTTTTATTCGCTTAAAGTGCTTCTCTCGGCCTGAAAAGCACATAGACATAGATTTGGCCGTTTCTCAATGAAAATGCAATATTTTCAACTAAAACCGTGTATCCTACTAGTTTATGTGCTATCCTATTGTTTTCAGTGAGAAATTTAGTGGGGACAAGTTTTTTATTCATGTTATAGCATGTTTATCTTTTTTATTCGCTTAAAGTGCTTCTCTCGGCCTGAAAAGCACATAGACATAGATTTGGCCGTTTCTCAATGAAAATGCAATATTTTCAACTAAAACCTTGTATCCTACTAGTTTATGTGCTATCCTATTGTTTTCAGTGAGAAATTTAGTGGGGACAAGTTTTTTATTCATGTTATAGCATGTTTATCTTTTTTATTCGCTTAAAGTGCTTCTCTCGGCCTGAAAAGCACATAGACATAGATTTGGCCTTTTCTCAATGAAAATGCAATATTTTCAACTAAAACCTTGTATCCTACTAGTTTATGTGCTATCCTATTGTTTTCAGTGAGAAATTTAGTGGGGACAAGTTTTTTATTCATGTTATGGCATGTTTATCTTTTTTATTCGCTTAAAGTGCTTCTCTCGGCCTGAAAAGCACATAGACATAGATTTGGCCGTTTCTCAATGAAAATGCAATATTTTCAACTAAAACCTTGTATCCTACTAGTTTATGTGCTATCCTATTGTTTTCAGTGAGAAATTTAGTGGGGACAAGTTTTTTATTCATGTTATAGCATGTTTATCTTTTTTATTCGCTTAAAGTGCTTCTCTCGGCCTGAAAAGCACATAGACATAGATTTGGCCGTTTCTCAATGAAAATGCAATATTTTCAACTAAAACCTTGTATCCTACTAGTTTATGTGCTATCCTATTGTTTTCAGTGAGAAATTTAGTGGGGACAAGTTTTTTATTCATGTTATGGCATGTTTATCTTTTTTATTCGCTTAAAGTGCTTCTCTCGGCCTGAAAAGCACATAGACATAGATTTGGCCGTTTCTCAATGAAAATGCAATATTTTCAACTAAAACCTTGTATCCTACTAGTTTATGTGCTATCCTATTGTTTTCAGTGAGAAATTTAGTGGGGACAAGTTTTTTATTCATGTTATAGCATGTTTATCTTTTTTATTCGCTTAAAGTGCTTCTCTCGGCCTGAAAAGCACATAGACATAGATTTGGCCGTTTCTCAATGAAAATGCAATATTTTCAACTAAAACCTTGTATCCTACTAGTTTATGTGCTATCCTATTGTTTTCAGTGAGAAATTTAGTGGGGACAAGTTTTTTATTCATGTTATAGCATGTTTATCTTTTTTATTCGCTTAAAGTGCTTCTCTCGGCCTGAAAAGCACATAGACATAGATTTGGCCGTTTCTCAATGAAAATGCAATATTTTCAACTAAAACCTTGTATCCTACTAGTTTATGTGCTATCCTATTGTTTTCAGTGAGAAATTTAGTGGGGACAAGTTTTTTATTCATGTTATAGCATGTTTATCTTTTTTATTCGCTTAAAGTGCTTCTCTCGGCCTGAAAAGCACATAGACATAGATTTGGCCGTTTCTCAATGAAAATGCAATATTTTCAACTAAAACCTTGTATCCTACTAGTTTATGTGCTATCCTATTGTTTTCAGTGAGAAATTTAGTGGGGACAAGTTTTTTATTCATGTTATAGCATGTTTATCTTTTTTATTCGCTTAAAGTGCTTCTCTCGGCCTGAAAAGCACATAGACATAGATTTGGCCGTTTCTCAATGAAAATGCAATATTTTCAACTAAAACCTTGTATCCTACTAGTTTATGTGCTATCCTATTGTTTTCAGTGAGAAATTTAGTGGGGACAAGTTTTTTATTCATGTTGTAGCATGTTTATCTTTTTTATTCGCTTAAAGTGCTTCTCTCGGCCTGAAAAGCACATAGACATAGATTTGGCCGTTTCTCAATGAAAATGCAATATTTTCAACTAAAACCTTGTATCCTACTAGTTTATGTGCTATCCTATTGTTTTCAGTGAGAAATTTAGTGGGGACAAGTTTTTTATTCATGTTGTAGCATGTTTATCTTTTTTATTCGCTTAAAGTGCTTCTCTCGGCCTGAAAAGCACATAGACATAGATTTGGCCGTTTCTCAATGAAAATGCAATATTTTCAACTAAAACCTTGTATCCTACTAGTTTATGTGCTATCCTATTGTTTACAGTGAGAAATTTAGTGGGGACGAGTTTTTTATTCATGTTATAGCATGTTTATCTTTTTTATTCGCTTAAAGTGCTTCTCTCGGCCTGAAAAGCACATAGACATAGATTTGGCCGTTTCTCAATGAAAATGCAATATTTTCAACTAAAACCTTGTATCCTACTAGTTTATGTGCTATCCTATTGTTTTCAGTGAGAAATTTAGTGGGGACAAGTTTTTTATTCATGTTATAGCATGTTTATCTTTTTTATTCGCTTAAAGTGCTTCTCTCGGCCTGAAAAGCACATAGACATAGATTTGGCCGTTTCTCAATGAAAATGCAATATTTTCAACTAAAACCTTGTATCCTACTAGTTTATGTGCTATCCTATTGTTTTCAGTGAGAAATTTAGTGGGGACAAGTTTTTTATTCATGTTATAGCATGTTTATCTTTTTTATTCGCTTAAAGTGCTTCTCTCGGCCTGAAAAGCACATAGACATAGATTTGGCCGTTTCTCAATTAAAATGCAATATTTTCAACTAAAACCTTGTATCCAACTAGTTTATGTGCTATCCTATTGTTTTCAGTGAGAAATTTAGTGGGGACAAGTTTTTTATTCATGTTATAGCATGTTTATCTTTTTTATTCGCTTAAAGTGCTTCTCTCGGCCTGAAAAGCACATAGACATAGATTTGGCCGTTTCTCAATGAAAATGCAATATTTTCAACTAAAACCTTGTATCCTACTAGTTTATGTGCTATCCTATTGTTTTCAGTGAGAAATTTAGTGGGGACGAGTTTTTTATTCATGTTATAGCATGTTTATCTTTTTTATTCGCTTAAAGTGCTTCTCTCGGCCTGAAAAGCACATAGACATAGATTTGGCCGTTTCTCAATGAAAATGCAATATTTTCAACTAAAACCTTGTATCCTACTAGTTTATGTGCTATCCTATTGTTTACAGTGAGAAATTTAGTGGGTACGAGTTTTTTATTCATGTTATAGCATGTTTATCTTTTTTATTCGCTTAAAGTGCTTCTCTCGGCCTGAAAAGCACATAGACATAGATTTGGCCGTTTCTCAATGAAAATGCAATATTTTCAACTAAAACCGTGTATCCTACTAGTTTATGTGCTATCCTATTGTTTTCAGTGAGAAATTTAGTGGGGACAAGTTTTTTATTCATGTTATAGCATGTTTATCTTTTTTATTCGCTTAAAGTGCTTCTCTCGGCCTGAAAAGCACATAGACATAGATTTGGCCGTTTCTCAATGAAAATGCAATATTTTCAACTAAAACCTTGTATCCTACTAGTTTATGTGCTATCCTATTGTTTTCAGTGAGAAATTTAGTGGGGACAAGTTTTTTATTCATGTTATAGCATGTTTATCTTTTTTATTCGCTTAAAGTGCTTCTCTCGGCCTGAAAAGCACATAGACATAGATTTGGCCTTTTCTCAATGAAAATGCAATATTTTCAACTAAAACCTTGTATCCTACTAGTTTATGTGCTATCCTATTGTTTTCAGTGAGAAATTTAGTGGGGACAAGTTTTTTATTCATGTTATGGCATGTTTATCTTTTTTATTCGCTTAAAGTGCTTCTCTCGGCCTGAAAAGCACATAGACATAGATTTGGCCGTTTCTCAATGAAAATGCAATATTTTCAACTAAAACCTTGTATCCTACTAGTTTATGTGCTATCCTATTGTTTTCAGTGAGAAATTTAGTGGGGACAAGTTTTTTATTCATGTTATAGCATGTTTATCTTTTTTATTCGCTTAAAGTGCTTCTCTCGGCCTGAAAAGCACATAGACATAGATTTGGCCGTTTCTCAATGAAAATGCAATATTTTCAACTAAAACCTTGTATCCTACTAGTTTATGTGCTATCCTATTGTTTTCAGTGAGAAATTTAGTGGGGACAAGTTTTTTATTCATGTTATGGCATGTTTATCTTTTTTATTCGCTTAAAGTGCTTCTCTCGGCCTGAAAAGCACATAGACATAGATTTGGCCGTTTCTCAATGAAAATGCAATATTTTCAACTAAAACCTTGTATCCTACTAGTTTATGTGCTATCCTATTGTTTTCAGTGAGAAATTTAGTGGGGACAAGTTTTTTATTCATGTTATAGCATGTTTATCTTTTTTATTCGCTTAAAGTGCTTCTCTCGGCCTGAAAAGCACATAGACATAGATTTGGCCGTTTCTCAATGAAAATGCAATATTTTCAACTAAAACCTTGTATCCTACTAGTTTATGTGCTATCCTATTGTTTTCAGTGAGAAATTTAGTGGGGACAAGTTTTTTATTCATGTTATAGCATGTTTATCTTTTTTATTCGCTTAAAGTGCTTCTCTCGGCCTGAAAAGCACATAGACATAGATTTGGCCGTTTCTCAATGAAAATGCAATATTTTCAACTAAAACCTTGTATCCTACTAGTTTATGTGCTATCCTATTGTTTTCAGTGAGAAATTTAGTGGGGACAAGTTTTTTATTCATGTTATAGCATGTTTATCTTTTTTATTCGCTTAAAGTGCTTCTCTCGGCCTGAAAAGCACATAGACATAGATTTGGCCGTTTCTCAATGAAAATGCAATATTTTCAACTAAAACCTTGTATCCTACTAGTTTATGTGCTATCCTATTGTTTTCAGTGAGAAATTTAGTGGGGACAAGTTTTTTATTCATGTTATAGCATGTTTATCTTTTTTATTCGCTTAAAGTGCTTCTCTCGGCCTGAAAAGCACATAGACATAGATTTGGCCGTTTCTCAATGAAAATGCAATATTTTCAACTAAAACCTTGTATCCTACTAGTTTATGTGCTATCCTATTGTTTTCAGTGAGAAATTTAGTGGGGACAAGTTTTTTATTCATGTTATAGCATGTTTATCTTTTTTATTCGCTTAAAGTGCTTCTCTCGGCCTGAAAAGCACATAGACATAGATTTGGCCGTTTCTCAATGAAAATGCAATATTTTCAACTAAAACCTTGTATCCTACTAGTTTATGTGCTATCCTATTGTTTTCAGTGAGAAATTTAGTGGGGACAAGTTTTTTATTCATGTTATAGCATGTTTATCTTTTTTATTCGCTTAAAGTGCTTCTCTCGGCCTGAAAAGCACATAGACATAGATTTGGCCGTTTCTCAATGAAAATGCAATATTTTCAACTAAAACCTTGTATCCTACTAGTTTATGTGCTATCCTATTGTTTTCAGTGAGAAATTTAGTGGGGACAAGTTTTTTATTCATGTTGTAGCATGTTTATCTTTTTTATTCGCTTAAAGTGCTTCTCTCGGCCTGAAAAGCACATAGACATAGATTTGGCCGTTTCTCAATGAAAATGCAATATTTTCAACTAAAACCTTGTATCCTACTAGTTTATGTGCTATCCTATTGTTTTCAGTGAGAAATTTAGTGGGGACAAGTTTTTTATTCATGTTGTAGCATGTTTATCTTTTTTATTCGCTTAAAGTGCTTCTCTCGGCCTGAAAAGCACATAGACATAGATTTGGCCGTTTCTCAATGAAAATGCAATATTTTCAACTAAAACCTTGTATCCTACTAGTTTATGTGCTATCCTATTGTTTACAGTGAGAAATTTAGTGGGGACGAGTTTTTTATTCATGTTATAGCATGTTTATCTTTTTTATTCGCTTAAAGTGCTTCTCTCGGCCTGAAAAGCACATAGACATAGATTTGGCCGTTTCTCAATGAAAATGCAATATTTTCAACTAAAACCTTGTATCCTACTAGTTTATGTGCTATCCTATTGTTTTCAGTGAGAAATTTAGTGGGGACAAGTTTTTTATTCATGTTATAGCATGTTTATCTTTTTTATTCGCTTAAAGTGCTTCTCTCGGCCTGAAAAGCACATAGACATAGATTTGGCCGTTTCTCAATGAAAATGCAATATTTTCAACTAAAACCTTGTATCCTACTAGTTTATCCATCCATCCATTGTCTATCCCGCTTATTCCCTTTCGGGGTCGCAGGGGTCTGCTGGAGCCTATCCCAGCGCGTTAAGGCGAGAGGCAGGGATACACCCCAGATGGTCGCCAGCCAATCGTGGGGCACACACACCATTCACACACCATTCACTCTCACACTCACACCTATGGGCAATTTAGAGTTTACCAATTAACCTGAGCATGTTTTTTGTATTGTGGGAGGAAACCGGAGTACCCGGTGAAAACCCACGCAGACACGGGGAGAACATGCAAACTCCACACAGAAAGGCCCCAGACCCAGGCCGGTCTTGAACCTGCGACCTTCTTGCTGTGAGGCAACGGTGCTACCCACCGCACCACCGTGTCGCCCCTTCCTACTAGTTTATGTGCTATCCTATTGTTTTCAGTGAGAAATTTAGTGGGGACAAGTTTTTTATTCATGTTATAGCATGTTTATCTTTTTTATTCGCTTAAAGTGCTTCTCTCGGCCTGAAAAGCACATAGACATAGATTTGGCCGTTTCTCAATGAAAATGCAATATTTTCAACTAAAACCTTGTATCCTACTAGTTTATGTGCTATCCTATTGTTTTCAGTGAGAAATTTAGTGGGGACAAGTTTTTTATTCATGTTATAGCATGTTTATCTTTTTTATTCGCTTAAAGTGCTTCTCTCGGCCTGAAAAGCACATAGACATAGATTTGGCCGTTTCTCAATGAAAATGCAATATTTTCAACTAAAACCTTGTATCCTACTAGTTTATGTGCTATCCTATTGTTTTCAGTGAGAAATTTAGTGGGGACAAGTTTTTTATTCATGTTATAGCATGTTTATCTTTTTTATTCGCTTAAAGTGCTTCTCTCGGCCTGAAAAGCACATAGACATAGATTTGGCCGTTTCTCAATGAAAATGCAATATTTTCAACTAAAACCTTGTATCCTACTAGTTTATGTGCTATCCTATTGTTTTCAGTGAGAAATTTAGTGGGGACAAGTTTTTTATTCATGTTATAGCATGTTTATCTTTTTTATTCGCTTAAAGTGCTTCTCTCGGCCTGAAAAGCACATAGACATAGATTTGGCCGTTTCTCAATTAAAATGCAATATTTTCAACTAAAACCTTGTATCCAACTAGTTTATGTGCTATCCTATTGTTTTCAGTGAGAAATTTAGTGGGGACAAGTTTTTTATTCATGTTATAGCATGTTTATCTTTTTTATTCGCTTAAAGTGCTTCTCTCGGCCTGAAAAGCACATAGACATAGATTTGGCCGTTTCTCAATGAAAATGCAATATTTTCAACTAAAACCTTGTATCCTACTAGTTTATGTGCTATCCTATTGTTTTCAGTGAGAAATTTAGTGGGGACAAGTTTTTTATTCATGTTATAGCATGTTTATCTTTTTTATTCGCTTAAAGTGCTTCTCTCGGCCTGAAAAGCACATAGACATAGATTTGGCCGTTTCTCAATTAAAATGCAATATTTTCAACTAAAACCTTGTATCCAACTAGTTTATGTGCTATCCTATTGTTTTCAGTGAGAAATTTAGTGGGAACAAGTTTTTTATTCATGTTATGGCATGTTTATCTTTTTTATTCGCTTAAAGTGCTTCTCTCGGCCTGAAAAGCACATAGACATAGATTTGGCCGTTTCTCAATGAAAATGCAATATTTTCAACTAAAACCTTGTATCCTACTAGTTTATGTGCTATCCTATTGTTTTCAGTGAGAAATTTAGTGGGGACAAGTTTTTTATTCATGTTATGGCATGTTTATCTTTTTTATTCGCTTAAAGTGCTTCTCTCGGCCTGAAAAGCACATAGACATAGATTTGGCCGTTTCTCAATGAAAATGCAATATTTTCAACTAAAACCTTGTATCCTACTAGTTTATGTGCTATCCTATTGTTTTCAGTGAGAAATTTAGTGGGGACAAGTTTTTTATTCATGTTATAGCATGTTTATCTTTTTTATTCGCTTAAAGTGCTTCTCTCGGCCTGAAAAGCACATAGACATAGATTTGGCCGTTTCTCAATGAAAATGCAATATTTTCAACTAAAACCTTGTATCCAACTAGTTTATGTGCTATCCTATTGTTTTCAGTGAGAAATTTAGTGGGGACAAGTTTTTTATTCATGTTATAGCATGTTTATCTTTTTTATTCGCTTAAAGTGCTTCTCTCGGCCTGAAAAGCACATAGACATAGATTTGGCCGTTTCTCAATGAAAATGCAATATTTTCAACTAAAACCTTGTATCCTACTAGTTTATGTGCTATCCTATTGTTTTCAGTGAGAAATTTAGTGGGGACAAGTTTTTTATTCATGTTATAGCATGTTTATCTTTTTTATTCGCTTAAAGTGCTTCTCTCGGCCTGAAAAGCACATAGACATAGATTTGGCCGTTTCTCAATGAAAATGCAATATTTTCAACTAAAACCTTGTATCCTACTAGTTTATGTGCTATTCATTGTATTCAGTGAGAAATTTAGTGGGGACAAGTTTTTTATTCATGTTATAGCATGTTTATCTTTTTTATTCGCTTAAAGTGCTTCTCTCGGCCTGAAAAGCACATAGACATAGATTTGGCCGTTTCTCAATGAAAATGCAATATTTTCAACTAAAACCTTGTATCCTACTAGTTTATGTGCTATCGAATTGTTTTCAGTGAGAAATTTAGTGGGGACAAGTTTTTTATTCATGTTATAGCATGTTTATCTTTTTTATTCGCTTAAAGTGCTTCTCTCGGCCTGAAAAGCACATAGACATAGATTTGGGCGTTTCTCAATGAAAATGCAATATTTTCAACTAAAACCTTGTATCCTACTAGTTTATGTGCTATCCTATTGTTTTCAGTGAGAAATTTAGTGGGGACAAGTTTTTTATTCATGTTATAGCATGTTTATCTTTTTTATTCGCTTAAAGTGCTTCTCTCGGCCTGAAAAGCACATAGACATAGATTTGGCCGTTTCTCAATGAAAATGCAATATTTTCAACTAAAACCTTGTATCCTACTAGTTTATGTGCTATTCATTGTATTCAGTGAGAAATTTAGTGGGGAGAAGTTTTTTATTCATGTTATAGCATGTTTATCTTTTTTATTCGCTTAAAGTGCTTCTCTCGGCCTGAAAAGCACATAGACATAGATTTGTCCGTTTCTCATTGAAAATGCAATATTTTCAACTAAAACCTTGTATCCTACTAGTTTATGTGCTATCCTATTGTTTTCAGTGGGAAATTTAGTCGGGACAAGTTTTTTATTCATGTTATAGCATGTTTATCTTTTTTATTCGCTTAAACTGCTTGTCAGGACTCTCACAAAAGGATGGACCCAAGTGCAGATCAAAAGTGTCTTTATTTTCTTAAGAAGAAATCAAAAACTCAAAACTGAGGTAGGTTGGGGGTTTCCCAACAATTCCAAAATATCTAGTCAAGTCAACAGGCAGAGAAAACTCAAAAATCAATCCTTGATACAGGCAGCGTTCAGGCAGCATTGACAGGCGGGATACAAGTAGCATAGACAGGCAGGATTCGCATAGCAACAGAAGTGACGCGCAGTAACAACAGAGAACCAGACCGAACAATGGAACATGCGGCACTTAAACACACAGAGTCCCAGGTGGGGATCATTAGCTGATTGTCTGTAGTTCATAGGGTTCTCAGGTGGAGGTGCCAAGTCCACCCCAGGGACCTGACACTGCTTCTCTCGGCCTGAAAAGCACATAGACATAGATTTGGCCGTTTCTCAATGAAAATGCAATATTTTCAACTAAAACCGTGTATCCTACTAGTTTATGTGCTATCCTATTGTTTTCAGTGAGAAATTTAGTGGGGACAAGTTTTTTATTCATGTTATAGCATGTTTATCTTTTTTATTCGCTTAAAGTGCTTCTCTCGGCCTGAAAAGCACATAGACATAGATTTGGCCGTTTCTCAATGAAAATGCAATATTTTCAACTAAAACCTTGTATCCTACTAGTTTATGTGCTATCCTATTGTTTTCAGTGAGAAATTTAGTGGGGACAAGTTTTTTATTCATGTTATAGCATGTTTATCTTTTTTATTCGCTTAAAGTGCTTCTCTCGGCCTGAAAAGCACATAGACATAGATTTGGCCTTTTCTCAATGAAAATGCAATATTTTCAACTAAAACCTTGTATCCTACTAGTTTATGTGCTATCCTATTGTTTTCAGTGAGAAATTTAGTGGGGACAAGTTTTTTATTCATGTTATGGCATGTTTATCTTTTTTATTCGCTTAAAGTGCTTCTCTCGGCCTGAAAAGCACATAGACATAGATTTGGCCGTTTCTCAATGAAAATGCAATATTTTCAACTAAAACCTTGTATCCTACTAGTTTATGTGCTATCCTATTGTTTTCAGTGAGAAATTTAGTGGGGACAAGTTTTTTATTCATGTTATAGCATGTTTATCTTTTTTATTCGCTTAAAGTGCTTCTCTCGGCCTGAAAAGCACATAGACATAGATTTGGCCGTTTCTCAATGAAAATGCAATATTTTCAACTAAAACCTTGTATCCTACTAGTTTATGTGCTATCCTATTGTTTTCAGTGAGAAATTTAGTGGGGACAAGTTTTTTATTCATGTTATGGCATGTTTATCTTTTTTATTCGCTTAAAGTGCTTCTCTCGGCCTGAAAAGCACATAGACATAGATTTGGCCGTTTCTCAATGAAAATGCAATATTTTCAACTAAAACCTTGTATCCTACTAGTTTATGTGCTATCCTATTGTTTTCAGTGAGAAATTTAGTGGGGACAAGTTTTTTATTCATGTTATAGCATGTTTATCTTTTTTATTCGCTTAAAGTGCTTCTCTCGGCCTGAAAAGCACATAGACATAGATTTGGCCGTTTCTCAATGAAAATGCAATATTTTCAACTAAAACCTTGTATCCTACTAGTTTATGTGCTATCCTATTGTTTTCAGTGAGAAATTTAGTGGGGACAAGTTTTTTATTCATGTTATAGCATGTTTATCTTTTTTATTCGCTTAAAGTGCTTCTCTCGGCCTGAAAAGCACATAGACATAGATTTGGCCGTTTCTCAATGAAAATGCAATATTTTCAACTAAAACCTTGTATCCTACTAGTTTATGTGCTATCCTATTGTTTTCAGTGAGAAATTTAGTGGGGACAAGTTTTTTATTCATGTTATAGCATGTTTATCTTTTTTATTCGCTTAAAGTGCTTCTCTCGGCCTGAAAAGCACATAGACATAGATTTGGCCGTTTCTCAATGAAAATGCAATATTTTCAACTAAAACCTTGTATCCTACTAGTTTATGTGCTATCCTATTGTTTTCAGTGAGAAATTTAGTGGGGACAAGTTTTTTATTCATGTTATAGCATGTTTATCTTTTTTATTCGCTTAAAGTGCTTCTCTCGGCCTGAAAAGCACATAGACATAGATTTGGCCGTTTCTCAATGAAAATGCAATATTTTCAACTAAAACCTTGTATCCTACTAGTTTATGTGCTATCCTATTGTTTTCAGTGAGAAATTTAGTGGGGACAAGTTTTTTATTCATGTTGTAGCATGTTTATCTTTTTTATTCGCTTAAAGTGCTTCTCTCGGCCTGAAAAGCACATAGACATAGATTTGGCCGTTTCTCAATGAAAATGCAATATTTTCAACTAAAACCTTGTATCCTACTAGTTTATGTGCTATCCTATTGTTTTCAGTGAGAAATTTAGTGGGGACAAGTTTTTTATTCATGTTGTAGCATGTTTATCTTTTTTATTCGCTTAAAGTGCTTCTCTCGGCCTGAAAAGCACATAGACATAGATTTGGCCGTTTCTCAATGAAAATGCAATATTTTCAACTAAAACCTTGTATCCTACTAGTTTATGTGCTATCCTATTGTTTACAGTGAGAAATTTAGTGGGGACGAGTTTTTTATTCATGTTATAGCATGTTTATCTTTTTTATTCGCTTAAAGTGCTTCTCTCGGCCTGAAAAGCACATAGACATAGATTTGGCCGTTTCTCAATGAAAATGCAATATTTTCAACTAAAACCTTGTATCCTACTAGTTTATGTGCTATCCTATTGTTTTCAGTGAGAAATTTAGTGGGGACAAGTTTTTTATTCATGTTATAGCATGTTTATCTTTTTTATTCGCTTAAAGTGCTTCTCTCGGCCTGAAAAGCACATAGACATAGATTTGGCCGTTTCTCAATGAAAATGCAATATTTTCAACTAAAACCTTGTATCCTACTAGTTTATGTGCTATCCTATTGTTTTCAGTGAGAAATTTAGTGGGGACAAGTTTTTTATTCATGTTATAGCATGTTTATCTTTTTTATTCGCTTAAAGTGCTTCTCTCGGCCTGAAAAGCACATAGACATAGATTTGGCCGTTTCTCAATTAAAATGCAATATTTTCAACTAAAACCTTGTATCCAACTAGTTTATGTGCTATCCTATTGTTTTCAGTGAGAAATTTAGTGGGGACAAGTTTTTTATTCATGTTATAGCATGTTTATCTTTTTTATTCGCTTAAAGTGCTTCTCTCGGCCTGAAAAGCACATAGACATAGATTTGGCCGTTTCTCAATGAAAATGCAATATTTTCAACTAAAACCTTGTATCCTACTAGTTTATGTGCTATCCTATTGTTTTCAGTGAGAAATTTAGTGGGGACGAGTTTTTTATTCATGTTATAGCATGTTTATCTTTTTTATTCGCTTAAAGTGCTTCTCTCGGCCTGAAAAGCACATAGACATAGATTTGGCCGTTTCTCAATGAAAATGCAATATTTTCAACTAAAACCTTGTATCCTACTAGTTTATGTGCTATCCTATTGTTTACAGTGAGAAATTTAGTGGGTACGAGTTTTTTATTCATGTTATAGCATGTTTATCTTTTTTATTCGCTTAAAGTGCTTCTCTCGGCCTGAAAAGCACATAGACATAGATTTGGCCGTTTCTCAATGAAAATGCAATATTTTCAACTAAAACCGTGTATCCTACTAGTTTATGTGCTATCCTATTGTTTTCAGTGAGAAATTTAGTGGGGACAAGTTTTTTATTCATGTTATAGCATGTTTATCTTTTTTATTCGCTTAAAGTGCTTCTCTCGGCCTGAAAAGCACATAGACATAGATTTGGCCGTTTCTCAATGAAAATGCAATATTTTCAACTAAAACCTTGTATCCTACTAGTTTATGTGCTATCCTATTGTTTTCAGTGAGAAATTTAGTGGGGACAAGTTTTTTATTCATGTTATAGCATGTTTATCTTTTTTATTCGCTTAAAGTGCTTCTCTCGGCCTGAAAAGCACATAGACATAGATTTGGCCTTTTCTCAATGAAAATGCAATATTTTCAACTAAAACCTTGTATCCTACTAGTTTATGTGCTATCCTATTGTTTTCAGTGAGAAATTTAGTGGGGACAAGTTTTTTATTCATGTTATGGCATGTTTATCTTTTTTATTCGCTTAAAGTGCTTCTCTCGGCCTGAAAAGCACATAGACATAGATTTGGCCGTTTCTCAATGAAAATGCAATATTTTCAACTAAAACCTTGTATCCTACTAGTTTATGTGCTATCCTATTGTTTTCAGTGAGAAATTTAGTGGGGACAAGTTTTTTATTCATGTTATAGCATGTTTATCTTTTTTATTCGCTTAAAGTGCTTCTCTCGGCCTGAAAAGCACATAGACATAGATTTGGCCGTTTCTCAATGAAAATGCAATATTTTCAACTAAAACCTTGTATCCTACTAGTTTATGTGCTATCCTATTGTTTTCAGTGAGAAATTTAGTGGGGACAAGTTTTTTATTCATGTTATGGCATGTTTATCTTTTTTATTCGCTTAAAGTGCTTCTCTCGGCCTGAAAAGCACATAGACATAGATTTGGCCGTTTCTCAATGAAAATGCAATATTTTCAACTAAAACCTTGTATCCTACTAGTTTATGTGCTATCCTATTGTTTTCAGTGAGAAATTTAGTGGGGACAAGTTTTTTATTCATGTTATAGCATGTTTATCTTTTTTATTCGCTTAAAGTGCTTCTCTCGGCCTGAAAAGCACATAGACATAGATTTGGCCGTTTCTCAATGAAAATGCAATATTTTCAACTAAAACCTTGTATCCTACTAGTTTATGTGCTATCCTATTGTTTTCAGTGAGAAATTTAGTGGGGACAAGTTTTTTATTCATGTTATAGCATGTTTATCTTTTTTATTCGCTTAAAGTGCTTCTCTCGGCCTGAAAAGCACATAGACATAGATTTGGCCGTTTCTCAATGAAAATGCAATATTTTCAACTAAAACCTTGTATCCTACTAGTTTATGTGCTATCCTATTGTTTTCAGTGAGAAATTTAGTGGGGACAAGTTTTTTATTCATGTTATAGCATGTTTATCTTTTTTATTCGCTTAAAGTGCTTCTCTCGGCCTGAAAAGCACATAGACATAGATTTGGCCGTTTCTCAATGAAAATGCAATATTTTCAACTAAAACCTTGTATCCTACTAGTTTATGTGCTATCCTATTGTTTTCAGTGAGAAATTTAGTGGGGACAAGTTTTTTATTCATGTTATAGCATGTTTATCTTTTTTATTCGCTTAAAGTGCTTCTCTCGGCCTGAAAAGCACATAGACATAGATTTGGCCGTTTCTCAATGAAAATGCAATATTTTCAACTAAAACCTTGTATCCTACTAGTTTATGTGCTATCCTATTGTTTTCAGTGAGAAATTTAGTGGGGACAAGTTTTTTATTCATGTTATAGCATGTTTATCTTTTTTATTCGCTTAAAGTGCTTCTCTCGGCCTGAAAAGCACATAGACATAGATTTGGCCGTTTCTCAATGAAAATGCAATATTTTCAACTAAAACCTTGTATCCTACTAGTTTATGTGCTATCCTATTGTTTTCAGTGAGAAATTTAGTGGGGACAAGTTTTTTATTCATGTTATAGCATGTTTATCTTTTTTATTCGCTTAAAGTGCTTCTCTCGGCCTGAAAAGCACATAGACATAGATTTGGCCGTTTCTCAATGAAAATGCAATATTTTCAACTAAAACCTTGTATCCTACTAGTTTATGTGCTATCCTATTGTTTTCAGTGAGAAATTTAGTGGGGACAAGTTTTTTATTCATGTTGTAGCATGTTTATCTTTTTTATTCGCTTAAAGTGCTTCTCTCGGCCTGAAAAGCACATAGACATAGATTTGGCCGTTTCTCAATGAAAATGCAATATTTTCAACTAAAACCTTGTATCCTACTAGTTTATGTGCTATCCTATTGTTTTCAGTGAGAAATTTAGTGGGGACAAGTTTTTTATTCATGTTGTAGCATGTTTATCTTTTTTATTCGCTTAAAGTGCTTCTCTCGGCCTGAAAAGCACATAGACATAGATTTGGCCGTTTCTCAATGAAAATGCAATATTTTCAACTAAAACCTTGTATCCTACTAGTTTATGTGCTATCCTATTGTTTACAGTGAGAAATTTAGTGGGGACGAGTTTTTTATTCATGTTATAGCATGTTTATCTTTTTTATTCGCTTAAAGTGCTTCTCTCGGCCTGAAAAGCACATAGACATAGATTTGGCCGTTTCTCAATGAAAATGCAATATTTTCAACTAAAACCTTGTATCCTACTAGTTTATGTGCTATCCTATTGTTTTCAGTGAGAAATTTAGTGGGGACAAGTTTTTTATTCATGTTATAGCATGTTTATCTTTTTTATTCGCTTAAAGTGCTTCTCTCGGCCTGAAAAGCACATAGACATAGATTTGGCCGTTTCTCAATGAAAATGCAATATTTTCAACTAAAACCTTGTATCCTACTAGTTTATCCATCCATCCATTGTCTATCCCGCTTATTCCCTTTCGGGGTCGCAGGGGTCTGCTGGAGCCTATCCCAGCGCGTTAAGGCGAGAGGCAGGGATACACCCCAGATGGTCGCCAGCCAATCGTGGGGCACACACACCATTCACACACCATTCACTCTCACACTCACACCTATGGGCAATTTAGAGTTTACCAATTAACCTGAGCATGTTTTTTGTATTGTGGGAGGAAACCGGAGTACCCGGTGAAAACCCACGCAGACACGGGGAGAACATGCAAACTCCACACAGAAAGGCCCCAGACCCAGGCCGGTCTTGAACCTGCGACCTTCTTGCTGTGAGGCAACGGTGCTACCCACCGCACCACCGTGTCGCCCCTTCCTACTAGTTTATGTGCTATCCTATTGTTTTCAGTGAGAAATTTAGTGGGGACAAGTTTTTTATTCATGTTATAGCATGTTTATCTTTTTTATTCGCTTAAAGTGCTTCTCTCGGCCTGAAAAGCACATAGACATAGATTTGGCCGTTTCTCAATGAAAATGCAATATTTTCAACTAAAACCTTGTATCCTACTAGTTTATGTGCTATCCTATTGTTTTCAGTGAGAAATTTAGTGGGGACAAGTTTTTTATTCATGTTATAGCATGTTTATCTTTTTTATTCGCTTAAAGTGCTTCTCTCGGCCTGAAAAGCACATAGACATAGATTTGGCCGTTTCTCAATGAAAATGCAATATTTTCAACTAAAACCTTGTATCCTACTAGTTTATGTGCTATCCTATTGTTTTCAGTGAGAAATTTAGTGGGGACAAGTTTTTTATTCATGTTATAGCATGTTTATCTTTTTTATTCGCTTAAAGTGCTTCTCTCGGCCTGAAAAGCACATAGACATAGATTTGGCCGTTTCTCAATGAAAATGCAATATTTTCAACTAAAACCTTGTATCCTACTAGTTTATGTGCTATCCTATTGTTTTCAGTGAGAAATTTAGTGGGGACAAGTTTTTTATTCATGTTATAGCATGTTTATCTTTTTTATTCGCTTAAAGTGCTTCTCTCGGCCTGAAAAGCACATAGACATAGATTTGGCCGTTTCTCAAATAAATGCAATATTTTCAACTAAAACCTTGTATCCAACTAGTTTATGTGCTATCCTATTGTTTTCAGTGAGAAATTTAGTGGGGACAAGTTTTTTATTCATGTTATAGCATGTTTATCTTTTTTATTCGCTTAAAGTGCTTCTCTCGGCCTGAAAAGCACATAGACATAGATTTGGCCGTTTCTCAATGAAAATGCAATATTTTCAACTAAAACCTTGTATCCTACTAGTTTATGTGCTATCCTATTGTTTTCAGTGAGAAATTTAGTGGGGACAAGTTTTTTATTCATGTTATAGCATGTTTATCTTTTTTATTCGCTTAAAGTGCTTCTCTCGGCCTGAAAAGCACATAGACATAGATTTGGCCGTTTCTCAATTAAAATGCAATATTTTCAACTAAAACCTTGTATCCAACTAGTTTATGTGCTATCCTATTGTTTTCAGTGAGAAATTTAGTGGGAACAAGTTTTTTATTCATGTTATGGCATGTTTATCTTTTTTATTCGCTTAAAGTGCTTCTCTCGGCCTGAAAAGCACATAGACATAGATTTGGCCGTTTCTCAATGAAAATGCAATATTTTCAACTAAAACCTTGTATCCTACTAGTTTATGTGCTATCCTATTGTTTTCAGTGAGAAATTTAGTGGGGACAAGTTTTTTATTCATGTTATGGCATGTTTATCTTTTTTATTCGCTTAAAGTGCTTCTCTCGGCCTGAAAAGCACATAGACATAGATTTGGCCGTTTCTCAATGAAAATGCAATATTTTCAACTAAAACCTTGTATCCTACTAGTTTATGTGCTATCCTATTGTTTTCAGTGAGAAATTTAGTGGGGACAAGTTTTTTATTCATGTTATAGCATGTTTATCTTTTTTATTCGCTTAAAGTGCTTCTCTCGGCCTGAAAAGCACATAGACATAGATTTGGCCGTTTCTCAATGAAAATGCAATATTTTCAACTAAAACCTTGTATCCAACTAGTTTATGTGCTATCCTATTGTTTTCAGTGAGAAATTTAGTGGGGACAAGTTTTTTATTCATGTTATAGCATGTTTATCTTTTTTATTCGCTTAAAGTGCTTCTCTCGGCCTGAAAAGCACATAGACATAGATTTGGCCGTTTCTCAATGAAAATGCAATATTTTCAACTAAAACCTTGTATCCTACTAGTTTATGTGCTATCCTATTGTTTTCAGTGAGAAATTTAGTGGGGACAAGTTTTTTATTCATGTTATAGCATGTTTATCTTTTTTATTCGCTTAAAGTGCTTCTCTCGGCCTGAAAAGCACATAGACATAGATTTGGCCGTTTCTCAATGAAAATGCAATATTTTCAACTAAAACCTTGTATCCTACTAGTTTATGTGCTATCCTATTGTTTTCAGTGAGAAATTTAGTGGGGAAAAGTTTTTTATTCATGTTATAGCATGTTTATCTTTTTTATTCGCTTAAAGTGCTTCTCTCGGCCTGAAAAGCACATAGACATAGATTTGGCCGTTTCTCAATGAAAATGCAATATTTTCAACTAAAACCTTGTATCCTACTAGTTTATGTGCTATCCTATTGTTTTCAGTGAGAAATTTAGTGGGGACAAGTTTTTTATTCATGTTATAGCATGTTTATCTTTTTTATTCGCTTAAAGTGCTTCTCTCGGCCTGAAAAGCACATAGACATAGATTTGGCCGTTTCTCAATGAAAATGCAATATTTTCAACTAAAACCTTGTATCCTACTAGTTTATGTGCTATCCTATTGTTTTCAGTGAGAAATTTAGTGGGGACAAGTTTTTTATTCATGTTATAGCATGTTTATCTTTTTTATTCGCTTAAAGTGCTTCTCTCGGCCTGAAAAGCACATAGACATAGATTTGGCCGTTTCTCAATGAAAATGCAATATTTTCAACTAAAACCTTGTATCCTACTAGTTTATGTGCTATCCTATTGTTTTCAGTGAGAAATTTAGTGGGGACAAGTTTTTTATTCATGTTATAGCATGTTTATCTTTTTTATTCGCTTAAAGTGCTTCTCTCGGCCTGAAAAGCACATAGACATAGATTTGGCCGTTTCTCAATGAAAATGCAATATTTTCAACTAAAACCTTGTATCCTACTAGTTTATGTGCTATTCATTGTATTCAGTGAGAAATTTAGTGGGGACAAGTTTTTTATTCATGTTATAGCATGTTTATCTTTTTTATTCGCTTAAAGTGCTTCTCTCGGCCTGAAAAGCACATAGACATAGATTTGGCCGTTTCTCAATGAAAATGCAATATTTTCAACTAAAACCTTGTATCCTACTAGTTTATGTGCTATCGAATTGTTTTCAGTGAGAAATTTAGTGGGGACAAGTTTTTTATTCATGTTATAGCATGTTTATCTTTTTTATTCGCTTAAAGTGCTTCTCTCGGCCTGAAAAGCACATAGACATAGATTTGGGCGTTTCTCAATGAAAATGCAATATTTTCAACTAAAACCTTGTATCCTACTAGTTTATGTGCTATCCTATTGTTTTCAGTGAGAAATTTAGTGGGGACAAGTTTTTTATTCATGTTATAGCATGTTTATCTTTTTTATTCGCTTAAAGTGCTTCTCTCGGCCTGAAAAGCACATAGACATAGATTTGGCCGTTTCTCAATGAAAATGCAATATTTTCAACTAAAACCTTGTATCCTACTAGTTTATGTGCTATTCATTGTATTCAGTGAGAAATTTAGTGGGGAGAAGTTTTTTATTCATGTTATAGCATGTTTATCTTTTTTATTCGCTTAAAGTGCTTCTCTCGGCCTGAAAAGCACATAGACATAGATTTGTCCGTTTCTCATTGAAAATGCAATATTTTCAACTAAAACCTTGTATCCTACTAGTTTATGTGCTATCCTATTGTTTTCAGTGGGAAATTTAGTCGGGACAAGTTTTTTATTCATGTTATAGCATGTTTATCTTTTTTATTCGCTTAAACTGCTTGTCAGGACTCTCACAAAAGGATGGACCCAAGTGCAGATCAAAAGTGTCTTTATTTTCTTAAGAAGAAATCAAAAACTCAAAACTGAGGTAGGTTGGGGGTTTCCCAACAATTCCAAAATATCTAGTCAAGTCAACAGGCAGAGAAAACTCAAAAATCAATCCTTGATACAGGCAGCGTTCAGGCAGCATTGACAGGCGGGATACAAGTAGCATAGACAGGCAGGATTCGCATAGCAACAGAAGTGACGCGCAGTAACAACAGAGAACCAGACCGAACAATGGAACATGCGGCACTTAAACACACAGAGTCCCAGGTGGGGATCATTAGCTGATTGTCTGTAGTTCATAGGGTTCTCAGGTGGAGGTGCCAAGTCCACCCCAGGGACCTGACACTGCTTCTCTCGGCCTGAAAAGCACATAGACATAAATATGGTCGTTTCTAAATGAAAATGCAATATTTTCAACTAAAACCTTTTTATCCTAATAGTTTATGTGCTATCCTATTGTTTTCAGTGAGAAATTTAGCCGGGACAAGTTTGTTATTCATGTTATAACATGTTTATCTGTTATTATTATAAAGTTGTGGTTATTTTGCCTTTACATCCTCATGATAATTGGATTTTATAATTCAGTGTATGTTTCTTTATTTGATATTGTAAAGATTACAATAGGGACCACAAATACAATGGAGGTCACTTTTGTGAAAATATGGTATGTATCGTATATTAGAATTATATATATTATATAAATATATACACACATATATACATATATATGTATGTACAAGTATAAGTAAAGTAGTAGTAGGCACAAAAGCATTGGATAATATAGTCATGCATTTTTTTTCAAGATTAAACAAGATTCATAAAGAAAGAATTTTTTCAACCATTTACACATGTGCATGTGCATATAAAATCAATTGGCTGTCTAAACCTACTGATAGGTCTGAAATCCTCTCCTCTTAGTATTCCTCGTCAGGTTAGCAAAAGCTTGTCGCTTCTCGGGGCATAAACTTTCAGTTGCCTTCATCATGCATCATTGGAAAAACTCAGTCGAAATATGGTTTTGATGCTAATGCTATTTCGTTAGCAATTAGGTAGCTAGCTAATATTGCTGCTTCACTTACTTGTCGCTTTGTGTAAAAAATTGAATGTTCTTACCTCAGACACGCCTGCAATCCGTTGATTTTATCTCCTCACAGTTGTCCTTGCAAGCCGTCATATTTTTCTCTTTGAAGAGTCTTGCAGTGGCATTAAAAATTCAATTTCATTACCGAAGCTGGTTTTCAAACAACCCAAGCAAGATTTAGTTTAATCTTAAAATGCATGACTATATTTTCCAATACCAATTACTTGTTAAAGTTTTGTGCCTACTACTACTTTACTTATACTTGTACATACGTATGTATATATGTGTGTGTGTATATATAATATATATAATCCTAATATATGAAGAGAAACATTTTCCTTTTTTCTTTTATCACTATTTGTTCACATCTAAATGTACTTACAGAGGGATGATTATGTAATCACCCTATTGAAATAATGGCCTCAATCATGTTTTCACAAAAGTGACCTCTATTGTAATCGTGGCCCCTATTGTAATCTTTACAATATCAAATCAAGAAACATACACTGAATTATAAAATCCAATTATCATGAGGATGTAAAGGTAGAATAACCACAACTTTTACTCTAAACTGCTCCTACAAGGCATGTCAGCTGAGGATGGATATTCAGGTGGGATCTACCTCGCCAGGCACCTCCTCTTAGTTGGACTGGCCAGAATCAAAGGCTATCACTACTTTGTTTCCCCAGACGGACACCAAGAAAAACCCAGCAGAGCGTTACTCTTACCTGCAGCTCATACCCACTAAAACCTTTTTATCCTAATAGTTTCAGTGAGAAATTTAGCCGGGACAAGTTTATTCATGTTATAACATGTTTATCTTTTTTATTTGCTTAAACTGCTTCTCTCGGATTGAAAAGCACATAGACATAGAAACGGCTGTTTCTCAATGAAAATGCAATATTTTCAACCAAAACCTTTTTATCCTACTAGTTTATGTGCTATCCTATTGTTTTCAGTGAGAAATTTAGTGGGGACAAGTTTATTCATGTTATAACATGTTTATCTTTTTTATTCGCTTAAACTGCTTCTCTCGGCCTGAAAAGCACATAGACATAGATATGGCTGTTTCTCAATAAAAATGCAATATTTCCAACTAAAATTTTTTTTATCATATTAGTTTATGTGCTATCCTATTGTTTTCAGTGAGAAATTTAGCCGGGACAACTTTGTTATTCATGTTATAACATGTTTATCTGTTATTATTATAAAGTTGTGGTTATTTTACCTTTACATCCTCATGATAATTGGATTTTATAATTCAGTGTATGTTTCTTTATTTGATATTGTAAAGATTACAATAGGGACCATGAATACAATGGAGGTCACTTTTGTGAAAACATGATTGAGGCCATTATTTCAATAGGGTGAATACATAATCATCCCTCTGTAAGTACATTTGGATGTGAACATATAGTGATAAAAGAGAAAAGGAACATGTTTCTCTTCATATATTAGAATTATATATATTATATATACACACACACATATATACATATATATGTATGTACAAGTATAAGTAAAGTAGTAGTAGGCACAAAAGTATTGGATAATATAGTCATGCATTTTTTTTCAAGATTAAACAAGATTCATAAAGAAACAATTTTTTCAACCATTTACACGTGCATATAAAATCTAAATTGAATCCCTGCCTACACCTTAAGAACTAAGGAGAGTGCCATTAAATGTGTAAAGAAGACTATTTACATGCCCTTTGAATGTGTAAACTTCGTACATGAAACACACATTTACATACAATTGGCTGTCTAAATCTACTGATAGGTCTGAAATCCTCTCCTCTATAGTATTCCTCGTCAAGCTAATATTAGCCAAAGCTTGTCGCTTCTCGGGGCATAAACGTTCAGTTGCCTTCATCATGCATCATTTGAAAAACTCAGTAGAAATACGGTTTTGTTAGCAATTAGGTAGCTAGCCTATACTGCTGCTTCACTTACTTGTCGCTTTGTGTAAAAAATTGAATGTTCTTACCTCAGACACGCCTGCAATTCGTTGATTTTATCTCCTCACAGTTGTCCTTGCAAGCCGTCATATTTTTCTCTTTGAAGAGTCTTGCAGTGGCATTAAAAATTCTATTTCTTCATACCGAAGCTGGTTTTCAAACAAACCAAGCAAGATTTAGTTTAATCTTAAAATGCATGACTATATTTTCTAATACCAATTACTTGTTAAAGTTTTGTGCATACTACTACTTTACTTATACTTGTACATACATATGTATATATATATGTATATATGTGTGTGTATATATAATATATATAATTCTAATATATAAAGAGAGACATTTTCCTTTTTTCTTTTATCACTATTTGTTCACATCCAGATGTACTTACAGAGGGATGATTATGTAATCACCCTATTGAAATAATGGCCTAAATCATGTTTTCACAAAAGTGACCTCTATTTTAATCGTGGCCCCTATTGTAATCTTTACAATATCAAATCAAGAAACATACACTGAATTTTAAAATCCAATTATCATGAGGATGTAAAGGTAGAACAACCACAACTTTTACTCTAAACTGCTCCTACAAGGCATGCCAGCTGAGGATGGACAATCAGGTGGGACCTACCTCGCCAGGCACCTCCTCTTAGTTGGACTGGCCAGAATCAAAGGCTATCACTACTTTGTTTCCCCAGACGGACACCAAGAAAAACCCAGCAGAGCGTTACTCTTACCTGTAGCTCACACCCACTAAAACCTTTTTATCCTACTAGTTTATGTGCTATCCTATTGTTTTCAGTGAGAAATTTAGCTGGGACAAGTTTATTCATGTTATAACATGTTTATCTTTTTTATTCGCTTAAACTGCTTCTCTCGGCCTGAAAAGCACATAGACATAGATATGGCCGTTTCTCAATGAAAATGCAATATTCCTAACTAAAACCTTTTTATCCTATTAGTTTATGTGCTATCCTATTGTTTTCAGTGAGAAATTTAGCAGGGACAAGTTTGTTATTCATGTTATAACATGTTTATCTGTTATTATTATAAAGTTGTGGTTATTTTACCTTTACATCCTCATGATAATTGGATTTTATAATTCAGTGTATGTTTCTTTATTTGATATTGTAAAGATTACAATAGGGACCACGATTACAATAGAGGTCACTTTTGTGAAAACATGATTGAGGCCATTATTTCAATAGGGTGATTACATAATCATCCCTCTGTAAGTACATTTGGAAATGAACACATAGTGATAAAAGAAAAAAGGAAAATGTTTCTTTTCATATATTAGAATTATATATATTATATATATATTATATATATATATATATACACACACATATATACATATATATGTATGTACAAGTATAAGTAAAGTAGTAGTAGGCACAAAAGTATGGGATAATATAGTCATGCATTTTTTTTCAAGATTAAACAACATTTATAAAGAAACTATTTTTTCAACCATTTACACATGTGCATATAAAATCTAAATTTAATCCCTGCCTACACCTTAAGAACTAAGGAGAGTGCCATTAAATGGCTAAAGAAGAGTATTTACATGCCCTTTGAATGTATAAACTTCGTACATGAAACACACATTTACATACAATTGGCTGTCTAAATCTACTGATAGGTCTGAAATCCTCTCCTCTATAGTATCCCTCGTCAAGCTAATATTAGCAAAAGCTTGTCGCTTCTCGGGGCATAAACGTTCAGTTTCCTTCATCATGCATCATTTGAAAAACTCAGTAGAAATACTGTTTTGATGCTAATGCTATTTCGTTAGCAATTAGGTAGCTAGCTTAAATTGCTGCTTCACTTACTTGTCGCTTTGTGTAAAAAATTGACTGTTCTTACCTCAGACACGTCTGCAATTCGTTGATTTTATCTCCTCACAGTTGTCCTTGCAAGCCGTCATATTTTTCCTCTTTGAAGAGTCTTGCAGTGGCGTTAAAAATTCAATTTCTTCATTACCGAAGCTGGTTTCAAACAAACCAAGCACGAAGGTTTTCCATGCATTTAGACAATGACAAAATGGCTAATGATTGTCTAGTGGAGGGATAGAGACCAGAGTAGTAACAACGTTGTAACAAGCAGTAGATGGCGGATTGATGCCATGTGCTCAGTGAAGGACTGAGACTGCTGCCGTCTTCTACTCTTATCAAAACAGTATGCCCCTAGCGGAACGTTGATGAATTGCATCTCATTAAAATATTAAATCCGTGTCTTTTATACATTTCTTCAATTTTAAATGGTCCTGCAGGCCTGATTGACAAATTTAATTGACAATT
Organism: Eupleurogrammus muticus; assembly: GCA_036785175.1. Lineage (NCBI taxonomy): Eukaryota > Metazoa > Chordata > Actinopteri > Scombriformes > Trichiuridae > Eupleurogrammus > Eupleurogrammus muticus. The sequence goes on along the minus strand of JAYKQN010000111.1, from coordinate 48,002 downwards.
TAAAATTGAAGAGATGTATAAAAGACACGGATTTAATATTTTAATGAGTATAATTTTTAAATGCACGGAAAACCGGAAAGCAATTTAAGCTAGCTACCTAATTGCTAACCGAATAGCATTAGCATCAAAACAGTATTTCTACTGAGTTTTTCAAATGATGCATGAAGAAGGCAACTGAACGTTTATGCCCCCAGAAGCGACAAGCTTTTGCTAATATTAGCCTGACGAGGAATACTATAGAGGAGAGGATTTCAGACCTATCAGTAGGTTTAGTTTAATCTTAAAATGCATGACTATATTTTCCAATACCAATTACTTGTTAAAGTTTTGTGCCTACTACTACTTTACTTATACTTGTACAAACATTTGAATTATATATATATTATCTATACACACACACACATATATATATATGTATATATGTGTGTGTGTATATATAATATATATAATTCTAATATATGAAGAGAAACATTTTCCTTTTCTCTTTTATCACTATTTGTTCACATCCAAATGTACTCACAGAGGGATGATTATGTAATCACCCTATTGAAATAATGGCCTCAATCAAGTTTTTACAAAAGTGACCTCTATTGTAATCGTGGCCCCTATTGTAATCTTTACAATATCAAATCAAGAAACATACACTGAATTATAAAATCCAATTATCATGAGGATGTAAAGGTAGAATAATGAGAAAAAAACATTTTATTTACAAAGTACAGCTGACCCCTGAAAAATAGTTAATACCATGTTGAACAGTTGTTTTCTACTTTTTAACTTACATTTGTTGCTCTGATAACTGCACTTGTTCATTATGCTTCGTGATGTCTACACCAGATTTCTCATGCACCATCAGTGCCCAGCTGTGAAACACTTATTTGTTCCCAAAGGTTTTTGTTGAGGAATACAATTTTCTACTGTCACAGGTTCAGATGGCTCCTCTTCTGGCTGACTAGCTCCACAGCTTTGGGAAATATCCTTTCACAGGGAACAGATGATGCTGGGCTGCACAGATACTCGCATGCAAGTTTCCAACAACGTAAGATGTAACTTTTATTAACCCAGTAGGTCAGAGGATGTTCTGCTCTAAGAGTTATAAACTAAATTATAACACATGAGCTGGGAAAGCAAGAATAGCCACAACTATAACTCTGAACTGCTTTATACATCTTTCCTCAAAGTTTCCTCAAATGTCCAGCTGATGGCGCTCTGTCTGGCTGTGATGAAAACTCCACAACTGTGAGTGTTCATTAAAGGTGTAGAATTTTAACATCAATAAGTAGATGTAAATTTTATTTTAAACATAATTCTGATGACTGGTCAGAATTTGAGAGCACTGCTCTGTATTGCTTTAGAAAGCCACAGGTTTATCAGAACACAGTGGTAATCAAATGTTACTTCCTGTAGCGTTAAAAATTGTCTCAGCTGTGATCTGATTGTTTTACAGTAATAATAACCAGGAATCACTATTAATATGCCACAGATGCAGTAATGTAAAAAAAAAATTAAAATGCCTTCATTTCTGTGCAGAATGAATGTCATATATTTGTTTTTTGGTAATAAATAATCATATATTACCAGAAATATATGATTATTTTGTTTTATTTGAATTGAGAACGTATACTGAATACATATACCGTTTAGCATTATAAGTAACATGAAATGAAATGGTAAAGATTATTTAGCATTTTCACCTGTTTTCTTAACTTTCAAATATATTCTGTAACTTATTTTTGTTACTTATACTACACAAACAGTATTTGTTCACACCCAAAGGGTGATTACATACTCATTACAGAGTGATGAATATGTAATCACCCTATAGAAATAATGCCCTGAATCTTGTTTTCACAAAAGTGACCTCTAATGTTTTATTATAAAATCCAATTATTGTGAGAATGTAAAGGTAGAATAACCACAACTTTTCCTCTAAACTGCTCCTCCAGGGCATGTCAGCTGAGGATGGCCAATCAGGAGGGATCTACCCCGCCAGGAAATAAGGTGACCTCCCTCTTAGTTGGAATGGCCAGAATCAAAACAATCCTTTCTATACCTATGTGCCTTTCAGGCCAAGAGCAGCAGTTTAAGTGAAAAAAAAAGATATGTTATAACATGAATAAAAAACTTTTCCCGGCTAAATTTCTCACTGAAAACAATAGGATTGCACATAAACTAGTAGGATAAAAAGGTTTTAGTTGGAAATATTGAATTTTTCATTGAGAAACGGCCATATCAGATAAAAAGGTTTTAGTTGGAAATATTGCATTTTCATTGAGAAACGGACAAATCTATGTCTATGTGCTTTTCAGGCCGAGAGAAGCAGTTTAGGCGAATAAAAAAGATAAACATGTTATAACATGAATACAAAACTTGTCCCGAGTAAATTTCTCACTGAAAACAATAGGATAGCACATAAACTAGTAGGATAAAAAGGTTTTAGTTGAAAATATTGCATTTTCATTGAGAAACGGCCAAATCTATGTCTATGTGCTTTTCAGGCCGAGAGAATATAGAATAGAATAGAATAGATAAACTTTATTGATCCCACAACGGGGAAATTTGTGTGTTACTGCAGCGTTACAGATAAAGAAAAAGAAAAATAAAGTTGAAGAAGATAAAAAAACTATAAAAAATAAAAAAACACACAACACAATGTACAAATTCGCAGAATTTGTTAATCCGCATACACAGTATGCATTACCGACAGAATGGAGAGAAAATGCTAATAAATAGTAAGAAAAAAAGTATGCATAAGCAAGGCATATATACATACATACATGGACGTACATACCTACATACATACACACATATTTGCATATATATATATGGACATACATTTCCACGCACATACCCACATGTACACATACATAGCTAATGCACACTTAAGGTGCAGGGTGTGTGTGAAGAGAGAAAAGTGACCAGTGAAAAAGTGACAGTGACTACAGTGAGGTTTATGTTTATGTTATGTTATAGAGTCTTATTGCTGTCGGGATGAATGATCTGCGAAAGCGCTCCTTCTTGCAGCGAGGGTGTTTGAGTCGCTGGCTGAAGGAGCTGCTAAGCGCACCCACTACCCCATGCAGAGGGTGATGGGGGTTGTCCATGATGGATGTCAGCTTTGCCAACATCCTCCTCTCTCCCACCACCACCACCGACTCCAGAGGACATCCCAGTACAGAGCTAGACTTCCGTACCAGTTTGTCAATTTTCCTTCTGTCCCCGTCTGAGCATCCGCCCCCCCAGCAGACTACTGCGTAGAACAGGGCAGATGCTACGACGGAGTCGTAGAAGGTCTTCAACAGAGTCCTGCACACACCAAAGGACCTTAGTCTCCTCAGCAGGTGAATTCGACTCTGGCCCTTCTTGTACAGGACATCAGTGTTTGTGGTCCAGTCCAGTTTATTGTTCAGGTAAACACCCAGGTATTTGTAAGAGACCACTGTCTCAATGTCTTTACCCTGGATGCTCACCGGTGTGGTGGGGAGGGACTTCCTCCTGAAGTCCACAACCATCTCCTTTGTCTTGCTGGCGTTGATTTGGAGAGCGTTGATCTCACACCAGCTGACAAAGTCATTGATGACCCCCCTGTACTCCTGGTCGTTCCCATCTGATACACACCCGATGATGGCCGTATCATCTGAGAACTTCTGTAGGTGGCAGTTGTCCGAGTTGTAGGTGAAGTCTGAGGTGTACAGACTAAACAGAAAGGGTGAGAGCACTGTACCCTGTGGCGCCCCCGTGCTGCTGACTACCACCTCAGACATACAGTCATGAAGCCTGACATACTGTGGTCTGTTGGTGAGGTAGTCGATGGTCCAGGCCGTCAGCTGCTCATCCACTCCGGCTCCCTCCAGCTTCCCTTTCAGCAGTGCAGGCTGGATGGTGTTAAAAGCACTGGAGAAGTCAAAAAACATGATCCTCACTGTGCTCGCCGCTTGTTCCAGGTGGGAGAGAGATCGATGCAGCAGATAGATGACAGCGTTATCCACACTGATGCCGGGCCGGTAGGCGAACTGCAGAGGGTCCAGTGCTGAGCTCACCAGTGGGCGAAGGTGGTGCAGAATGAGCCTCTCCAAGGCCTTCATCAGGTGAGAACTCAGGGCTACAGTGGTTGGGCTCCCTGGGCCGTGCGATCTTAGGCACTGGAACTACGCAGGAAGTCTTCCACAGTTCAGGAACCCTCTCCAGGTTCAGACTCAGGTTAAAGATGTGCAGGACCACCTGACAAAGCTGGTCTGCACAGTCCCTGAGCAATCTGGAGCTGATTCCGTCTGGACCTGCTGCCTTCCTGACCTTTGTCTTCTTAGCAGTTGAAGGGAATAAAAAAGATAAACATGTTATAACATGAAACATACAAAAACCTTGTATCCTACTAGCTTATGTGCTATCCTATTGTTTTCAGTGAGAAATTTAGTGGGGGTAAGTTTTTTATTCATGTTATAGCATGTTTATCTTTTTTATTCGCTTAAAGTGCTTCTCTCGGCCTGAAAAGCACATAGACATAGATTTGGCCGTTTCTCAATGAAAATGCAATATTTTCAACTAAAACCTTGTATTCTACTAGTTTATGTGCTATTCTATTATTTTCAGTGAGAAATTTAGCCGGGACAAGTTTTTTATTCATGTTCTAACATGTTTATCTTTTTTATTCGCTTAAAGTGCTTCTCTCGGCCTGAAAAGCACATAGACATAGATTTGGCCGGTTCTCAATGAAAATGCAATATTTTCAACTAAAACCTTGTATTCTACTAGTTTATGTGCTATCCTATTATTTTCAGTGAGAAATTTAGCCGGGACAAGTTTTTTATTCATGTTCTAACATGTTTATCTTTTTTATTCGCTTAAAGTGCTTCTCTCGGCCTGAAAAGCACATAGACATAGATTTGGCCGTTTCTCAATGAAAATGCAATATTTTCAACTAAAACCTTGTATCCTACTAGTTTATGTGCTATCCTATTGTTTTCAGTGAGAAATTTAGTCGGGACAAGTTTTTTATTCATGTTATAACATGTTTATCTTTTTTATTCGCTTAAAGTGCTTCTCTCGGCCTGAAAAGCACATAGACATAGATTTGGCCGTTTCTCAATGAAAATGCAATATTTTCAACTAAAACCTTGTATTCTACTAGTTTATGTGCTATACTATTATTTTCAGTGAGAAATTTAACCGGGACAAGTTTTTTATTCATGTTCTAACATGTTTATCTTTTTTATTCGCTTAAACTGCTTCTCTCAGCCTGAAAAGCACATAGACATAGATTTGGCCGTTTCTCAATGAAAATGCAATATTTTCAACTAAAACCTTTTATCCTACTAGTTTATGTGCTATCCTATTATTTTCAGTGAAAAATTTAGTCGGGACAAGTTTTTTATTCATGTTCTAACATGTTTATGTTTTTTATTCGCTTAAACTGCTTCTCTCGGCCTGAAAAGCACATAGACATAGATTTGGCCGTTTCTCAATGAAAATGCTATATTTTCAACTAAAACCTTTTATCCTACTAGTTTATGTGCTATCCTATTGTTTTCAGTGAGAAATTTAGGTGGCATAAGTTTATTAATGTAATAACATTTTTATCTTTTTTATTCGCTTAAACTGCTTCTCTCGGCCTGAAAAGCACATAGACATAGATTTGGCCGTTTTTCAATTAAAATGCAATATTTTCAACTAAAACCTTGTATTCTACTAGTTTATGTGCTATCCTATTATTTTCAGTGAGAAATTTAGCCGGGACAAGTTTTTTATTCATGTTCTAACATGTTTATCTTTTTTATTCGCTTAAACTGCTTCTCTCGGCCTGAAAAGCACATAGACATAGATTTGGCCGTTTCTCAATGAAAATGCAATATTTTCAACCAAAACCTTGTATCCTACTAGTTTATGTGCTATCCTATTGTTTTCAGTGAGAAATTTAGTCGGGACACGTTTTTTATTCATGTTCTAACATGTTTATCTTTTTTATTCGCTTAAACTGCTTCTCTCGGCCTGAAAAGCACATAGACATCGATTTGGCCGTTTCTCAATGAAAATGCAATATTGTCAACTAAAAGCTTTTATCCTACTAGTTTATGTGCTATCCTATTGTTTTCAGTGAGAAATTTAGTCGGGACAAGTTTTTTATTCATGTTATAACATGTTTATCTTTTTTATTCCCTTCAACTGCTAAGAAGACAAAGGTCAGGAAGGCAGCAGGTCCAGACGGAATCAGCTCCAGATTGCTCAGGGACTGTGCAGACCAGCTTTGTCAGGTGGTCCTGCACATCTTTAACCTGAGTCTGAACCTGGAGAGGGTTCCTGAACTGTGGAAGACTTCCTGCGTAGTTCCAGTGCCTAAGATCGCACGGCCCAGGGAGCCCAACCACTACAGACCTGTAGCCCTGAGTTCTCACCTGATGAAGGCCTTGGAGAGGCTCATTCTGCACCACCTTCGCCCACTGGTGAGCATCAGTGTGGATAACGCTGTCATCTATCTGCTGCATCGATCTCTCTCCCACCTGGAACAAGCGGCGAGCACAGTGAGGATCATGTTTTTTGACTTCTCCAGTGCTTTTAACACCATCCAGCCTGCACTGCTGAAAGGGAAGCTGGAGGGAGCCGGAGTGGATGAGCAGCTGACGGCCTGGACCATCGACTACCTCACCAACAGACCACAGTATGTCAGGCTTCATGACTGTATGTCTGAGGTGGTAGTCAGCAGCACGGGGGCGCCACAGGGTACAGTGCTCTCACCCTTTCTGTTTAGTCTGTACACCTCAGACTTCACCTACAACTCGGACAACTGCCACCTACAGAAGTTCTCAGATGATACGGCCATCATCGGGTGTGTATCAGATGGGAACGACCAGGAGTACAGGGGGGTCATCAATGACTTTGTCAGCTGGTGTGAGATCAACGCTCTCCAAATCAACGCCAGCAAGACAAAGGAGATGGTTGTGGACTTCAGGAGGAAGTCCCTCCCCACCACACCGGTGAGCATCCAGGGTAAAGACATTGAGACAGTGGTCTCTTACAAATACCTGGGTGTTTACCTGAACAATAAACTGGACTGGACCACAAACACTGATGTCCTGTACAAGAAGGGCCAGAGTCGACTTCACCTGCTGAGGAGACTAAGGTCCTTTGGTGTGTGCAGGACTCTGTTGAAGACCTTCTACGACTCCGTCGTAGCATCTGCCCTGTTCTACGCAGTAGTCTGCTGGGGGGGCGGATGCTCAGACGGGGACAGAAGGAAAATTGACAAACTGGTACGGAAGTCTAGCTCTGTACTGGGATGTCCTCTGGAGTCGGTGGTGGTGGTGGGAGAGAGGAGGATGTTGGCAAAGCTGACATCCATCATGGACAACCCCCATCACCCTCTGCATGGGGTAGTGGGTGCGCTTAGCAGCTCCTTCAGCCAGAGACTCAAACACCCTCGCTGCAAGAAGGAGCGCTTTCGCAGATCATTCATCCCGACAGCAATAAGACTCTATAACATAACATAAACATAAACCTCACTGTAGTCACTGTCACTTTTTCACTGGTCACTTTTCTCTCTTCACACACACCCTGCACCTTAAGTGTGCATTAGCTATGTATGTGTACATGTGGGTATGTGCGTGGAAATGTATGTCCATATATATATATGCAAATATGTGTGTATGTATGTAGGTATGTACGTCCATGTATGTATGTATATATGCCTTGCTTATGCATACTTTTTTTCTTACTATTTATTAGCATTTTCTCTGCATTCTGTCGGTAATGCATACTGTGTATGCGGATTAACAAATTCTGCGAATTTGTACATTGTGTTGTGTGTTTTTTTATTTTTTATAGTTTTTTTATCTTCTTCAACTTTATTTTTCTTTTTCTTTATCTGTAACGCTGCAGTAACACACAAATTTCCCCGTTGTGGGATCAATAAAGTTTATCTGTTCTATTCTATTCTATTCTATTCTATATTCTCTCGGCCTGAAAAGCACATAGACATAGATTTGGCCGTTTCTCAATGAAAATGCAATATTTTCAACTAAAACCTTTTTATCCTACTAGTTTATGTGCTATCCTATTGTTTTCAGTGAAAAATTTACTCGGGACAAGTTTTGTATTCATGTTATAACATGTTTATCTTTTTTATTCGCCTAAACTGCTTCTCTCGGCCTGAAAAGCACATAGACATAGATTTGTCCGTTTCTCAATGAAAATGCAATATTTCCAACTAAAACCTTTTTATCTGATATGGCCGTTTCTCAATGAAAAATTCAATATTTCCAACTAAAACCTTTTTATCCTACTAGTTTATGTGCAATCCTATTGTTTTCAGTGAGAAATTTAGCCGGGAAAAGTTTTTTATTCATGTTATAACATATCTTTTTTTTTCACTTAAACTGCTGCTCTTGGCCTGAAAGGCACATAGGTATAGAAAGGATTGTTTTGATTCTGGCCATTCCAACTAAGAGGGAGGTCACCTTATTTCCTGGCGGGGTAGATCCCTCCTGATTGGCCATCCTCAGCTGACATGCCCTGGAGGAGCAGTTTAGAGGAAAAGTTGTGGTTATTCTACCTTTACATTCTCACAATAATTGGATTTTATAATAAAACATTAGAGGTCACTTTTGTGAAAACAAGATTCAGGGCATTATTTCTATAGGGTGATTACATATTCATCACTCTGTAATGAGTATGTAATCACCCTTTGGGTGTGAACAAATACTGTTTGTGTAGTATAAGTAACAAAAATAAGTTACAGAATATATTTGAAAGTTAAGAAAACAGGTGAAAATGCTAAATAATCTTTACCATTTCATTTCATGTTACTTATAATGCTAAACGGTATATGTATTCAGTATACGTTCTCAATTCAAATAAAACAAAATAATCATATATTTCTGGTAATATATGATTATTTATTACCAAAAAACAAATATATGACATTCATTCTGCACAGAAATGAAGGCATTTTAATTTTTTTTTTACATTACTGCATCTGTGGCATATTAATAGTGATTCCTGGTTATTATTACTGTAAAACAATCAGATCACAGCTGAGACAATTTTTAACGCTACAGGAAGTAACATTTGATTACCACTGTGTTCTGATAAACCTGTGGCTTTCTAAAGCAATACAGAGCAGTGCTCTCAAATTCTGACCAGTCATCAGAATTATGTTTAAAATAAAATTTACATCTACTTATTGATGTTAAAATTCTACACCTTTAATGAACACTCACAGTTGTGGAGTTTTCATCACAGCCAGACAGAGCGCCATCAGCTGGACATTTGAGGAAACTTTGAGGAAAGATGTATAAAGCAGTTCAGAGTTATAGTTGTGGCTATTCTTGCTTTCCCAGCTCATGTGTTATAATTTAGTTTATAACTCTTAGAGCAGAACATCCTCTGACCTACTGGGTTAATAAAAGTTACATCTTACGTTGTTGGAAACTTGCATGCGAGTATCTGTGCAGCCCAGCATCATCTGTTCCCTGTGAAAGGATATTTCCCAAAGCTGTGGAGCTGGTCAGCCAGAAGAGGAGCCATCTGAACCTGTGACAGTAGAAAATTGTATTCCTCAACAAAAACCTTTGGGAACAAATAAGTGTTTCACAGCTGGGCACTGATGGTGCATGAGAAATCTGGTGTAGACATCACGAAGCATAATGAACAAGTGCAGTTATCAGAGCAACAAATGTAAGTTAAAAAGTAGAAAACAACTGTTCAACATGGTATTAACTATTTTTCAGGGGTCAGCTGTACTTTGTAAATAAAATGTTTTTTTCTCATTATTCTACCTTTACATCCTCATGATAATTGGATTTTATAATTCAGTGTATGTTTCTTGATTTGATATTGTAAAGATTACAATAGGGGCCACGATTACAATAGAGGTCACTTTTGTAAAAACTTGATTGAGGCCATTATTTCAATAGGGTGATTACATAATCATCCCTCTGTAAGTACATTTGGATGTGAACAAATAGTGATAAAAGAGAAAAGGAAAATGTTTCTCTTCATATATTAGAATTATATATATTATATATACACACACACATATATACATATATATATATATGTGTGTGTGTGTATAGATAATATATATATAATTCAAATGTTTGTACAAGTATAAGTAAAGTAGTAGTAGGCACAAAACTTTAACAAGTAATTGGTATTGGAAAATATAGTCATGCATTTTAAGATTAAACTAAACCTACTGATAGGTCTGAAATCCTCTCCTCTATAGTATTCCTCGTCAGGCTAATATTAGCAAAAGCTTGTCGCTTCTGGGGGCATAAACGTTCAGTTGCCTTCTTCATGCATCATTTGAAAAACTCAGTAGAAATACTGTTTTGATGCTAATGCTATTCGGTTAGCAATTAGTTAGCTAGCTTAAATTGCTTTCCGGTTTTCCGTGCATTTAAAAATTATACTCATTAAAATATTAAATCCGTGTCTTTTATACATCTCTTCAATTTTAAATTGTCAATTAAATTTGTCAATCAGGCCTGCAGGACCATTTAAAATTGAAGAAATGTATAAAAGACACGGATTTAATATTTTAATGAGATGCAATTCATCAACGTTCCGCTAGGGGCATACTGTTTTGATAAGAGTAGAAGACGGCAGCAGTCTCAGTCCTTCACTGAGCACATGGCATCAATCCGCCATCTACTGCTTGTTACAACGTTGTTACTACTCTGGTCTCTATCCCTCCACTAGACAATCATTAGCCATTTTGTCATTGTCTAAATGCATGGAAAACCTTCGTGCTTGGTTTGTTTGAAACCAGCTTCGGTAATGAAGAAATTGAATTTTTAACGCCACTGCAAGACTCTTCAAAGAGGAAAAATATGACGGCTTGCAAGGACAACTGTGAGGAGATAAAATCAACGAATTGCAGACGTGTCTGAGGTAAGAACAGTCAATTTTTTACACAAAGCGACAAGTAAGTGAAGCAGCAATTTAAGCTAGCTACCTAATTGCTAACGAAATAGCATTAGCATCAAAACAGTATTTCTACTGAGTTTTTCAAATGATGCATGATGAAGGAAACTGAACGTTTATGCCCCGAGAAGCGACAAGCTTTTGCTAATATTAGCTTGACGAGGAATACTATAGAGGAGAGGATTTCAGACCTATCAGTAGATTTAGACAGCCAATTGTATGTAAATGTGTGTTTCATGTACGAAGTTTATACATTCAAAGGGCATGTAAATACTCTTCTTTAGCCATTTAATGGCACTCTCCTTAGTTCTTAAGGTGTAGGCAGGGATTAAATTTAGATTTTATATGCACATGTGTAAATGGTTGAAAAAATCGTTTCTTTATAAATGTTGTTTAATCTTGAAAAAAAATGCATGACTATATTATCCCATACTTTTGTGCCTACTACTACTTTACTTATACTTGTACATACATATATATGTATATATGTGTGTATATATATATATATAATATATATATATAATATATATAATTCTAATACAGTGATCCCTCGCCACTTCGCGGTTCACTTATCGCGGATTCGCTATTTCGCGGATTTTCATAATGCATTTTTTTTTTTTTTTGGTGCATTGTGTTCTGCATTCTGATTCGCTAAAAACTCACTTTCGCTTCTTGTATCAAAACATGCTACGAATTGTGCTATCATTTTGTCGTCTCGTTTGCAAAGAAGAAAAAAGAGCGACAACAGCTGCCTATCACTATGTTCTTCTCCCGTACAAACACACCTGCACCGCGGGCTTCAGAAGAAGAGAACACTGCAGAGCGCAGTCAGGATGCAGCGGCCCAGTCTGAAGAGCAGTGAAACGGCCTACACGCGAGTCACTGTATTTGTATACATGTAATAGTTGCTAATTGTAAAAAAAAAAATAAAGTTTTCTATTTCGCGGATTTCACTTATCGCGGGTCATTTTCGGAACGTAACCCCCGCGATAAACGAGGGATTACTGTATATGAAAAGAAACATTTTCCTTTTTTCTTTTATCACTATGTGTTCATTTCCAAATGTACTTACAGAGGGATGATTATGTAATCACCCTATTGAAATAATGGCCTCAATCATGTTTTCACAAAAGTGACCTCTATTGTAATCGTGGTCCCTATTGTAATCTTTACAATATCAAATAAAGAAACATACACTGAATTATAAAATCCAATTATCATGAGGATGTAAAGGTAAAATAACCACAACTTTATAATAATAACAGATAAACATGTTATAACATGAATAACAAACTTGTCCCTGCTAAATTTCTCACTGAAAACAATAGGATAGCACATAAACTAATAGGATAAAAAGGTTTTAGTTAGGAATATTGCATTTTCATTGAGAAACGGCCATATCTATGTCTATGTGCTTTTCAGGCCGAGAGAAGCAGTTTAAGCGAATAAAAAAGATAAACATGTTTTTACATGAATAAACTTGTCCCAGCTAAATTTCTCACTGAAAACAATAGGATAGCACATAAACTAGTAGGATAAAAAGGTTTTAGTGGGTGTGAGCTACAGGTAAGAGTAACGCTCTGCTGGGTTTTTCTTGGTGTCCGTCTGGGGAAACAAAGTAGTGATAGCCTTTGATTCTGGCCAGTCCAACTAAGAGGAGGTGCCTGGCGAGGTAGGTCCCACCTGATTGTCCATCCTCAGCTGGCATGCCTTGTAGGAGCAGTTTAGAGTAAAAGTTGTGGTTGTTCTACCTTTACATCATCATGATAATTGGATTTTAAAATTCAGTGTATGTTTCTTGATTTGATATTGTAAAGATTACAATAGGGGCCACGATTAAAATAGAGGTCACTTTTGTGAAAACATGATTGAGGCCATTATTTCAATAGGGTGATTACATAATCATCCCTCTGTAAGTACATCTGGATGTGAACAAATAGTGATAAAAGAAAAAAGGTAAATGTCTCTCTTTATATATTAGAATTATATATATTATATATACACACACATATATACATATATATATACATATGTATGTACAAGTATAAGTAAAGTAGTAGTATGCACAAAACTATAACAAGTAATTGGTATTAGAAAATATAGTCATGCATTTTAAGATTAAACTAAATCTTGCTTGGTTTGTTTGAAAACCAGCTTCGGTATGAAGAAATAGAATTTTTAATGCCACTGCAAGACTCTTCAAAGAGAAAAATATGACGGCTTGCAAGGACAACTGTGAGGAGATAAAATCAACGAATTGCAGGCGTGTCTGAGGTAAGAACATTCAATTTTTTACACAAAGCGACAAGTAAGTGAAGCAGCAGTATAGGCTAGCTACCTAATTGCTAACAAAACCGTATTTCTACTGAGTTTTTCAAATGATGCATGATGAAGGCAACTGAACGTTTATGCCCCGAGAAGCGACAAGCTTTGGCTAATATTAGCTTGACGAGGAATACTATAGAGGAGAGGATTTCAGACCTATCAGTAGATTTAGACAGCCAATTGTATGTAAATGTGTGTTTCATGTACGAAGTTTACACATTCAAAGGGCATGTAAATAGTCTTCTTTACACATTTAATGGCACTCTCCTTAGTTCTTAAGGTGTAGGCAGGGATTCAATTTAGATTTTATATGCACGTGTAAATGGTTGAAAAAATTGTTTCTTTATGAATCTTGTTTAATCTTGAAAAAAAATGCATGACTATATTATCCAATACTTTTGTGCCTACTACTACTTTACTTATACTTGTACATACATATATATGTATATATGTGTGTGTGTATATATAATATATATAATTCTAATATATGAAGAGAAACATGTTCCTTTTCTCTTTTATCACTATATGTTCACATCCAAATGTACTTACAGAGGGATGATTATGTATTCACCCTATTGAAATAATGGCCTCAATCATGTTTTCACAAAAGTGACCTCCATTGTATTCATGGTCCCTATTGTAATCTTTACAATATCAAATAAAGAAACATACACTGAATTATAAAATCCAATTATCATGAGGATGTAAAGGTAAAATAACCACAACTTTATAATAATAACAGATAAACATGTTATAACATGAATAACAAAGTTGTCCCGGCTAAATTTCTCACTGAAAACAATAGGATAGCACATAAACTAATATGATAAAAAAAATTTTAGTTGGAAATATTGCATTTTTATTGAGAAACAGCCATATCTATGTCTATGTGCTTTTCAGGCCGAGAGAAGCAGTTTAAGCGAATAAAAAAGATAAACATGTTATAACATGAATAAACTTGTCCCCACTAAATTTCTCACTGAAAACAATAGGATAGCACATAAACTAGTAGGATAAAAAGGTTTTGGTTGAAAATATTGCATTTTCATTGAGAAACAGCCGTTTCTATGTCTATGTGCTTTTCAATCCGAGAGAAGCAGTTTAAGCAAATAAAAAAGATAAACATGTTATAACATGAATAAACTTGTCCCGGCTAAATTTCTCACTGAAACTATTAGGATAAAAAGGTTTTAGTGGGTATGAGCTGCAGGTAAGAGTAACGCTCTGCTGGGTTTTTCTTGGTGTCCGTCTGGGGAAACAAAGTAGTGATAGCCTTTGATTCTGGCCAGTCCAACTAAGAGGAGGTGCCTGGCGAGGTAGATCCCACCTGAATATCCATCCTCAGCTGACATGCCTTGTAGGAGCAGTTTAGAGTAAAAGTTGTGGTTATTCTACCTTTACATCCTCATGATAATTGGATTTTATAATTCAGTGTATGTTTCTTGATTTGATATTGTAAAGATTACAATAGGGGCCACGATTACAATAGAGGTCACTTTTGTGAAAACATGATTGAGGCCATTATTTCAATAGGGTGATTACATAATCATCCCTCTGTAAGTACATTTAGATGTGAACAAATAGTGATAAAAGAAAAAAGGAAAATGTTTCTCTTCATATATTAGGATTATATATATTATATATAGGGCGACACGGTGGTGCGGTGGTTAGCACTGTTGCCTCACAGCAAGAAGGTCGCAGGTTCAAGACCCGCCTTGGGCCTGGGTCTGGGGCCTTTCTGTGTGGAGTTTGCATGTTCTCCCCGTGTCTGCGTGGGTTTTCACCGGGTACTCCGGTTTCCTCCCACAATACAAAAAACATGCTCAGGTTAATTGGTAAACTCTAAATTGCCCATAGGTGTGAGTGTGAGAGTGAATGGTGTGTGAATGGTGTGTGTGCCCCACGATTGGCTGGCGACCATCTGGGGTGTATCCCCCTGCCTCTCGCCCATAAAAGTGCGCTGGGATAGGCTCCAGCAGACCCCTGCGACCCCGAAAGGGAATAAGCGGGATAGACAATGGATGGATGGATGGATGGATATTATATATACACACACACATATATACATACGTATGTACAAGTATAAGTAAAGTAGTAGTAGGCACAAAACTTTAACAAGTAATTGGTATTGGAAAATATAGTCATGCATTTTAAGATTAAACTAAATCTTGCTTGGGTTGTTTGAAAACCAGCTTCGGTAATGAAATTGAATTTTTAATGCCACTGCAAGACTCTTCAAAGAGAAAAATATGACGGCTTGCAAGGACAACTGTGAGGAGATAAAATCAACGGATTGCAGGCGTGTCTGAGGTAAGAACATTCAATTTTTTACACAAAGCGACAAGTAAGTGAAGCAGCAATATTAGCTAGCTACCTAATTGCTAACGAAATAGCATTAGCATCAAAACCATATTTCGACTGAGTTTTTCCAATGATGCATGATGAAGGCAACTGAAAGTTTATGCCCCGAGAAGCGACAAGCTTTTGCTAACCTGACGAGGAATACTAAGAGGAGAGGATTTCAGACCTATCAGTAGGTTTAGACAGCCAATTGATTTTATATGCACATGCACATGTGTAAATGGTTGAAAAAATTCTTTCTTTATGAATCTTGTTTAATCTTGAAAAAAAATGCATGACTATATTATCCAATGCTTTTGTGCCTACTACTACTTTACTTATACTTGTACATACATATATATGTATATATGTGTGTATATATTTATATAATATATATAATTCTAATATACGATACATACCATATTTTCACAAAAGTGACCTCCATTGTATTTGTGGTCCCTATTGTAATCTTTACAATATCAAATAAAGAAACATACACTGAATTATAAAATCCAATTATCATGAGGATGTAAAGGCAAAATAACCACAACTTTATAATAATAACAGATAAACATGTTATAACATGAATAACAAACTTGTCCCGGCTAAATTTCTCACTGAAAACAATAGGATAGCACATAAACTATTAGGATAAAAAGGTTTTAGTTGAAAATATTGCATTTTCATTTAGAAACGACCATATTTATGTCTATGTGCTTTTCAGGCCGAGAGAAGCAGTGTCAGGTCCCTGGGGTGGACTTGGCACCTCCACCTGAGAACCCTATGAACTACAGACAATCAGCTAATGATCCCCACCTGGGACTCTGTGTGTTTAAGTGCCGCATGTTCCATTGTTCGGTCTGGTTCTCTGTTGTTACTGCGCGTCACTTCTGTTGCTATGCGAATCCTGCCTGTCTATGCTACTTGTATCCCGCCTGTCAATGCTGCCTGAACGCTGCCTGTATCAAGGATTGATTTTTGAGTTTTCTCTGCCTGTTGACTTGACTAGATATTTTGGAATTGTTGGGAAACCCCCAACCTACCTCAGTTTTGAGTTTTTGATTTCTTCTTAAGAAAATAAAGACACTTTTGATCTGCACTTGGGTCCATCCTTTTGTGAGAGTCCTGACAAGCAGTTTAAGCGAATAAAAAAGATAAACATGCTATAACATGAATAAAAAACTTGTCCCGACTAAATTTCCCACTGAAAACAATAGGATAGCACATAAACTAGTAGGATACAAGGTTTTAGTTGAAAATATTGCATTTTCAATGAGAAACGGACAAATCTATGTCTATGTGCTTTTCAGGCCGAGAGAAGCACTTTAAGCGAATAAAAAAGATAAACATGCTATAACATGAATAAAAAACTTCTCCCCACTAAATTTCTCACTGAATACAATGAATAGCACATAAACTAGTAGGATACAAGGTTTTAGTTGAAAATATTGCATTTTCATTGAGAAACGGCCAAATCTATGTCTATGTGCTTTTCAGGCCGAGAGAAGCACTTTAAGCGAATAAAAAAGATAAACATGCTATAACATGAATAAAAAACTTGTCCCCACTAAATTTCTCACTGAAAACAATAGGATAGCACATAAACTAGTAGGATACAAGGTTTTAGTTGAAAATATTGCATTTTCATTGAGAAACGCCCAAATCTATGTCTATGTGCTTTTCAGGCCGAGAGAAGCACTTTAAGCGAATAAAAAAGATAAACATGCTATAACATGAATAAAAAACTTGTCCCCACTAAATTTCTCACTGAAAACAATTCGATAGCACATAAACTAGTAGGATACAAGGTTTTAGTTGAAAATATTGCATTTTCATTGAGAAACGGCCAAATCTATGTCTATGTGCTTTTCAGGCCGAGAGAAGCACTTTAAGCGAATAAAAAAGATAAACATGCTATAACATGAATAAAAAACTTGTCCCCACTAAATTTCTCACTGAATACAATGAATAGCACATAAACTAGTAGGATACAAGGTTTTAGTTGAAAATATTGCATTTTCATTGAGAAACGGCCAAATCTATGTCTATGTGCTTTTCAGGCCGAGAGAAGCACTTTAAGCGAATAAAAAAGATAAACATGCTATAACATGAATAAAAAACTTGTCCCCACTAAATTTCTCACTGAAAACAATAGGATAGCACATAAACTAGTAGGATACAAGGTTTTAGTTGAAAATATTGCATTTTCATTGAGAAACGGCCAAATCTATGTCTATGTGCTTTTCAGGCCGAGAGAAGCACTTTAAGCGAATAAAAAAGATAAACATGCTATAACATGAATAAAAAACTTGTCCCCACTAAATTTCTCACTGAAAACAATAGGATAGCACATAAACTAGTAGGATACAAGGTTTTAGTTGAAAATATTGCATTTTCATTGAGAAACGGCCAAATCTATGTCTATGTGCTTTTCAGGCCGAGAGAAGCACTTTAAGCGAATAAAAAAGATAAACATGCTATAACATGAATAAAAAACTTGTCCCCACTAAATTTCTCACTGAAAACAATAGGATAGCACATAAACTAGTAGGATACAAGGTTTTAGTTGAAAATATTGCATTTTCATTGAGAAACGGCCAAATCTATGTCTATGTGCTTTTCAGGCCGAGAGAAGCACTTTAAGCGAATAAAAAAGATAAACATGCTATAACATGAATAAAAAACTTTTCCCCACTAAATTTCTCACTGAAAACAATAGGATAGCACATAAACTAGTAGGATACAAGGTTTTAGTTGAAAATATTGCATTTTCATTGAGAAACGGCCAAATCTATGTCTATGTGCTTTTCAGGCCGAGAGAAGCACTTTAAGCGAATAAAAAAGATAAACATGCTATAACATGAATAAAAAACTTGTCCCCACTAAATTTCTCACTGAAAACAATAGGATAGCACATAAACTAGTAGGATACAAGGTTTTAGTTGAAAATATTGCATTTTCATTGAGAAACGGCCAAATCTATGTCTATGTGCTTTTCAGGCCGAGAGAAGCACTTTAAGCGAATAAAAAAGATAAACATGCTATAACATGAATAAAAAACTTGTCCCCACTAAATTTCTCACTGAAAACAATAGGATAGCACATAAACTAGTAGGATACAAGGTTTTAGTTGAAAATATTGCATTTTCATTGAGAAACGCCCAAATCTATGTCTATGTGCTTTTCAGGCCGAGAGAAGCACTTTAAGCGAATAAAAAAGATAAACATGCTATAACATGAATAAAAAACTTGTCCCCACTAAATTTCTCACTGAAAACAATTCGATAGCACATAAACTAGTAGGATACAAGGTTTTAGTTGAAAATATTGCATTTTCATTGAGAAACGGCCAAATCTATGTCTATGTGCTTTTCAGGCCGAGAGAAGCACTTTAAGCGAATAAAAAAGATAAACATGCTATAACATGAATAAAAAACTTGTCCCCACTAAATTTCTCACTGAATACAATGAATAGCACATAAACTAGTAGGATACAAGGTTTTAGTTGAAAATATTGCATTTTCATTGAGAAACGGCCAAATCTATGTCTATGTGCTTTTCAGGCCGAGAGAAGCACTTTAAGCGAATAAAAAAGATAAACATGCTATAACATGAATAAAAAACTTGTCCCCACTAAATTTCTCACTGAAAACAATAGGATAGCACATAAACTAGTAGGATACAAGGTTTTAGTTGAAAATATTGCATTTTCATTGAGAAACGGCCAAATCTATGTCTATGTGCTTTTCAGGCCGAGAGAAGCACTTTAAGCGAATAAAAAAGATAAACATGCTATAACATGAATAAAAAACTTGTCCCCACTAAATTTCTCACTGAAAACAATAGGATAGCACATAAACTAGTAGGATACAAGGTTTTAGTTGAAAATATTGCATTTTCATTGAGAAACGGCCAAATCTATGTCTATGTGCTTTTCAGGCCGAGAGAAGCACTTTAAGCGAATAAAAAAGATAAACATGCTATAACATGAATAAAAAACTTGTCCCCACTAAATTTCTCACTGAAAACAATAGGATAGCACATAAACTAGTAGGATACAAGGTTTTAGTTGAAAATATTGCATTTTCATTGAGAAACGGCCAAATCTATGTCTATGTGCTTTTCAGGCCGAGAGAAGCACTTTAAGCGAATAAAAAAGATAAACATGCTATAACATGAATAAAAAACTTTTCCCCACTAAATTTCTCACTGAAAACAATAGGATAGCACATAAACTAGTAGGATACAAGGTTTTAGTTGAAAATATTGCATTTTCATTGAGAAACGGCCAAATCTATGTCTATGTGCTTTTCAGGCCGAGAGAAGCACTTTAAGCGAATAAAAAAGATAAACATGCTATAACATGAATAAAAAACTTGTCCCCACTAAATTTCTCACTGAAAACAATAGGATAGCACATAAACTAGTAGGATACAAGGTTTTAGTTGAAAATATTGCATTTTCATTGAGAAACGGCCAAATCTATGTCTATGTGCTTTTCAGGCCGAGAGAAGCACTTTAAGCGAATAAAAAAGATAAACATGCTATAACATGAATAAAAAACTTGTCCCCACTAAATTTCTCACTGAAAACAATAGGATAGCACATAAACTAGTTGGATACAAGGTTTTAGTTGAAAATATTGCATTTTCATTGAGAAACGGCCAAATCTATGTCTATGTGCTTTTCAGGCCGAGAGAAGCACTTTAAGCGAATAAAAAAGATAAACATGCTATAACATGAATAAAAAACTTGTCCCCACTAAATTTCTCACTGAAAACAATAGGATAGCACATAAACTAGTAGGATACAAGGTTTTAGTTGAAAATATTGCATTTTCATTGAGAAACGGCCAAATCTATGTCTATGTGCTTTTCAGGCCGAGAGAAGCACTTTAAGCGAATAAAAAAGATAAACATGCCATAACATGAATAAAAAACTTGTCCCCACTAAATTTCTCACTGAAAACAATAGGATAGCACATAAACTAGTAGGATACAAGGTTTTAGTTGAAAATATTGCATTTTCATTGAGAAACGGCCAAATCTATGTCTATGTGCTTTTCAGGCCGAGAGAAGCACTTTAAGCGAATAAAAAAGATAAACATGCCATAACATGAATAAAAAACTTGTTCCCACTAAATTTCTCACTGAAAACAATAGGATAGCACATAAACTAGTTGGATACAAGGTTTTAGTTGAAAATATTGCATTTTAATTGAGAAACGGCCAAATCTATGTCTATGTGCTTTTCAGGCCGAGAGAAGCACTTTAAGCGAATAAAAAAGATAAACATGCTATAACATGAATAAAAAACTTGTCCCCACTAAATTTCTCACTGAAAACAATAGGATAGCACATAAACTAGTAGGATACAAGGTTTTAGTTGAAAATATTGCATTTTCATTGAGAAACGGCCAAATCTATGTCTATGTGCTTTTCAGGCCGAGAGAAGCACTTTAAGCGAATAAAAAAGATAAACATGCTATAACATGAATAAAAAACTTGTCCCCACTAAATTTCTCACTGAAAACAATAGGATAGCACATAAACTAGTTGGATACAAGGTTTTAGTTGAAAATATTGCATTTTAATTGAGAAACGGCCAAATCTATGTCTATGTGCTTTTCAGGCCGAGAGAAGCACTTTAAGCGAATAAAAAAGATAAACATGCTATAACATGAATAAAAAACTTGTCCCCACTAAATTTCTCACTGAAAACAATAGGATAGCACATAAACTAGTAGGATACAAGGTTTTAGTTGAAAATATTGCATTTTCATTGAGAAACGGCCAAATCTATGTCTATGTGCTTTTCAGGCCGAGAGAAGCACTTTAAGCGAATAAAAAAGATAAACATGCTATAACATGAATAAAAAACTTGTCCCCACTAAATTTCTCACTGAAAACAATAGGATAGCACATAAACTAGTAGGATACAAGGTTTTAGTTGAAAATATTGCATTTTCATTGAGAAACGGCCAAATCTATGTCTATGTGCTTTTCAGGCCGAGAGAAGCACTTTAAGCGAATAAAAAAGATAAACATGCTATAACATGAATAAAAAACTTGTCCCCACTAAATTTCTCACTGAAAACAATAGGATAGCACATAAACTAGTAGGATACAAGGTTTTAGTTGAAAATATTGCATTTTCATTGAGAAACGGCCAAATCTATGTCTATGTGCTTTTCAGGCCGAGAGAAGCACTTTAAGCGAATAAAAAAGATAAACATGCTATAACATGAATAAAAAACTTGTCCCCACTAAATTTCTCACTGAAAACAATAGGATAGCACATAAACTAGTAGGAAGGGGCGACACGGTGGTGCGGTGGGTAGCACCGTTGCCTCACAGCAAGAAGGTCGCAGGTTCAAGACCGGCCTGGGTCTGGGGCCTTTCTGTGTGGAGTTTGCATGTTCTCCCCGTGTCTGCGTGGGTTTTCACCGGGTACTCCGGTTTCCTCCCACAATACAAAAAACATGCTCAGGTTAATTGGTAAACTCTAAATTGCCCATAGGTGTGAGTGTGAGAGTGAATGGTGTGTGAATGGTGTGTGTGCCCCACGATTGGCTGGCGACCATCTGGGGTGTATCCCTGCCTCTCGCCTTAACGCGCTGGGATAGGCTCCAGCAGACCCCTGCGACCCCGAAAGGGAATAAGCGGGATAGACAATGGATGGATGGATAAACTAGTAGGATACAAGGTTTTAGTTGAAAATATTGCATTTTCATTGAGAAACGGCCAAATCTATGTCTATGTGCTTTTCAGGCCGAGAGAAGCACTTTAAGCGAATAAAAAAGATAAACATGCTATAACATGAATAAAAAACTTGTCCCCACTAAATTTCTCACTGAAAACAATAGGATAGCACATAAACTAGTAGGATACAAGGTTTTAGTTGAAAATATTGCATTTTCATTGAGAAACGGCCAAATCTATGTCTATGTGCTTTTCAGGCCGAGAGAAGCACTTTAAGCGAATAAAAAAGATAAACATGCTATAACATGAATAAAAAACTCGTCCCCACTAAATTTCTCACTGTAAACAATAGGATAGCACATAAACTAGTAGGATACAAGGTTTTAGTTGAAAATATTGCATTTTCATTGAGAAACGGCCAAATCTATGTCTATGTGCTTTTCAGGCCGAGAGAAGCACTTTAAGCGAATAAAAAAGATAAACATGCTACAACATGAATAAAAAACTTGTCCCCACTAAATTTCTCACTGAAAACAATAGGATAGCACATAAACTAGTAGGATACAAGGTTTTAGTTGAAAATATTGCATTTTCATTGAGAAACGGCCAAATCTATGTCTATGTGCTTTTCAGGCCGAGAGAAGCACTTTAAGCGAATAAAAAAGATAAACATGCTACAACATGAATAAAAAACTTGTCCCCACTAAATTTCTCACTGAAAACAATAGGATAGCACATAAACTAGTAGGATACAAGGTTTTAGTTGAAAATATTGCATTTTCATTGAGAAACGGCCAAATCTATGTCTATGTGCTTTTCAGGCCGAGAGAAGCACTTTAAGCGAATAAAAAAGATAAACATGCTATAACATGAATAAAAAACTTGTCCCCACTAAATTTCTCACTGAAAACAATAGGATAGCACATAAACTAGTAGGATACAAGGTTTTAGTTGAAAATATTGCATTTTCATTGAGAAACGGCCAAATCTATGTCTATGTGCTTTTCAGGCCGAGAGAAGCACTTTAAGCGAATAAAAAAGATAAACATGCTACAACATGAATAAAAAACTTGTCCCCACTAAATTTCTCACTGAAAACAATAGGATAGCACATAAACTAGTAGGATACAAGGTTTTAGTTGAAAATATTGCATTTTCATTGAGAAACGGCCAAATCTATGTCTATGTGCTTTTCAGGCCGAGAGAAGCACTTTAAGCGAATAAAAAAGATAAACATGCTATAACATGAATAAAAAACTTGTCCCCACTAAATTTCTCACTGAAAACAATAGGATAGCACATAAACTAGTAGGATACAAGGTTTTAGTTGAAAATATTGCATTTTCATTGAGAAACGGCCAAATCTATGTCTATGTGCTTTTCAGGCCGAGAGAAGCACTTTAAGCGAATAAAAAAGATAAACATGCTATAACATGAATAAAAAACTTGTCCCCACTAAATTTCTCACTGAAAACAATAGGATAGCACATAAACTAGTAGGATACAAGGTTTTAGTTGAAAATATTGCATTTTCATTGAGAAACGGCCAAATCTATGTCTATGTGCTTTTCAGGCCGAGAGAAGCACTTTAAGCGAATAAAAAAGATAAACATGCTATAACATGAATAAAAAACTTGTCCCCACTAAATTTCTCACTGAAAACAATAGGATAGCACATAAACTAGTAGGATACAAGGTTTTAGTTGAAAATATTGCATTTTCATTGAGAAACGGCCAAATCTATGTCTATGTGCTTTTCAGGCCGAGAGAAGCACTTTAAGCGAATAAAAAAGATAAACATGCTACAACATGAATAAAAAACTTGTCCCCACTAAATTTCTCACTGAAAACAATAGGATAGCACATAAACTAGTAGGATACAAGGTTTTAGTTGAAAATATTGCATTTTCATTGAGAAACGGCCAAATCTATGTCTATGTGCTTTTCAGGCCGAGAGAAGCACTTTAAGCGAATAAAAAAGATAAACATGCTATAACATGAATAAAAAACTTGTCCCCACTAAATTTCTCACTGAAAACAATAGGATAGCACATAAACTAGTAGGATACAAGGTTTTAGTTGAAAATATTGCATTTTCATTGAGAAACGGCCAAATCTATGTCTATGTGCTTTTCAGGCCGAGAGAAGCACTTTAAGCGAATAAAAAAGATAAACATGCTATAACATGAATAAAAAACTTGTCCCCACTAAATTTCTCACTGAAAACAATAGGATAGCACATAAACTAGTAGGATACAAGGTTTTAGTTGAAAATATTGCATTTTCATTGAGAAACGGCCAAATCTATGTCTATGTGCTTTTCAGGCCGAGAGAAGCACTTTAAGCGAATAAAAAAGATAAACATGCTATAACATGAATAAAAAACTTGTCCCCACTAAATTTCTCACTGAAAACAATAGGATAGCACATAAACTAGTAGGATACAAGGTTTTAGTTGAAAATATTGCATTTTCATTGAGAAACGGCCAAATCTATGTCTATGTGCTTTTCAGGCCGAGAGAAGCACTTTAAGCGAATAAAAAAGATAAACATGCTATAACATGAATAAAAAACTTGTCCCCACTAAATTTCTCACTGAAAACAATAGGATAGCACATAAACTAGTAGGAAGGGGCGACACGGTGGTGCGGTGGGTAGCACCGTTGCCTCACAGCAAGAAGGTCGCAGGTTCAAGACCGGCCTGGGTCTGGGGCCTTTCTGTGTGGAGTTTGCATGTTCTCCCCGTGTCTGCGTGGGTTTTCACCGGGTACTCCGGTTTCCTCCCACAATACAAAAAACATGCTCAGGTTAATTGGTAAACTCTAAATTGCCCATAGGTGTGAGTGTGAGAGTGAATGGTGTGTGAATGGTGTGTGTGCCCCACGATTGGCTGGCGACCATCTGGGGTGTATCCCTGCCTCTCGCCTTAACGCGCTGGGATAGGCTCCAGCAGACCCCTGCGACCCCGAAAGGGAATAAGCGGGATAGACAATGGATGGATGGATAAACTAGTAGGATACAAGGTTTTAGTTGAAAATATTGCATTTTCATTGAGAAACGGCCAAATCTATGTCTATGTGCTTTTCAGGCCGAGAGAAGCACTTTAAGCGAATAAAAAAGATAAACATGCTATAACATGAATAAAAAACTTGTCCCCACTAAATTTCTCACTGAAAACAATAGGATAGCACATAAACTAGTAGGATACAAGGTTTTAGTTGAAAATATTGCATTTTCATTGAGAAACGGCCAAATCTATGTCTATGTGCTTTTCAGGCCGAGAGAAGCACTTTAAGCGAATAAAAAAGATAAACATGCTATAACATGAATAAAAAACTCGTCCCCACTAAATTTCTCACTGTAAACAATAGGATAGCACATAAACTAGTAGGATACAAGGTTTTAGTTGAAAATATTGCATTTTCATTGAGAAACGGCCAAATCTATGTCTATGTGCTTTTCAGGCCGAGAGAAGCACTTTAAGCGAATAAAAAAGATAAACATGCTACAACATGAATAAAAAACTTGTCCCCACTAAATTTCTCACTGAAAACAATAGGATAGCACATAAACTAGTAGGATACAAGGTTTTAGTTGAAAATATTGCATTTTCATTGAGAAACGGCCAAATCTATGTCTATGTGCTTTTCAGGCCGAGAGAAGCACTTTAAGCGAATAAAAAAGATAAACATGCTACAACATGAATAAAAAACTTGTCCCCACTAAATTTCTCACTGAAAACAATAGGATAGCACATAAACTAGTAGGATACAAGGTTTTAGTTGAAAATATTGCATTTTCATTGAGAAACGGCCAAATCTATGTCTATGTGCTTTTCAGGCCGAGAGAAGCACTTTAAGCGAATAAAAAAGATAAACATGCTATAACATGAATAAAAAACTTGTCCCCACTAAATTTCTCACTGAAAACAATAGGATAGCACATAAACTAGTAGGATACAAGGTTTTAGTTGAAAATATTGCATTTTCATTGAGAAACGGCCAAATCTATGTCTATGTGCTTTTCAGGCCGAGAGAAGCACTTTAAGCGAATAAAAAAGATAAACATGCTATAACATGAATAAAAAACTTGTCCCCACTAAATTTCTCACTGAAAACAATAGGATAGCACATAAACTAGTAGGATACAAGGTTTTAGTTGAAAATATTGCATTTTCATTGAGAAACGGCCAAATCTATGTCTATGTGCTTTTCAGGCCGAGAGAAGCACTTTAAGCGAATAAAAAAGATAAACATGCTATAACATGAATAAAAAACTTGTCCCCACTAAATTTCTCACTGAAAACAATAGGATAGCACATAAACTAGTAGGATACAAGGTTTTAGTTGAAAATATTGCATTTTCATTGAGAAACGGCCAAATCTATGTCTATGTGCTTTTCAGGCCGAGAGAAGCACTTTAAGCGAATAAAAAAGATAAACATGCTACAACATGAATAAAAAACTTGTCCCCACTAAATTTCTCACTGAAAACAATAGGATAGCACATAAACTAGTAGGATACAAGGTTTTAGTTGAAAATATTGCATTTTCATTGAGAAACGGCCAAATCTATGTCTATGTGCTTTTCAGGCCGAGAGAAGCACTTTAAGCGAATAAAAAAGATAAACATGCTATAACATGAATAAAAAACTTGTCCCCACTAAATTTCTCACTGAAAACAATAGGATAGCACATAAACTAGTAGGATACAAGGTTTTAGTTGAAAATATTGCATTTTCATTGAGAAACGGCCAAATCTATGTCTATGTGCTTTTCAGGCCGAGAGAAGCACTTTAAGCGAATAAAAAAGATAAACATGCTATAACATGAATAAAAAACTTGTCCCCACTAAATTTCTCACTGAAAACAATAGGATAGCACATAAACTAGTAGGATACAAGGTTTTAGTTGAAAATATTGCATTTTCATTGAGAAACGGCCAAATCTATGTCTATGTGCTTTTCAGGCCGAGAGAAGCACTTTAAGCGAATAAAAAAGATAAACATGCTATAACATGAATAAAAAACTTGTCCCCACTAAATTTCTCACTGAAAACAATAGGATAGCACATAAACTAGTAGGATACAAGGTTTTAGTTGAAAATATTGCATTTTCATTGAGAAACGGCCAAATCTATGTCTATGTGCTTTTCAGGCCGAGAGAAGCACTTTAAGCGAATAAAAAAGATAAACATGCTATAACATGAATAAAAAACTTGTCCCCACTAAATTTCTCACTGAAAACAATAGGATAGCACATAAACTAGTAGGAAGGGGCGACACGGTGGTGCGGTGGGTAGCACCGTTGCCTCACAGCAAGAAGGTCGCAGGTTCAAGACCGGCCTGGGTCTGGGGCCTTTCTGTGTGGAGTTTGCATGTTCTCCCCGTGTCTGCGTGGGTTTTCACCGGGTACTCCGGTTTCCTCCCACAATACAAAAAACATGCTCAGGTTAATTGGTAAACTCTAAATTGCCCATAGGTGTGAGTGTGAGAGTGAATGGTGTGTGAATGGTGTGTGTGCCCCACGATTGGCTGGCGACCATCTGGGGTGTATCCCTGCCTCTCGCCTTAACGCGCTGGGATAGGCTCCAGCAGACCCCTGCGACCCCGAAAGGGAATAAGCGGGATAGACAATGGATGGATGGATAAACTAGTAGGATACAAGGTTTTAGTTGAAAATATTGCATTTTCATTGAGAAACGGCCAAATCTATGTCTATGTGCTTTTCAGGCCGAGAGAAGCACTTTAAGCGAATAAAAAAGATAAACATGCTATAACATGAATAAAAAACTTGTCCCCACTAAATTTCTCACTGAAAACAATAGGATAGCACATAAACTAGTAGGATACAAGGTTTTAGTTGAAAATATTGCATTTTCATTGAGAAACGGCCAAATCTATGTCTATGTGCTTTTCAGGCCGAGAGAAGCACTTTAAGCGAATAAAAAAGATAAACATGCTATAACATGAATAAAAAACTCGTCCCCACTAAATTTCTCACTGTAAACAATAGGATAGCACATAAACTAGTAGGATACAAGGTTTTAGTTGAAAATATTGCATTTTCATTGAGAAACGGCCAAATCTATGTCTATGTGCTTTTCAGGCCGAGAGAAGCACTTTAAGCGAATAAAAAAGATAAACATGCTACAACATGAATAAAAAACTTGTCCCCACTAAATTTCTCACTGAAAACAATAGGATAGCACATAAACTAGTAGGATACAAGGTTTTAGTTGAAAATATTGCATTTTCATTGAGAAACGGCCAAATCTATGTCTATGTGCTTTTCAGGCCGAGAGAAGCACTTTAAGCGAATAAAAAAGATAAACATGCTACAACATGAATAAAAAACTTGTCCCCACTAAATTTCTCACTGAAAACAATAGGATAGCACATAAACTAGTAGGATACAAGGTTTTAGTTGAAAATATTGCATTTTCATTGAGAAACGGCCAAATCTATGTCTATGTGCTTTTCAGGCCGAGAGAAGCACTTTAAGCGAATAAAAAAGATAAACATGCTATAACATGAATAAAAAACTTGTCCCCACTAAATTTCTCACTGAAAACAATAGGATAGCACATAAACTAGTAGGATACAAGGTTTTAGTTGAAAATATTGCATTTTCATTGAGAAACGGCCAAATCTATGTCTATGTGCTTTTCAGGCCGAGAGAAGCACTTTAAGCGAATAAAAAAGATAAACATGCTATAACATGAATAAAAAACTTGTCCCCACTAAATTTCTCACTGAAAACAATAGGATAGCACATAAACTAGTAGGATACAAGGTTTTAGTTGAAAATATTGCATTTTCATTGAGAAACGGCCAAATCTATGTCTATGTGCTTTTCAGGCCGAGAGAAGCACTTTAAGCGAATAAAAAAGATAAACATGCTATAACATGAATAAAAAACTTGTCCCCACTAAATTTCTCACTGAAAACAATAGGATAGCACATAAACTAGTAGGATACAAGGTTTTAGTTGAAAATATTGCATTTTCATTGAGAAACGGCCAAATCTATGTCTATGTGCTTTTCAGGCCGAGAGAAGCACTTTAAGCG
Organism: Eupleurogrammus muticus; assembly: GCA_036785175.1. Lineage (NCBI taxonomy): Eukaryota > Metazoa > Chordata > Actinopteri > Scombriformes > Trichiuridae > Eupleurogrammus > Eupleurogrammus muticus. Next base: position 18,650 of record JAYKQN010000111.1, on the reverse strand, counting down.
AATAAAAAAGATAAACATGCTATAACATGAATAAAAAACTTGTCCCCACTAAATTTCTCACTGAAAACAATAGGATAGCACATAAACTAGTAGGATACAAGGTTTTAGTTGAAAATATTGCATTTTCATTGAGAAACGGCCAAATCTATGTCTATGTGCTTTTCAGGCCGAGAGAAGCACTTTAAGCGAATAAAAAAGATAAACATGCTACAACATGAATAAAAAACTTGTCCCCACTAAATTTCTCACTGAAAACAATAGGATAGCACATAAACTAGTAGGATACAAGGTTTTAGTTGAAAATATTGCATTTTCATTGAGAAACGGCCAAATCTATGTCTATGTGCTTTTCAGGCCGAGAGAAGCACTTTAAGCGAATAAAAAAGATAAACATGCTATAACATGAATAAAAAACTTGTCCCCACTAAATTTCTCACTGAAAACAATAGGATAGCACATAAACTAGTAGGATACAAGGTTTTAGTTGAAAATATTGCATTTTCATTGAGAAACGGCCAAATCTATGTCTATGTGCTTTTCAGGCCGAGAGAAGCACTTTAAGCGAATAAAAAAGATAAACATGCTATAACATGAATAAAAAACTTGTCCCCACTAAATTTCTCACTGAAAACAATAGGATAGCACATAAACTAGTAGGATACAAGGTTTTAGTTGAAAATATTGCATTTTCATTGAGAAACGGCCAAATCTATGTCTATGTGCTTTTCAGGCCGAGAGAAGCACTTTAAGCGAATAAAAAAGATAAACATGCTATAACATGAATAAAAAACTTGTCCCCACTAAATTTCTCACTGAAAACAATAGGATAGCACATAAACTAGTAGGATACAAGGTTTTAGTTGAAAATATTGCATTTTCATTGAGAAACGGCCAAATCTATGTCTATGTGCTTTTCAGGCCGAGAGAAGCACTTTAAGCGAATAAAAAAGATAAACATGCTATAACATGAATAAAAAACTTGTCCCCACTAAATTTCTCACTGAAAACAATAGGATAGCACATAAACTAGTAGGATACAAGGTTTTAGTTGAAAATATTGCATTTTCATTGAGAAACGGCCAAATCTATGTCTATGTGCTTTTCAGGCCGAGAGAAGCACTTTAAGCGAATAAAAAAGATAAACATGCTATAACATGAATAAAAAACTTGTCCCCACTAAATTTCTCACTGAAAACAATAGGATAGCACATAAACTAGTAGGATACAAGGTTTTAGTTGAAAATATTGCATTTTCATTGAGAAACGGCCAAATCTATGTCTATGTGCTTTTCAGGCCGAGAGAAGCACTTTAAGCGAATAAAAAAGATAAACATGCCATAACATGAATAAAAAACTTGTCCCCACTAAATTTCTCACTGAAAACAATAGGATAGCACATAAACTAGTAGGATACAAGGTTTTAGTTGAAAATATTGCATTTTCATTGAGAAACGGCCAAATCTATGTCTATGTGCTTTTCAGGCCGAGAGAAGCACTTTAAGCGAATAAAAAAGATAAACATGCTATAACATGAATAAAAAACTTGTCCCCACTAAATTTCTCACTGAAAACAATAGGATAGCACATAAACTAGTAGGATACACGGTTTTAGTTGAAAATATTGCATTTTCATTGAGAAACGGCCAAATCTATGTCTATGTGCTTTTCAGGCCGAGAGAAGCACTTTAAGCGAATAAAAAAGATAAACATGCTATAACATGAATAAAAAACTCGTACCCACTAAATTTCTCACTGTAAACAATAGGATAGCACATAAACTAGTAGGATACAAGGTTTTAGTTGAAAATATTGCATTTTCATTGAGAAACGGCCAAATCTATGTCTATGTGCTTTTCAGGCCGAGAGAAGCACTTTAAGCGAATAAAAAAGATAAACATGCTATAACATGAATAAAAAACTCGTCCCCACTAAATTTCTCACTGAAAACAATAGGATAGCACATAAACTAGTAGGATACAAGGTTTTAGTTGAAAATATTGCATTTTCATTGAGAAACGGCCAAATCTATGTCTATGTGCTTTTCAGGCCGAGAGAAGCACTTTAAGCGAATAAAAAAGATAAACATGCTATAACATGAATAAAAAACTCGTCCCCACTAAATTTCTCACTGAAAACAATAGGATAGCACATAAACTAGTTGGATACAAGGTTTTAGTTGAAAATATTGCATTTTAATTGAGAAACGGCCAAATCTATGTCTATGTGCTTTTCAGGCCGAGAGAAGCACTTTAAGCGAATAAAAAAGATAAACATGCTATAACATGAATAAAAAACTTGTCCCCACTAAATTTCTCACTGAAAACAATAGGATAGCACATAAACTAGTAGGATACAAGGTTTTAGTTGAAAATATTGCATTTTCATTGAGAAACGGCCAAATCTATGTCTATGTGCTTTTCAGGCCGAGAGAAGCACTTTAAGCGAATAAAAAAGATAAACATGCTATAACATGAATAAAAAACTTGTCCCCACTAAATTTCTCACTGAAAACAATAGGATAGCACATAAACTAGTAGGATACAAGGTTTTAGTTGAAAATATTGCATTTTCATTGAGAAACGGCCAAATCTATGTCTATGTGCTTTTCAGGCCGAGAGAAGCACTTTAAGCGAATAAAAAAGATAAACATGCTATAACATGAATAAAAAACTTGTCCCCACTAAATTTCTCACTGAAAACAATAGGATAGCACATAAACTAGTAGGATACAAGGTTTTAGTTGAAAATATTGCATTTTCATTGAGAAACGGCCAAATCTATGTCTATGTGCTTTTCAGGCCGAGAGAAGCACTTTAAGCGAATAAAAAAGATAAACATGCTATAACATGAATAAAAAACTTGTCCCCACTAAATTTCTCACTGAAAACAATAGGATAGCACATAAACTAGTAGGATACAAGGTTTTAGTTGAAAATATTGCATTTTCATTGAGAAACGGCCAAATCTATGTCTATGTGCTTTTCAGGCCGAGAGAAGCACTTTAAGCGAATAAAAAAGATAAACATGCTATAACATGAATAAAAAACTTGTCCCCACTAAATTTCTCACTGAAAACAATAGGATAGCACATAAACTAGTAGGATACAAGGTTTTAGTTGAAAATATTGCATTTTCATTGAGAAACGGCCAAATCTATGTCTATGTGCTTTTCAGGCCGAGAGAAGCACTTTAAGCGAATAAAAAAGATAAACATGCTATAACATGAATAAAAAACTTGTCCCCACTAAATTTCTCACTGAAAACAATAGGATAGCACATAAACTAGTAGGATACAAGGTTTTAGTTGAAAATATTGCATTTTCATTGAGAAACGGCCAAATCTATGTCTATGTGCTTTTCAGGCCGAGAGAAGCACTTTAAGCGAATAAAAAAGATAAACATGCTATAACATGAATAAAAAACTTGTCCCCACTAAATTTCTCACTGAAAACAATAGGATAGCACATAAACTAGTAGGATACAAGGTTTTAGTTGAAAATATTGCATTTTCATTGAGAAACGGCCAAATCTATGTCTATGTGCTTTTCAGGCCGAGAGAAGCACTTTAAGCGAATAAAAAAGATAAACATGCTATAACATGAATAAAAAACTTGTCCCCACTAAATTTCTCACTGAAAACAATAGGATAGCACATAAACTAGTAGGATACAAGGTTTTAGTTGAAAATATTGCATTTTCATTGAGAAACGGCCAAATCTATGTCTATGTGCTTTTCAGGCCGAGAGAAGCACTTTAAGCGAATAAAAAAGATAAACATGCTATAACATGAATAAAAAACTTGTCCCCACTAAATTTCTCACTGAAAACAATAGGATAGCACATAAACTAGTAGGATACAAGGTTTTAGTTGAAAATATTGCATTTTCATTGAGAAACGGCCAAATCTATGTCTATGTGCTTTTCAGGCCGAGAGAAGCACTTTAAGCGAATAAAAAAGATAAACATGCTATAACATGAATAAAAAACTTGTCCCCACTAAATTTCTCACTGAAAACAATAGGATAGCACATAAACTAGTAGGATACAAGGTTTTAGTTGAAAATATTGCATTTTCATTGAGAAACGGCCAAATCTATGTCTATGTGCTTTTCAGGCCGAGAGAAGCACTTTAAGCGAATAAAAAAGATAAACATGCTATAACATGAATAAAAAACTTGTCCCCACTAAATTTCTCACTGAAAACAATAGGATAGCACATAAACTAGTAGGATACAAGGTTTTAGTTGAAAATATTGCATTTTCATTGAGAAACGGCCAAATCTATGTCTATGTGCTTTTCAGGCCGAGAGAAGCACTTTAAGCGAATAAAAAAGATAAACATGCTATAACATGAATAAAAAACTTGTCCCCACTAAATTTCTCACTGAAAACAATAGGATAGCACATAAACTAGTAGGATACAAGGTTTTAGTTGAAAATATTGCATTTTCATTGAGAAACGGCCAAATCTATGTCTATGTGCTTTTCAGGCCGAGAGAAGCACTTTAAGCGAATAAAAAAGATAAACATGCTATAACATGAATAAAAAACTTGTCCCCACTAAATTTCTCACTGAAAACAATAGGATAGCACATAAACTAGTAGGATACAAGGTTTTAGTTGAAAATATTGCATTTTCATTGAGAAACGGCCAAATCTATGTCTATGTGCTTTTCAGGCCGAGAGAAGCACTTTAAGCGAATAAAAAAGATAAACATGCTATAACATGAATAAAAAACTTGTCCCCACTAAATTTCTCACTGAAAACAATAGGATAGCACATAAACTAGTAGGATACAAGGTTTTAGTTGAAAATATTGCATTTTCATTGAGAAACGGCCAAATCTATGTCTATGTGCTTTTCAGGCCGAGAGAAGCACTTTAAGCGAATAAAAAAGATAAACATGCTATAACATGAATAAAAAACTTGTCCCCACTAAATTTCTCACTGAAAACAATAGGATAGCACATAAACTAGTAGGATACAAGGTTTTAGTTGAAAATATTGCATTTTCATTGAGAAACGGCCAAATCTATGTCTATGTGCTTTTCAGGCCGAGAGAAGCACTTTAAGCGAATAAAAAAGATAAACATGCTATAACATGAATAAAAAACTTGTCCCCACTAAATTTCTCACTGAAAACAATAGGATAGCACATAAACTAGTAGGATACAAGGTTTTAGTTGAAAATATTGCATTTTCATTGAGAAACGGCTCAAATCTATGTCTATGTGCTTTTCAGGCCGAGAGAAGCACTTTAAGCGAATAAAAAAGATAAACATGCTATAACATGAATAAAAAACTTGTCCCCACTAAATTTCTCACTGAAAACAATAGGATAGCACATAAACTAGTAGGATACAAGGTTTTAGTTGAAAATATTGCATTTTCATTGAGAAACGGCCAAATCTATGTCTATGTGCTTTTCAGGCCGAGAGAAGCACTTTAAGCGAATAAAAAAGATAAACATGCTATAACATGAATAAAAAACTTGTCCCCACTAAATTTCTCACTGAAAACAATAGGATAGCACATAAACTAGTAGGATACAAGGTTTTAGTTGAAAATATCTGCATTTTCATTGAGAAACGGCCAAATCTATGTCTATGTGCTTTTCAGGCCGAGAGAAGCACTTTAAGCGAATAAAAAAGATAAACATTGCCATAACATGAATAAAAAACTTGTCCCCACTAAATTTCTCACTGAAAACAATAGGATAGCACATAAACTAGTAGGATACAAGGTTTTAGTTGAAAATATTGCATTTTCATTGAGAAACGGCCCAAAATCTATGTCTATGTGCTTTTCAGGCCGAGAGAAGCACTTTAAGCGAATAAAAAAGATAAACATGCCATAACATGAATAAAAAACTTGTCCCCACTAAATTTCTCACTGAAAACAATAGGATAGCACATAAACTAGTAGGATACAAGGTTTTAGTTGAAAATATTGCATTTTCATTGAGAAACGGCCAAATCTATGTCTATGTGCTTTTTCAGGCCGAGAGAAGCACTTTAAGCGAATAAAAAAGATAAACATGCTATAACATGAATAAAAAACTTGTCCCCCACTAAATTTCTCACTGAAAACAATAGGATAGCACATAAACTAGTAGGATACAAGGTTTTAGTTGAAAATATTGCATTTTCATTGAAGAAACGGCCAAATCTATGTCTATGTGCTTTTCAGGCCGAGAGAAGCACTTTAAGCGAATAAAAAAGATAAACATGCTATAACATGAATAAAAAACTTGTCCCCACTAAATTTCTCACTGAAAACAATAGGATAGCACATAAACTAGTAGGATACAAAGGTTTTAGTTGAAAATATTGCATTTTCATTGAGAAACGGCCAAATCTATGTCTATGTGCTTTTCAGGCCTGAGAGAAGCACTTTAAGCGAATAAAAAAGATAAACATGCTATAACATGAATAAAAAACTTGTCCCCCACTAAATTTCTCACTGAAAACAATAGGATAGCACATAAACTAGTAGGATACAAGGTTTTTAGTTGAAAATATTGCATTTTCATTAAGAAACGGCCAAATCTATGTCTATGTGCTTTTCAGGCCGAGAGAAGCACTTTAAGCGAATAAAAAAGATAAACATGCCATAACATGAATAAAAAACTTGTCCCCACTAAATTTCTCACTGAAAACAATAGGATAGCACATAAACTAGTAGGATACAAGGTTTTAGTTGAAAATATTGCATTTTCATTGAGAAACGGCCAAATCTATGTCTATGTGCTTTTCAGGCCGAGAGAAGCACTTTAAGCGAATAAAAAAGATAAACATGCCATAACATGAATAAAAAACTTGTCCCCCACTAAATTTCTCACTGAAAACAATAGGATAGCACATAAACTAGTAGGATACAAGGTTTTAGTTGAAAATATTGCATTTTCATTGAGAAACGGCCAAATCTATGTCTATGTGCTTTTCAGGCCGAGAGAAGCACTTTAAGCGAATAAAAAAGATAAACATGCTATAACATGAATAAAAAACTTGTCCCCCACTAAATTTCTCACTGAAAACAATAGGATAGCACATAAACTAGTAGGATACAAGGTTTTAGTTGAAAATATTGCATTTTCATTGAGAAACGGCCAAATCTATGTCTATGTGCTTTTCAGGCCGAGAGAAGCACTTTATGCGAATAAAAAAGATAAACATGCCATAACATGAATAAAAAACTTGTCCCCACTAAATTTCTCCACTGAAAACAATAGGATAGCACATAAAACTAGTAGGATACAAGGTTTTAGTTGAAAATATTGCATTTTCATTGAGAAACGGCCAAATCTATGTCTTATGTGCTTTTCAGGCCGAGAGAAGCACTTTAAGCGAATAAAAAAGATAAACATGCAATAACATGAATAAAAAACTTGTCCCCACTAAATTTCTCACTGAAAACAATAGGATAGCACATAAACTAGTAGGATACAAGGTTTTAGTTGAAAATATTGCATTTTCATTGAGAAACGGCCAAATCTATGTCTATGTGCTTTTCAGGCCGAGAGAAGCACTTTAAGCGAATAAAAAAGATAAACATGCCATAACATGAATAAAAAACTTGTCCCCACTAAATTTCTCACTGAAAACAAGAGGATAGCACATAAACTAGTAGGATACAAGGTTTTAGTTGAAAATATTGCATTTTCATTGAGAAACGGCCAAATCTATGTCTATGTGCTTTTCAGGCCGAGAGAAGCACTTTAAGCGAATAAAAAAGATAAACATGCTATAACATGAATAAAAAACTTGTCCCCACTAAATTTCTCACTGAAAACAATAGGATAGCACATAAACTAGTAGGATACAAGGTTTTAGTTGAAAATATTGCATTTTCATTGAGAAACGGCCAAATCTATGTCTATGTGCTTTTCAGGCCGAGAGAAGCACTTTAAGCGAATAAAAAAGATAAACATGCTATAACATGAATAAAAAACTTGTCCCACTAAATTTCTCACTGAAAACAATAGGATAGCACATAAACTAGTAGGATACAAGGTTTTAGTTGAAAATATTGCATTTTCATTGAGAAACGGCCAAATCTATGTCTATGTGCTTTTCAGGCCGAGAGAAGCACTTTAAGCGAATAAAAAAGATAAACATGCAATAACATGAATAAAAAACTTGTCCCCACTAAATTTCTCACTGAAAACAATAGGATAGCACATAAACTAGTAGGGATACAAGGTTTTAGTGAAAATATTGCATTTTCATTGAGAAACGGCCAAATCTATGTCTATGTGCTTTTTCAGGCCGAGAGAAGCACTTTAAGCGAATAAAAAAGATAAACATGCCATAACATGAATAAAAAACTTGTCCCCACTAAATTTCTCACTGAAAACAAGAGGATAGCACATAAACTAGTAGGATACAAGGTTTTAGTTGAAAATATTGCATTTTCATTGAGAAACGGCCAAATCTATGTCTATGTGCTTTTCAGGCCGAGAGAAGCACTTTAAGCGAATAAAAAAGATAAACATGCCATAACATGAATAAAAAACTTGTCCCCACTAAATTTCTCACTGAAAACAAGAGGATAGCACATAAACTAGTAAGACGATACAAGGTTTTAGTTGAAAATATTGCATTTTCATTGAGAAACGCCAAATCTATGTCTATGTGCTTTTCAGGCCGAGAGAAGCACTTTAAGCGAATAAAAAAGATAAACATGCCATAACATGAATAAAAAACTTGTCCCCCACTAAATTTCTCACTGAAAACAATAGGATAGCACATAAACTAGTAGGATACAAGGTTTTAGTTGAAAATATTGCATTTTCATTGAGAAACGGCCAAATCTATGTCTATGTGCTTTTCAGGCGAGAGAAGCACTGTTAAGCGAATAAAAAAGATAAACATGCCATAACATGAATAAAAAACTTGTCCCCACTTAAATTTCTCACTGAAAACAATAGGATAGCACATAAACTAGTAGGATACAAGGTTTTAGTTGAAAATTATTGCCATTTTTCATTGAGAAACGGGCCAAATCTATGTCTATGTGCTTTCAGGCCGAGAGAAGCACTTTAAGCGAATAAAAAAAGATAAACATGCTATAACATGAATAAAAAACTTGTCCCCACTAAATTTCTCACTGAAAACAATAGGATAGCACATAAACTAGTAGGATACAAGGTTTTAGTTGAAAATATTGCATTTTCATTGAGAAACGGCCAAATCTATGTCTATGTGCTTTTCAGGCCGAGAGAAGCACTTTAAGCGAATTAAAAAAGATAAACATTGCCTATAACATGAATAAAAAACTTGTCCCCACTAAATTTCTCACTGAAAACAATAGGATAGCACATAAACTAGTAGGATACAAGGTTTTAGTTGAAAATATTGCATTTTCATTAAGAAACGGCCAAATCTATGTCTATGTGCTTTTCAGGCCGAGAGAAGCACTTTAAGCGAATAAAAAAGATAAACATGCCATAACATGAATAAAAAAACTTGTCCCCACTAAATTTCTCACTGAAAACAATAGGATAGCACATAAACTAGTAGGATACAAGGTTTTAGTTGAAAATATTGCATTTTCATTGAGAAACGGCCAAATCTATGTCTATGTGCTTTTCAGGCCGAGAGAAGCACTTTAAGCGAATAAAAAAGATAAACATGCTATAACATGAATAAAAAACTTGTCCCACTAAATTTCTCACTGAAAACAATAGGATAGCACATAAACTAGTAGGATACAAGGTTTTAGTTGAAAATATTGCATTTTCATTGAGAAACGGCCAAATCTATGTCTATGTGCTTTTCAGGCCGAGAGAAGCACTTTAAGCGAATAAAAAAGATAAACATGCCATAACATGAATAAAAAACTTGTCCCCAACTAAATTTCTCACTGAAAACAATAGGATAGCACATAAACTAGTAGGATACAAGGTTTTAGTTGAAAATATTGCATTTTCATTGAGAAACGGCCAAATCTATGTCTATGTGCTTTTCAGGCCGAGAGAAGCACTTTAAGCGAATAAAAAAGATAAACATGCCATAACATGAATAAAAACTTGTCCCTCACTAAATTTCTCACTGAAAACAATAGGATAGCACATAAACTAGTAGGATACAAGGTTTTAGTTGAAAATATTGCATTTTCATTGAGAAACGGCACAATCTATGTCTATGTGCTTTTCAGGCCGAGAGAAGCACTTTAAGCGAATAAAAAAGATAAACATGCCATAACATGAATAAAAAACTTGTCCCCACTAAATTTCTCACTGAAAACAATAGGATAGCACATAAACTAGTAGGATACAAGGTTTTAGTTGAAAATATTGCATTTTCATTGAGAAACGGACAAATCTATGTCTATGTGCTTTTCAGGCCGAGAGAAGCACTTTAAGCGAATAAAAAAGAATAAACATGCCATAACATGAATAAAAAACTTGTCCCCACTAAATTTCTCACTGAAAAACAATAGGATAGCACATAAACTAGTAGGATACAAGGTTTTAGTTGAAAATATTGCATTTTCATTAAGAAACGGCCAAATCTATGTCTATGTGCTTTTCAGGCCGAGAGAAGCACTTTAAGCGAATAAAAAAGATAAACATGCCATAACATGAATAAAAAACTTGTCCCCACTAAATTTCTCACTGAAAACAATAGGATAGCACATAAACTAGTAGGATACAAGGTTTTAGTTGAAAATATTGCATTTTCATTGAGAAAACGGCCAAATCTATGTCTATGTGCTTTTTCAGGCCGAGAGAAGCACTTTAAGCGAATAAAAAAGATAAACATGCCATAACATGAATAAAAAAACTTGTCCCCACTAAATTTCTCACTGAAAACAATAGGATAACACATAAACTAGTAGGATACAAGGTTTTAGTTGTAAATATTGCATTTTCATTGAGAAACGGCCAAATCTATGTCTATGTGCTTTTCAGGCCGAGAGAAGCACTTTAAGCGAATAAAAAAGATAAACATGCTATAACATGAATAAAAAACTTGCCCCCACTAAATTTCTCACTGAAAACAATAGGATAGCACATAAACTAGTAGGATACAGGTTTTAGTTGAAAATATTGCATTTTCATTGAGAAACGGCCAAATCTATGTCTATGTGCTTTTCAGGCCGAGAGAAGCACTTTAAGCGAATAAAAAAGATAAACATGCCATAACATGAATAAAAAACTTGTCCCCCACTAAATTTCTCACTGAAAACAATAGGATAGCACATAAACTAGTAGGATACAAGGTTTTAGTTGAAAATATTGCATTTTCATTGAGAAACGGCCAAATCTATGTCTATGTGCTTTTCAGGCCGAGAGAAGCACTTTAAGCGAATAAAAAAGATAAACATGCACATAACATGAATAAAAAACTTGTCCCCACTAAATTTCTCACTGAAAACAATAGGGATAGCACATAAACTAGTAGGAATACAAGGTTTTAGTTGAAAATATTGCATTTTCATTAAGAAACGGCCAAATCTATGTCTATGTGCTTTTCAGGCCGAGAGAAGCACTTTAAGCGAATAAAAAAGATAAACATGCCATAACATGAATAAAAAACTTGTCCCCCACTAAATTTCTCACTGAAAACAATAGGATAGCACATAAACTAGTAGGATACAAGGTTTTAGTTGAAAATATTGCATTTTCATTAAGAAACGGCCAAATCTATGTCTATGTGCTTTTCAGGCCGAGAGAAGCACTTTAAGCGAATAAAAAAGATAAACATGCCATAACATGAATAAAAAACTTGTCCCCACTAAATTTCTCACTGAAAACAAGAGGATAGCACATAAACTAGTAGGATACAAGGTTTTAGTTGAAAATATTGCATTTTCATTGAGAAACGGCCAAATCTATGTCTATGTGCTTTTCAGGCCGAGAGAAGCACTTTAAGCGAATAAAAAAGATAAACATGCTATAAACATGAATAAAAACTTGTCCCCACTAAAATTTCTCACTGAAAACAATAGGATAGCACATAAACTAGTAGGATACAAGGTTTTAGTTGAAATATTGCATTTTCATTGAGAAACGGCCAAATCTATGTCTATGTGCTTTTCAGGCCGAGAGAAGCACTTTAAGCGAATAAAAAAGATAAACATGCTATAACATGAATAAAAAACTTGTCCCCACTAAATTTCTCACTGAAAACAATAGGATAGCACATAAACTAGTAGGATACAAGGTTTTAGTTGAAAATATTGCATTTTCATTGAGAAACGGCCAAATCTATGTCTATGTGCTTTTCAGGCCGAGAGAAGCACTTTAAGCGAATAAAAAAGATAAACATGCAATAACATGAATAAAAAACTTGTCCCACTAAAGTTTCTCACTGAAAACAATAGGATAGCACATAAACTAGTAGGATACAAGGTTTTAGTTGAAAATATTGCATTTTCATTGAGAAAACGGCCAAATCTATGTCTATGTGCTTTTCAGGCCGAGAGAAGCACTTTAAGCGAATAAAAAAGATAAACATGCTATAACATGAATAAAAAACTTGCCCCCACTAAATTTCTCACTGGAAAACAATAGGATAGCACATAAACTAGTAGGATACAAGGTTTTAGTTGAAAATATTGCATTTTCATTGAGAAACGGCCAAATCTATGTCTATGTGCTTTTCAGGCTGAGAGAAGCACTTTAAGCGAATAAAAAAGATAAACATGCTATAACATGAATAAAAAAAACTTGTCCCCACTAAATTTCTCACTGAAAACAATAGGATAGCACATAAACTAGTAGGATACAAGGTTTTAGTTGAAAATATTGCATTTTCATTAAGAAACGGCCAAATCTATGTCTATGTGCTTTTCAGGCCGAGAGAAGCACTTTAAGCGAATAAAAAAGATAAACATGCCATAACATGAATAAAAACCTTGTCCCCACTAAATTCTCACTGAAAACAATAGGATAGCACATAAACTAGTAGGATACAAGGTTTTAGTTGAAAATATTGCATTTTCATGAGAAACGGCCAAATCTATGTCTATGTGCTTTTCAGGCCGAGAGAAGCACTTTAAGCGAATAAAAAAGATAAACATGCTATACACATGAATAAAAAACTTGTCCCCACTAAATTTCTCACTGAAAACAATAGGATAGCACATAAACTAGTAGGATACAAGGTTTTAGTTGAAAATATTGCATTTTCATTGAGAAACGGCCAAATCTATGTCTATGTGCTTTTCAGGCCGAGAGAAGCACTTTAAGCGAATAAAAAAGATAAACATGCCATATACATGAATAAAAAAACTTGTCCCCACTAAATTTCTCACTGAAAACAATAGGATAGCACATAAACTAGTAGGATACAAGGTTTTAGTTGAAAATATTGCAATTTCATTGAGAAACGGCCAAATCTATGTCTATGTGCTTTTCAGGCCGAGAGAAGCACTTTAAGCGAATAAAAAAGATAAACATGCTATAACATGAATAAAAAACTTGTCCCCACTAAATTTCTCACTGAAAACAATAGGATAGCACATAAACTAGTAGGATACAAGGTTTTAGTTGAAAATATTGCATTTTCATTAGAAACGGCCAAATCTATGTCTATGTGCTTTTCAGAGCCGAGAGAAGCACTTTAAGCGAATAAAAAAGATAAACATGCCAATAACATGAATAAAAAACTTGTCCCCACTAAATTTCCTCACTGAAAACAATAGGATAGCACATAAACTAGTAGGATACAAGGTTTTAGTTGAAAATATTGCATTTTCATTGAGAAACGGCCAAATCTATGTCTATGTGCTTTTCAGGCCGAGAGAAGCACTTTAAGCGAATAAAAAAGATAAACATGCTATAACATGAATAAAAAACTTGTCCCCACTAAATTTCTCACTGAAAACAATAGATAGCACATAAACTAGTAGGATACAAGGTTTTAGTTGAAAATATTGCAATTTCATTGAGAAACGGCCAAATCTATGTCTATGTGCTTTTCAGGCCGAGAGAAGCACTTTAAGCGAATAAAAAAGATAAACATGCCTATAACATGAATAAAAAAACTTGTCCCCACTAAAATTTCTCACTGAAAACAATAGGATAGCACATAAACTAGTAGGATACAAGGTTTTAGTTGAAAATATTGCATTTTCATTGAGAAACGGCCAAATCTATGTCTATGTGCTTTTCAGGCCGAGAGAAGCACTTTAAGCGAATAAAAAAGATAAACATGCAATAACATGAATAAAAAACTTGTCCCCACTAAATTTCTCACTGTAAACAATAGGATAGCACATAAACTAGTAGGATACAAGGTTTTAGTTGAAAATATTGCATTTTCATTGAGAAACGGCCAAATCTATGTCTATGTGCTTTTCAGGCCGAGAGAAGCACTTTAAGCGAATAAAAAAGATAAACATGCCATAACATGAATAAAAAACTTGTCCCCACTAAATTTCTCACTGAAAACAATAGGATAGCACATAAACTAGTAGGATACAAGGTTTTAGTTGAAAATATTGCATTTTCATTGAGAAACGGCCAAATCTATGTCTATGTGCTTTTCAGGCCGAGAGAAGCACTTTAAGCGAATAAAAAAGATAAACATGCCATAACATGAATAAAAAACTTGTCCCACTAAATTTCTCACTGAAAACAATAGGATAGCACATAAACTAGTAGGATACAAGGTTTTAGTTGAAAATATTGCATTTTCATTGAGAAACGGCCAAATCTATGTCTATGTGCTTTTCAGGCCGAGAGAAGCACTTTAAGCGAATAAAAAAGATAAACATGCCATAACATGAATAAAAAACTTGTCCCCACTAAATTTCTCACTGAAAACAATAGGAATAGCACATAAACTAGTAGGATACAAGGTTTTAGTTGAAAATATTGCATTTTCATTGAGAAACGGCCAAATCTATGTCTATGTGCTTTTCAGGCCGAGAGAAGCACTTTAAGCGAATAAAAAAAGATAAACATGCCATAACATGAATAAAAAAACTTGTCCCCCACTAAATTTCTCACTGAAAACAATAGGATAGCACATAAACTAGTAGGGATACAAGGTTTTAGTTGAAAATATTGCATTTTCATTGAGAAACGGCCAAATCTATGTCTATGTGCTTTTCAGGGCCGAGAGAAGCACTTTAAGCGAATAAAAAGATAAACATGCCATAACATGAATAAAAAACTTGTCCCCACTAAATTTCTCACTGAAAACAATAGGATAGCACATAAACTAGTAGGATACAAGGTTTTAGTTGAAAATATTGCATTTTCATTGAGAGAACGGCCAAATCTATGTCTATGTGCTTTTCAGGCCGAGAGAAGCACTTTAAGCGAATAAAAAAGATAAACATGCCATAACATGAATAAAAAACTTGTCCCCACTAAATTTCTCACTGAAAAACAATAGAATAGCACATAAACTAGTAGGATACAAGGTTTTTAGTTGAAAATATTGCATTTTCATTGAGAAACGGCCAATCTATGTCTATGTGCTTTTCAGGCCGAGAGAAGCACTTTAAGCGAATAAAAAAGATAAACATGCCATAACATGAATAAAAAACTTGTCCCACTAAATTTCTCACTGAAAACAATAGGATAGCACATAAACTAGTAGGATACAAGGTTTTAGTTGAAAATATTGCATTTTCATTGAGAAACGGCCAAATCTATGTCTATGTGCTTTTCAGGCCGAGAGAAGCACTTTAAGCGAATAAAAAAGATAAACATGCCTATAACATGAATAAAAAACTTGTCCCCCACTAAATTTCTCACTGAAAACAATAGGATAGCACATAAACTAGTAGGATACAAGGTTTTAGTTGAAAATATTGCATTTTCATTGAGAAACGGCCAAATCTATGTCTATGTGCTTTTCAGGCCGAGAGAAGCACTTTAAGCGAATAAAAAAGATAAACATGCCATAACATGAATAAAAAACTTGTCCCCACTAAATTTCTCACTGAAAACAATAGGAATAGCACATAAACTAGTAGGATACAAGGTTTTAGTTGAAATATTGCATTTTCATTGAGAAACGGCCAAATCTATGTCTATGTGCTTTTTCAGGCCGAGAGAAGCACTTTAAGCGAATAAAAAAGATAAACATGCCATAACATGAATAAAAAACTTGTCCCCACTAAATTTCTCACTGAAAACAATAGGATAGCACATAAACTAGTAGGATACAAGGTTTTAGTTGAAAATATTGCATTTTCATTGAGAAACGGCCAAATCTATGTCTATGTGCTTTTCAGGCCGAGAGAAGCACTTTAAGCGAATAAAAAGATAAACATGCCTATAACATGAATAAAAAACTTGTCCCCACTAAATTTCTCACTGAAAACAATAGGATAGCACATAAACTAGTAGGATACAAGGTTTTAGTTGAAATATTGCATTTTCATTTAGAAACGGCCAAATCTATGTCTATGTGCTTTTCAGGCCGAGAGAAGCACTTTAAGCGAATAAAAAAGATAAACATGCCATAACATGAATAAAAAACTTGTCCCCACTAAATTTCTCACTGAAAACAATAGGATAGCACATAAACTAGTAGGATACAAGGTTTTAGTTGAAAATATTGCATTTTCATTGAGAAACGGCCAAATCTATGTCTATGTGCTTTTCAGGCCGAGAGAAGCACTTTAAGCGAATAAAAAAGATAAACATGCTATAACATGAATAAAAAACTTGTCCCCACTAAATTTCTCACTGAAAACAATAGGATAGCACATAAACTAGTAGGATACAAGGTTTTAGTTGAAAATATTGCATTTTCATTAGAGAAACGGCCAAATCTATGTCTATGTGCTTTTCAGGCCGAGAGAAGCACTTTAAGCGAATAAAAAAGATAAACATAGCCATAAACATGAATAAAAAACTTGTCCCCACTAAATTTCTCACTGAAAACAATAGGATAGCACATAAACTAGTAGGATACAAGGTTTAGTTGAAAATATTGCATTTTCATTGAGAAACGGCCAAATCTATGTCTATGTGCTTTTCAGGCCGAGAGAAGCACTTTAAGCGAATAAAAAAGATAAACATGCCTATAACATGAATAAAAAACTTGTCCCCACTAAATTTCTCACTGAAAACAATAGGATAGCAATAAAACTAGTAGGATACAAGGTTTTAGTTGAAAATATTGCATTTTCATGAGAAACGGCCAAATCTATGTCTATGTGCTTTTCAGGCCGAGAGAAGCACTTTAAGCGAATAAAAAAAGATAAACATGCCTATAACATGAATAAAAAACTTGTCCCCCCACTAAATTTCTCACTGAAAACAATAGGATAGCACATAAAACTAGTAGGATACAAGGTTTTAGTTGAAAATATTGCATTTTCATTAAGAAACGGCCAATCTATGTCTATGTGCTTTTCAGGCCGAGAGAAGCACTTTAAGCGAATAAAAAAGATAAACATGCCATAACATGAATAAAAAACTTGTCCCCACTAAATTCTCACTGAAAACAATAGGATAGCACATAAACTAGTAGGATACAAGGTTTTAGTTGAAAATATTGCATTTTCATTGAGAAACGGCCAAATCTATGTCTATGTGCTTTTCAGGCCGAGAGAAGCACTTTAAGCGAATAAAAAAGATAAACATGCCATAACATGAATAAAAAACTTGTCCCCACTAAATTTCTCACTGAAAACAATAGGATAGCACATAAACTAGTAGGATACAAGGTTTAGTTGAAAATATTGCATTTTCATTGAGAAACGGCCAAATCTATGTCTAAGTGCTTTTCAGGCCGAGAGAAGCACTTTAAGCGAATAAAAAAGATAAACATGCCATTAACATGAATAAAATGAACTAAACTTGTCCCCACTAAATTTCTCACTGAAAACAATAGGATAGCACATAAACTAGTAGGATACAAGGTTTTAGTTGAAATATTGCATTTTCATTGAGAAACGGCCAAATCTATGTCTATGTGCTTTTCAGGCCGAGAGAAGCATCTTTAAGCGAATAAAAACAGATAAACATGCCATAACATGAATAAGAAAAACTTGTCCCCACTAAATTTCTCACTGAAAACAATAGGATAGCACATAAACTAGTAGGATACAAGGTTTTAGTTGAAAATATTGCATTTTCATTGAAGAAACGGCCAAATCTATGTCTATGTGCTTTCAGGCCAGAGAGAAGCACTTTAAGCGAATAAAAAAGATAAACATGCCATAACATGAATAAAAAACTTGTCCCCACTAAATTTCTCACTGAAAACAATAGGATAGCACATAAACTAGTAGGATACAAGGTTTAGTTGAAAATATTGCATTTTCATTGAGAAACGGCCAAATCTATGTCTATGTGCTTTTCAGGCCGAGAGAAGCACTTAAGCGAATAAAAAAGATAAACATGCCATAACATGAATAAAAACTTGTCCCCACTAAATTTCTCACCTGAAAACAATAGGATAGCACATAACTAGTAGGATACAAGGTTTTAGTTGCAAATATTGCATTTTCATTGAGAAACGGCCAAATCTATGTCTATGTGCTTTTCCAGGCCGAGAGAAGCACTTTAAGCTGAATAAAAAAAGATAAACATGCCATAACGCATGAATAAAAAACATGTCCCCACTAAATTTCTCACTGAAAACAATAGGATAGCACATAAACTAGTAGGATACAAGGTTTAGTTGAAAAAGATCTGCTTTTTCATTGAAGGGAAACGGCCAAGCAAATC